>JAQNBH010000013.1:6915315-7430315 GCA_028752905.1 Cladorhizidae sp. MBARI D1340-BT2
AAACAGAAACGAGATTTTGTCCCTTTATTGGACATGTGTGTATAATGAAACACTTTTGATCAAACAGGATCCCGTATTGTTCTCCGGCGATCTGCGTATGAACCTCGACCCCTTTGGGACCTACTCTGACGACGAGGTGTGGCGTGCTCTTCGTAACGCTCACCTGAGCACCTACGTCGGCGGACTCAAGGCGGGACTCCAACACAAAATCGCAGAAGGAGGTGAGAACCTGAGTGTGGGTCAACGCCAGCTGGTCTGTCTCGCTCGTGCCTTGCTGCGTAAGACCAAGATCTTGGTGCTGGACGAGGCGACGGCTGCTGTTGACCTAGAGACAGACGACCTTATCCAGAAGACAATCAGGACTGAGTTTGCCGACTGTACGGTCATCACCATTGCCCACAGGCTCAACACCATCATGGACTATGACATGTGAGGCTGGCCAGTTTGAATATCAGTGCATGATTGTAATCATCTTATAATCACTAGGGTTTTGGATGGTTATTGTGTACAAGACTATTAAAAAAGTACTAGCATTGCATCGTCATGAGGACATCGTGGCACTGGTACATTGCATTGCCCTAGTCATTGCCTCATTGGCCGTACCTATGCCACTCCTTTGGACTAGTCCAGTCAATTGGCCCAAACCCTAGCTGAAGACTTAAAATCCAATACTGGCCTGTACGGTATTGCTGATGTCATCATGATTGTGACTGAGGAAATAGCCGGATTATATTATCAGAGAGAAGTATGTACTTTAGCATTATTTGATTGATGGGGGGGGGGGGGGGGGGGACCCAAGTAGCAAGCTAAAACTCTCTTGGCAGCTTCTTGACCACCAAGACTGCAACTGGCTCCAGAAACACTGCCAGTGTGCCTTTAACCTGGTATACATCATGTTTTGTTTTGTGTGATGTCCTTTGTCAGACGAGATTTTCACCCCCACGATATCTTCACCCCCTGTAGTGAGGATATTGTTACTAGATTCTCACCCTCTCTCTACCTCTTTATTAGTTAGACCTAGCCCTCTCTTGCACCTCCCCCTCCCTGCACATGCATTTATTATAATCATTGCATCTTTATTTCAAGATTATCCCTTGCCTCTCTGCTCTGCCACAGCCCTAACCCAACTTTAACACTTGCTTTAACACTAGCTCTAACACTAGCTCTAACACTAGTTCTAACACTATCTCTAACACTAGCCTTAACACTAGCTCTAACACTAGCTCTAACATTAGCCCTAACACTAGCTCTAACACTAGCTCTAACACTAGCTCTAACATTAGCCCTAACACTAGCTCTAACACTAGCTCTAACACTAGCTCTAACAGTAGCTCTAACACCAGCTCTAACACTAGCTCTAACACCAGCTCTAACATTAGCTCTAACACTAGCCCTAACACTAGCTCTAACACTAGCTCTAACACTAGCCCTAACACTACTCTAACACTAGCTCTAACACCAGCTCTAACACCAGCTCTAACACCAGCTCTAACACTAGCTCTAAAACTAGCTCTAACACTAGCCCTAACACTAGCTCTAACACTAGCTCTAACACTAGCTCTAACACTAGCCCTAACACTAGCTCTAACACTAGCCCTAACACTAGCTCTAACACTAGCTCTAACACCAGCTCTAACACTAGCTCTGTTCAAGCCCTAGCTCTAGCCATAGACATGTTTATTTTACTGTATCTTCACTATTTCAAGATTATCCCTGCCCCCAGCAGCCCAACCCTTGCCCTAGCCCTGCACATATTTTATTTCGTAATCATTAAATGAAGATTAGCCCCAGTCATATCCCTAGCTCTATGGAGTATTATTATATTGGTGGGAAGGGGTGATTATGCTCTCTTCTCCTTAGGAGTGCGAACATGTGGGAATGTGGGAGTGCAATTATCAGCTCTCATCCTTCACCTGCTTGTTTATGTTACAATACAATCTCTCCAGTATCATGGTGCTTGCTGCCGGTCGAGTGATCGAGTTTGACTCTCCCAGGGAGCTCCTCGACAACAAGAGCTCAACCTTCTACTCCATGGCCAAGGATGCAGGCTTGGTGAACTAACAATTCCTCTTCGGTCTACATGCATGTACATGCATTGCACTCTATAAGAGTCCGCACAACTGTACTTCTACTTATAGTCATGTTTGTTCTACTTGCAATGACTTGCTTGTCTGTTTGATGCTGTAGTCTAAGTACTGATGGTAATGTATAGCTGTAGGCTTGACACTTTTTAGTATGTGTTTTAAATTGACAAGGAAATCATGTTTGTCTTGGCTTAGTCCCAAATGGCAATGCCAAAAAGATAAAACTATCTTTGAAGTATAACACACGCAATTCGCAATCTACAGATTTTCAACATGACCTTGAGGATGTAAAAACTTCCTGTTTTCTTGATTTTGCTTTTTTGTGTGTGTGTGTGTGTGTGCATGTGGTAATGAAGTATAGCTCATCTTTGCGCAGCATTTGGTCCACCCTGTTGAGTTGGATTTCCTTAGCTGTTGACGTAGATACACTAACAAAATATGCAGAAGGTAACAGGTCCTTACCGGTATTTTTTTAATTAATTTTTTTTTTTTTTGCTTTTGGGAATGGTGTAAATAGCTCATTTTATGTCATTTTGGGGGGGGGGGGGGGGGTACTTTTGCTGCCATGTAAGTAAGATTCTAATATCATGTACCAATTTTGCATTATGAAATCTCCTGTGATCAATACCTGTCACTTCTCTTTTTCTTCTTCCCTCAAACGGCTACAGGACCCTTGACATTAATGAAGACTATTCATCATTATTATTAATAGGAAGGCTTTATGTGGTAAACATTTCTTGTAAGCATTAGCTTACAAGCATTTGACTGTGCTACTTTTGTTGGAAAATACCCCAAGTTTTAGAACGTATTTTCACATCGAAACCTAAGGATTTAGCTTCATTATAATTATAGTAGGTCGGCACTTGCTTGGCGCTCTTTTTTAGTGCAAGTTTTTGCAAGAGCATTATTTTGACACACTATTATTCATGGTATGCATATTGGTGAAGATGGCATATTTTCCATCTGAGGGCGATACTTTGCCAGATTCTTTTTGGTCTTGAACAAAAGTACATCACTTATAGTAACTAAGGTAATTGTGATATCAAACCAACTCAAACTTTTAAGTGTCTTGTGACGGCACTCAACAAGCTAGGTAATTATGTACTTAACAGTGCATGTGTAACAGTTGGTTCCCTCATACACCTGTGACAATAATTGAGCTGCAACTGCACCTTTTGCTCCCACCAAGATTTCATTTACAGACCCTTTACCTATTAATTGTGAAGGGGGTAATGTTCAGTTACAGAAGATGGCAAAGAAGGTAGAAGAGTGGGTTGGAAAGGTGGATGAGGTGAGTGAATGGGTAGGTGGAAGTAGAAAGAAAGAAGGGTGTGGTAGCCTCTAGTGAGACCTAGTATGGAGTATATATGCAGCGAGTGGTGAACAGGAGGACATGATGCTTGCAAGTAGCACAGATGAGAGTGGGTAGGAGACTGTTGGGGGCAAGTAAATAGTAGCAGGAGACGAGGAGATATGGGGTGGAGGAAGGCTAGAGGAGAGGAGGGAAGAGATGAAGGTTTTGTTTGGTAAGAGATTAGAGGTGTTGGAACAGCAAATTGGGAGGGAGGAATTGCGATCCTTAGAAAATTCGAGATAAACAACGAGGTTGGGTCTACGTAAGTGGAAGGAAAGAAAATGAAGGTGAGAAATGAGAAGGATTGAGAGGAGGAAGTAAACGGCAAGAGTACGCTGAAGTTTTAGAAATCGGCAAAGAATGGTGCAAAGGTGGAGAGGTATGTGAGGTCCATGTGGTCAGGAAGGTGTGCAGTTGGAATTTCGACTGAGGACTGCATCAGCTGGGTTGTTAGAGGATAAGAAGAGACGTGGGATAGTTAGGGATGAGAGGTGTATCATGCCTGATAGTGAAGCAGGGGAAGATGTGGAACATTTCTTGGTAATGTGTGAGGAATTCGAGAAGGGTCGGTTGGTACTGGGGGATGAGGTGCACAGGGGCTGGATGAAGATAAAAGAGTGGGTGAGGATGGAAAAGTGGCATTGCTTTTGGGGAAAGGTGTGGAGGGAGTAAGTGATGGAGGAGGTGGGGAGTATTGGGTAGAGAAGTGGTGACAGTGGAGAAAGAAACTGTTGGATGGCGAGCTGAGGAATGATCTCTGGTTCCCGCCCCTCCCACCTCCTTGAGCAGCGGGACACGCATATTATGATTTAATGTTGCGCCTGTTAAGGTCATCACATATATAATACAGCACAGTGTGAAACTATTTAGTAACTAACCTAATAACAATCTATATTTTAAAAAGAAGTCAACAGTATTTAATTAATAAAATTATCCACAATATTAAGTTACGAGTGTCCCGCTTAATGATAATATAGATTATTAGTGTTAGTTACTGTTATATACACAGTGTCACACTATACTGTAATAATATATGTTTGGCCTAAACAGACTCACCAATATCAATCATAAAACAAATCTGAGTTACTACATAAAGGGTCCTGTAAAATGTTTTGACTACAAGAGTAAATTGTTGTTTTTGACCAAAAGTATATATCAGCATTCAATTTTTTTTAATGGCGGGGAGTATCTCTTTGGCTATATCATCAATTTTGCACACACACACCCCCCCCCCCCCCCCCCCCCCCCCCCCCACGCAGTGCGTGTGTGAAGGAGGTAAGCATGGAGCCTTGAAAGATTTACTTTCTGTCTTCATTACATTATAGTCACAGGGATCCAGGGGGGGGAGGGCCTAGCCACCCCTTTTTTAAAAATGCTGCACACCATCCATAGGAAAGTAAGAGAACGTGCCGTGATGGTGTTTCTGGCTGTGCCACAAAGCGACTTAAACAGTGTGGAATAAAAGAGTACTTTTCGAGGACAAGGTAAGTGGTCAGCTATAGCTAGGTGGCTAGATTAGCTACGCTAAGCCTAAAGCCTAATTTTCCAGTTTCTGTACTATGTAGCTAGCTGGCTATTAGCCTGCTGCAACATCTAGCTTAGCTAGTACTGTACCAGTAAAGCTGTCTATGGGAATGCAAGTGGAAAGGAGAACGCGAACTGGCTCTGACTCTAGGACAAACTTTCCTTCATGCCTAATTTCATACTTGCAGTTTAGGGGCCACAATTGGCGTCGCGTGAATTTCCGCGCATTCTACCATCTGCCATCACTGTAGATGGAGCTAGACTAGATGTCGCAGCAAATGGATTTTGGGGAGGACGGCACGAAAGAGCATTTTTTGATGTTCGAGTGTTTAATCCTCATGCCTCATCAAATAATCAAAGAATCTCCAGCTGCTACCGTAAACATGAGAACATCAAGAAACGAGCCTATGACCAACGCATCCGAGAGATAGAGCATGGTACTTTCACTCCTTTAGTCTTATCCCTCACTGGGGGAATGGGTGCTGCTGCTACAGTTTGTTACAAGAGGCTTGCCTCTATGATCGCCCAGAAGAGGGATCAATCATACAGCAGAACCATGTCCTGGCTGAGATGCTCACTCTCATTTGCCCTCCTTCGCTCTTCCATCCAGTGCATACGAGGCGCACGCTCAGCAGGTGGATGGGCTACCAGGCAACTGTCGCCGCCAGTGGACCTGGTGATTTCTGAGGCACAATTCACTGACTAGTCTAATTTTTTGGTTTTAATTACTTAGGTTATCTCATCAGTTATCTCATCATGATATATTGTTCCTTAAAAAAAAAAACATTCTCCCGCTAAAAAAAAAACAACAAAAAAAAAACCCATCCGCGCACCCGCCTTCCGCGTAAATTGCCCCGCAGCAATAAGAATTATTATGATACAATAATAAATTAAACTTTGTAAACATCTGAAATATGATTAATAATTTGTGCAAATGGAGTCTCTTTGCCATGCTTTCTCCTCCACACATATGCTATAAGGTACCCTTGCTGGTGCCATGAAGCTTCATCTTCCTCTTGGCATTTGTCCATGTACCCTCGATGGATTGGGTGTATGCACCAGTGACAGGGTCAACAAAATGCTGAGAATGATTGACTGTTGGGTGTGTATACCCAACCTGACTGAGACTCGTATAGGCTCTTCATTCATCCCTGTGAATCTCTGTGCCAGGAAGCACATACCTCTGGATTACAGGGATGAGCGTGTTGGCATCACGGCAAGACACAACAGCTAGAAACACTTTATCAGTGCCACGTTCTACTCCTCCTAGGACCCACTTCCCATTCGTGATTCGGCCCCTGTTGTATTTTCTTTTGCCAAATTTAGCTTCATCAATTTCCACAACAGTGCCTGGACCTCCAAGCATGTCGGGATGACTGTCAATATATTGGGCACACACCTGTAAAGAGTGAGGGCAATGAAGTATAATGGATTTATTATTATTATTATTATTATTATTACCTCTCGTAGGAAGTGGCACCAGTCAACACCTGTGTGTTCAGCGATCCCAACCCACTTCCTAATCTTAATCTGCTGGATTTCCTCTGCCCACAGATAGGTTAATCTCTAGGATCTTCTCCAGCGACAGATGACTGCCTTCAAACCACGAAGCATGCCGAATGGACCTCTTCTTCCGGCACTTTCTGTCTGGGCACCTCCACCTGCATAAACAGGGTTGTATTATTCTCTGTCTCATGTTTATAGCTGCACTGTACCTGTACCCATCTGTTTCGGTTACATTCTCCCATCCTCCACACCCATGACAAGGCATAGAGCGAGCCAGAAGCCCATGTGCTTGCACCAAGTGATTATGGTGTCTGTATCAACTAAAACCTCTCTCAACAAGCGCTTGTAAGACCAATAGGTCAGTGGTAGTCCTATAGACATAATAAGTAAGACAGTTCTAAAACCATGTGCGCGGAAGGCGGATGGCGGAAATTCACGCGACGCCAATTGTGGCCCCTAAACTGCAATTGTACCTCATACTTTACCAGTTACTTCCTGTGAGTGCGAAAGGTCTATCGGTCAGTGTGTTACGTTTTCTCAAGACTTCTCTTAGAAGTACGATATCTCGAGAGCGACTAAATGCACTTGCAATGCTACTAGGTCACCGGTTGCCATCTAGACAAGCCCTGACGGCAGTTTTTCCCTCTATGGAAAACCACAAGCATCCAAACTGCTAGATGCTGCTGCAAAAGTGGCAATTTCGGCCTCGAGCCAACTGTTTCTTGGAACTCTTCTCGACCATTGTTTTAACTATACATATATTCACTATTTATTATTGTGCTGTCATTATTTGTTTACTGTCTCACAAGCCCTTGCCAAGCCCCTTCTCTAGGTATATACTTCCTAGAACCAGGACTCCTTGTGTTCTGGGGTCATGATACATTACTGCTGCTGTGCTTTATTTGTATAATAAATTTGGTTTTCACACCACAAAGACATTAGTATTACACCAGAAGAAGTGGTTGAAGGATTTGTCATGTGTCGACCTCGCAAAATATTGGTATTATAAACCCTTACACTTCACTGATTATTGCTTTATAGCATTAAACTTCTGGTTCTCTGCACTTATTGTTATTACCCTCTATTCAACATTTTTTAATCATCATGATAGTCTGATTATATCCACCCTCAATACTATATACCTGAAATGTAATAATAATGTTAAAATTTACCATCTACAGTACATAATGTTTTAATGGTAAATGTGTTTACATTTATCCTAGCTATATGCTATATATCAATATACTGAATATAACATGGTAGGCCACTACGGTGGGTAGGTTTTATAGGGCTTTTGAAGGCACAGGACTGAGGTTAGCCATACCTGTTGGAGAAAATATACAGCATATTTATCATTCACAACTGAAAGAGTGATCATGAGAAAGTGTGGGTGGTCATGCAAATTGCAATAGCTATTTAACCAGAAGTGAAGCCCCCTGGATCCGCTCCTGAGTCTCGATGAACTCTCTGTTGACATAACGAAATTACAATGACCTCAATAATCATTACTCGCTCGACGTTTCGACTAGATGCTCTAGCCTTCATTATAAAGCACTTTTATGGATGCATACAGCACGTACGTTCGTCATAATTTTACTACTGGACGACTCGAACTGTCCCATATTGGCAGGACTGATTCGTTTCTTACTGCTTTCCCCATACCTAACTTCATACATTTGATTATCAGAAGACTCCGAACTGTCCAGTGTATACTCCGAACTGTCCAGTGTATACTCATCGTTTCTCGAATAGCGAGTGAAGGATCGTTACTTCTATAAACGCGTTTGTGGGCGTGCAATATCGGTGCAGTTACAATATATTAACTTCACCAAAACCATAAGCTTATTCTAGTGACAAAATGAGCTGATTTACCAACAGCTGCACTTTTTCTTGCCAAGAAGTGCAGAAGTTAACTTCAATAAACCAGATACACTTATAATGTACATATCTATGAGCATGTGTCTCTACTTAAACATGGTCATAACAACATTTAGTTATGTTTGGTTAGTTCTGTGTTATACTGAGTAAAGTTGCTTGCTTCTTGACTATAAAAAGCAAACAGAAGAAATACAAAAAGCTGTTTTTATTTTAATAGTCAAAAAAGAAATGAAAAATAATCTAGACAAATGCCCGGTATAGGCACGTCGATAACTACAGTGCCATTTACAGGAACCTTTAGTTTAAAAAAAATCATTATATAAAAGGTAAAGGGTCCTGTAATGGGTGTCTACATGAGTAAATTCTTGTTGGGTTCTTTTTTGACAATTTTTTTTTAGATTGTTAATTTTTTTTAAAGCTATGATATTTAAGATATATTTAAGATACCAGGACATACTCAGTGCTCTGCTCGAGCTGCATTTATAATATCTCACTTATAGCACCTGTTAATTGTTATGTCAAACTTACCCGAGAAAAATGGGTCCAAGACTAAATGTGGACATTAGTTTGGTGATATATACTTGTAGAGAACGATTTTGGACACTGAAGTTGAAAGTAGTGATGAGGAAGGAGAAGGGATGTTTACCTACCATGGACAACATATTAGAGACCACCATGAAGAGCTAGCAGCTCTGAGTGAAACTGTGGATTCAGGCCAGATATAGTTGTGCTGACTTGGCTAGGGATTTAGAGTTGGACTGTGGTGAAGAAGAAGAGCTCCAAGGTATATAAATAGCTATGCACACCTATCTACAAAGCAAGCATAAACTACTGCAGGTGCCAAGAGTGGAGGAGACCAAAGAGATATCCATGTTTTGTGAAACAGTCAGATACTGAAGAATGCTAGAAAGGTTTTGGCAACTGGAAGCAAGGATTGCTACTCCACTGCCGTGAAGTCAAAATAATCTGTACCTTAAATATGTGAATCAGTTGATCATGACATTGATGTTGTTCAAGGCTGCAGGAAAAGATGATGATTTCAAATTTTCCCTCACCAGATCCCCCTAGAAGGTGTGTGCACATCTAATTTTGGTCACAAAAAGTTGGCAGATCTGTGGAAGGGTTAAGGAAACTATCAAAAGGATAGCTCTCTATAGCTTAATATATATAATCCTCTAAAACCACATTCCAAGATAAGTAGCTCAATAGAGCTTTAGATACTTTAGCTAACTGGTTATGATCTAGATGTGTAGTGAATGAAATAACCAGAATACTATAGTCACTTCGACTTCACTTCTGTCAGCCTTATATATATATAGATCTTGGTGAACCTCTGTGCTCTGAGTGAGGAGTCTGGAGGAGGTCTGGTGAAATCTGTGCCCTGCGTGAGAGGTGGAGGTCAAGTTACTGTGTCCTGTGTTAGAAGTGTGGATGTTGATCTTGTACATTTTACAGTTTTGTGTTATTGCTGTCACACTGAGACTACAGCTGACCCAGTTAAAGGGTTAAAGGGACCCCATGCCCATTGCAACAGAAAATTCACTACCAGCTCCAATTCCAAATGTGAATTGTGTCGTAAAGATCAGAATTTCCTTACTCTTTAATAGACTTTTCCTAGCTAACCAAGGGAAACTATTGAAATGTTTTTTTGCTCTGTTTTGTTTGGTAACATGACAATTAATTTGCTATGGCACTTATCAAAGACATCAAAACCTGGAAAAAGTGCAACATCATCATGCTTAAAAATTCATATATACCTCACGACTACGCAGCAAACTACAAGAGTAGCCACAAGGCCTGCTGCCTGCTGGTTAGAGCTACAGGACATTCATTTCTTGTCCCAGGCCACAAAACCAAACTGTTAAGTTCAATATATGGAAGTACATATCTTTGTCGGCCAAACAACCAGATCATCTTCAAAAAAACAATCTATTGTTTCACTATTTCAATTGCACTGTGGAACTCCCTTCTTGAAATAGACATATAGAAATTAATTCCAGATATAAAGAACACTCATCCCAATTCCTTTGGATGCACTCCATCTATAACTTCAACCAGATAACTTACGCACGTACTAACTTGGATAAATCCTGCCGCAAACTGGCACCCCCATGACCTTAAAATTATACACGTCATTTCTTTATTTTTTTAAACTCTTCATTAATAGCTGCACCAACACTTGGTGGCTGAGATTCATCATGGCAGCAACAAGTGCAATCATCCATCTTATATCACTCTCATTACTGTAACAAATTAATTGTCATGTTTAGTTAATGAAAAAACATTCAATTGACTTCAATCCCCCATAGATAGTTTCCCTTGATTAGCTATATAGCCATGTGCATCTAATAATAATATTATATAGTTAACTTCAAAAGCCTATTAAAGAGTAAGGAAATTCTGATCTTTACTTGACACAATTCACATGTGGAATTGGAGCTGGTAGTAGTATGGGGTTCCCAGTTTGACAGCAATAACA
Organism: Cladorhizidae sp. MBARI D1340-BT2; assembly: GCA_028752905.1. Taxonomy (NCBI): domain Eukaryota; kingdom Metazoa; phylum Porifera; class Demospongiae; order Poecilosclerida; family Cladorhizidae; species Cladorhizidae sp. MBARI D1340-BT2. The sequence continues at coordinate 6,926,141 of JAQNBH010000013.1, forward strand.
CAAAAATGCATTGTCAAGATAAATGTAAGTTATTGCTCTTCCACACTTCTAACACAGGACACAGCAACTTGCACACACACTCCTCACACAGGGCACAGAGTTTCACTAGACCTCCACACTCTCACACAGGGCACAGAGTTTCACTATATAGGCCTCCACACCTCACTCAGGGCACAGAGTTTCACTAGACCTCCACACTCTCACACAGGGCACAGATTTCACCAGACATCTTCCACCCTTTCACACAGGGCACAGAATTTCACCAGACCTCCACACTCTCACACAGGGCACAGTTTCACTAGACCTCCTCCACACTCTTCACTCAGGGCACAGAGGTCCATCAAGATCTACAAGACTGACAGAAGAGAAGTCTAAGTGATTCTAGTATTCTCATTCGCTACATCTAGATCACAACCAGCTAACCAAAGCTCTATTGAGTCTCTATCTTGGAATGTGATTTTGTGGATTATCAAAAGCTAAAGAGCTATTCTTGATAGTTCCCTCCTTCCCACGGACCTGGACTTGGCGAGGCCGCACAGGTGTGCACAGCATTACTATGTTGGGGGGGGAGAAACATTTGCATGGTGCATGCAAAATAGCTAGGGATGGTCTGCATTCTACAAGGTATATAGCTATATCACCTCCAGGAAATTATTTATTTTTTATGTCATACAGAAATTAACATCAAGGCCATTGATTTATATTATATCTTATATTTTTTGGAATCATAATTGTATTTGTCGAGGTCCCATGGACGCAAAGGTGTCAGTAATAGAGTCATAATTTAGCTTAGCAGTGATATCATTTTCAACAAAAAGAATCATTAAGTTCTCAACTCTCTCTTGAGATGTCGCTTGTTTTTAACAATGGTGAGTTTACTAAAGCTCTCTCATAGGATGCTGTGGTCACAGGAAGTGTGACAAACAAACGATAAAGTTGGTATAGTCCTCCATACACTCTGTGCAGATCAGTCTGATGCAAAACTTGTAATACATCCAGAACTGTTTTGCAATTTTGAAGAAGGTCTCTCCTCAGGGAAAACTCTGTTTTCAGAGCTGATGATTAGACAATGACAATGATTTGTGGGCACAATAAGTGGGAAAGTAGACAGTTCAGCATCTCCAGTTATTGTCTAAAGTTTGTCCCTTTACACTAAAAATAAAATAAAATAATCTGGACTCTAGCATTAAAAAGTTAAAAAAATTAAAAATGAATTTTTATTTTAATAACGCGAATAATTTAATCGCGCACCGGTGTCATAACGGATAACGTCCCCTATCGGTATACGTCCTAGGGACGTAATATTTCGTCCGCTAGGACGTTAACCGATGAGCATAAGCGTCCGGGGCCAGCAGACAAATTTATGTTGTAAAGATGGCAGAAAAATTCTCTTTCTCTGAAGTATTTGAATATATTCATTCTGGAAACTATCCTATAAATAGCACACACAACTATAAAAGAAGCTTGAGAAGAAAGGCAAATAACTTCAATGTCCATGAAGGTTATATCGGTAACCAAGAGAAAAGGCTTGTGGTAAAAACTGCGGAAGAAAAGCAGAGACTATTGAAAGCAATACATGAAGATGGACACCTAGGTTGGTGTATATAGCTAACTGTAACATAGCTATATCCTGTATAATTTTCATAATTGTAATTTTAACATAATTCTATTGTATACTAGTCAATTTGTAATAATTTTAGCTGTGCAGGCAAAAGGACCTCTGAAGAGAAGTGGTAAGCAGTATGCCAACCTACACAAAAAAAGTCTGAATGCCATTACATAACAATTTACCTTCATAGAATTGGTAAAGGGATTGAGGAACAAACTGCCATCACAGAAGCATGCGAGGTCAGGAGACTGCCACTTCACCCAGCCCAGGAAAAGAAGCAAGACCCTAACATTTTCAAAAAGCATTAGGGAAGACCTCAAGAGAGGGAAACAGCTCACTGATGAACATGTGAACCTTGCGCAAAGAATCCTCAAAGAGCAATTTCGATTCGTGGGTGGTTTGCAAAATTGTACACTTGTAACGACGATGAGATGACTGTCTTTATGGCCGATGTGCAACAGCAAAGTTATTATATTATTACACTTATATGGATGCAAATGAAAGTCTATTCAATTTGCATATTATATGGCTACACTTATAATGGATGCAAATGAAAGTCTATTGCCACTGAAAATGAAAGTCTTGCTGGGCGGACGCTATTCGATAGCTTTCCAACGCGCATTTACTTTATCTGTATACGTCCCACGGACGCTTTTTCTAAATAATAACGTCCGGGTAGGACGTAAATCTACTAGGACACAATTCGATATGACACCTGTCCAGGTGAGAAATGGACATGATCCGCTCTATACTACACTATTCACTAGGTCTCTACGAGTCTACGACACAAGCACATTCACTAGCTGCCTGCTCAAAGCTACAATTTGCAATAGCACGACTCAATCTTATTCTCGTGATAGTGGTCATGTTATCTCACAAACGGCGTCCAAAATTATTGACTCGCATCAAATTCCGTGTGACTGATTTGTGTGTGAATGATAGAGCTTAGCTTAGCTTGCTGTGTTGGTTGGGGGGGGTGGGGGGGGGGGGGGGGGGGGCGGAGGGGGTACCGCCGGTGGGTGAGGGGAAATTTGAAATCATCAACCCTGGACAGCAAAGCCATGAGCACTAATTCACATATTTAAAGTGCAGGTTATTTTGACTTCATGGCAGTGGAGTAGCAATCATTGCTTCCAGTTGCCAAAACCTTCTAGCATTCTTCAGTGTAGGACTGTTTCACAAAACATGGATATCTCTTTGGTCACAGCGAATTAAATTTGGCTCTCCTCCACTCTTGGCACCTGCAGTAGTTCGTGCTTGCTTCATGTTGGAGTTGTGCATAGCTATTCATACCTGGGAGCTCTTGTTACTCTTCTTCGCCATCACCACAGTCCACCTCTAAATTCCTAGCCAAGTCGCACAACTATATCTGGCCTGAATCCACGATTTCACTCAGAGCTGCTAGCTCTTCATGGTCTCTAATATGTTGTCCATGTAGACAAACATCACTTCTCCTTCCTCGTCACTACTTTCAACTTCAGTGTCCAAAATCGTTCTCCACCAGACCAATGTCCACATTTAGACTTGTACCCATTTTAAACTGGTGAGTTGGACATCACAATTACCTTAATTACCCAGGTGCTATAAGTGAGATATTTTGAATACAGATCGATCAGAGCACTGAGTATGTCCTGGTATCTTAAACATGTGTATAGCTTTAATTATAAAAAAAAATTACGATCACAAAAAAAATATTTTTTTTGAAAAAGAAATTCAACAAGAATTACACCCAAAACGGTACAGGACCCTTTACCTATTATGTAATATAACAAAGGTTCCAGTCTACATTAGTTTCATTTCTTCTTCTAATTCCTTCCATGCATCTTCCTCTCTGAGGCATCTGTTTTCCAGCGCAGCTTCCTTGTCTTTATCAGCCATCCCCTTGCTTCTTAAAATCCTTCAACCAACATGGATGAATCTGGGTGATGTTGCAGCCTGTGTCCACCAATAGCCGGGGAACTGTGACTCCATCCACTGCACCTGAAAGGGTGGGAAGGGAATAAGTATTGCTCTGACAACTTACCAAGAATTTCTTATTGGGGCAGAGTGCCGCCTTGTGCCCATACTGCTTGCAGCTGAAGCAGAGGAATCCTCCTTTGGCTGCATCATAGGGACCCGGAGGTAGTTTGGGTCCTTCGTTGTTATTGTAGTTGCTAGTTGGAGTCTCGGGTGTGTTGAGAAGTGGTGACTGTTCATGTCTGGGTTGCCTTGGTCGGTAACGGTCATTAGAAGGGAAAGAACGGGGGCTGGAGAGCTTGTTACCGTTTGGGTTCTTCCAGCATTCTTGGGTTGGTTGAACTCACAGTCATCGGTCAGCCTGGCCGCTTCCTTTGCCGTGAGTGGGTGACGATTCCATACATAAGCCTTGTGTTTTGGGGTTGGTTATGGCACTTAATAGTTTATCCATAGCTACGAGATCAAAAAGTTTCTCCCGAGTGGTGATCCTCGGCCAGTATGTCATTAAATTGGAGAGGCGGATAAGGAGTTGTTGGTAAGTCTCTTCTGGTTCTCTGGCTATGGCATGCAGTTTCTTCCTATAGTAGGAGTAGGTGATGCCATGGAGGTTGACGAGAGCTTCCCTCACCGAGGGGAAGTCGTTCTTTGTCTCTGCCGGCATTATGAAACTTGCGAGATGCAGGATCTAGGGTAGGCATCAACGTATATATCGAGTATATGTTTGTTACACCATGTGAAGTTGGAATTCCTGCAGGTGGTACTCAATGTCAGCTACATCTTTTAGTTGTGGGAAGGTGGGGGCAACTCGGACTGCTCGTTTGCCTTCTCTTTCCTTCCGTGCATCTTCCTCTCTGAGCCACCTGTTTTCCAGTGCAGCTTCCTTGTCTTTATCAGCCATCCCCTTGGAATGGATGATAGTCTCCCACCTCTTCTCCTCTCGTATTCCGTCTTCTTTCTGTTTGGCATCTCTATGCAGATCATCATGTTCTCTTCTCTTCTCCATGGCCTCATTGTTCTTGTCCATCAAATTCATGAACATCGTCATCATCATTGACATATCAGCAACTGGAGTCCCTGTAGTTGCAGAGCAGGATAAAGGAGAGCATAGGGGGTAGACTCGTCCGAGTGTGGTGTCAGATTGCTCTGACTCTTCTGCTCTCTCTGGGAGGTTCCTCTTTGAACTCCTTGTGGACATGCTTATCTAGGATGGGAAAGAGAGAGAACTGAGAGAATAAAATCGCTTCACCTTTTGAGATAGTCCAGTCACTCTTGCTCCACTGCAATGGCGTTGAGTTGGAGGTTCGCTGCCACCAGTGTTGAGGATTCTCTTATCCGTGATACGTACTTACTCTCAGAGTAGAATATGATTAACAGCAGTAGAGCAGAGGTAGAGTTGCACAATCACGGACTGATCTGCTGGGTTCCATAGGCTGGCTCCCTTAAATAGGCTGCCAGCCAAGAACCTAGCCAAGACTTTATATGGTAAAATGCATAACTAAGTAGCCAGGCTGGTCCTGGTCAAGACTGTACATGTCATGAGGAAGGAATGTGTGCATGATGCGTGGGTTGCATGCTCTAATATATGCAGTGTCACATCATTTATAGTTTATATAATATATGTATAGTGTTCAACATTGTTGGGGGTTCCTTGAAGTTGAGGGATCCCCAACACACATGTTCCTCTCTCAATTCCTTTGATGCCAAACGCTCTTTTCCGTTGGCATGTTTAGCTGACTTGATTTGCTGAGTTAACACACTCTTCTTAAGACTCTGCAGGCATTGCAAAACAACTTGCCATAATAACAGTTAGATTTTCATTGGGGAGTTCTCTTATCCTTGTAGAGATTGAAACCATAACTGGTTTAGCAGCAACAACACCTTTACCTCGTTTAAACCCTTTTGGAGGATTACATTTTAGTTTCCGCTTCCTTGCGAGATCAGATGGAGCAGGACTCTTAAGCTTGTCCAGAAGATTAGCTACTTTCTTATCAGGCCTAGTGGCAGTGCTCGGCCCAGTAGCTGTGCTAGGCCCAGTAGCTCGAGCCTCAATTTCTGGACCACTGTCTGTGTCAGAAGAAATACTACAGCTATTTGTTTCTGCAGCCATTCCTTTACTAGTTATTGCCAACCATGTGCTCAAAGGTTAAAGGTGAGTCAGGTGAATAACAGTTGACTTGGTTACTGACATACCTTTTAGTAGTTTACAACCTATGACCATACTATTGAAATTTCCTGTTGACATTAAGTAAGTTATGCTGTGGCCGTGGGAATGCCAGTTTTGACAGCTGTACTTTGGGGTGGCTAGTTAGAGTAATAATAATGGTTAGCTAATAGAAAAGCTAGGAATAGGTGGTCTAATCTACACTACATCCTTACAGGGTCCAATTTACATAGAAACTACTTGACCTCTGTAGCTGTAGGTTGTAGGCTGTTTACTATCTCATAGGATATAAATCACCTAAAATTCAAAAAATTCTACCAAATGCTACCTATTATAATGCCAGCATTATTCTCTAATGCTTTGCCATACCTAAAATTCTTAAAAAAATGCTAGCATAATTTATCGAGCCCTAGCAGCCAGTTCTAATTCCTCCAACTTTGAATCCGTTGTTTTATCTGCCCTTCTCTTACTATGACCTCCATTCCAACATAAGCTTGTGCAGCCTGGGCAGTATAGGTTAGAAACTGCTGCTGAGCATTCTTTCAATTGGTCTGCTGACAATGAAGACTGTAAGCACACATTATTTGAGGCTTGTGACCACAGGTCCGTAGCCAGAGGGGGCTCTATGTTTGTGTGCATGTTGACACAGAACCACACCCACTTTACCCTTTGCCATGCCTCTATCTTTGCAAATCACACCTTCTTGGCCACATCAAGATTGCCTGCAGTCATGATTGTGAAGTTCTAAAAATAGAGATCCCTTCACAGAGACCTGAGTCAGAGAGTGAAACAAATAACAGGAGAGGCAGTCATTTCAATATTTACTTCAAAGATGAGCAGTGCTGACAGGAGAGGAAACTACTTTAGTACTGAGCCACCATGGTGATAATGATATTGTCATGACATAGACGGTCGGGTTTTGTTGTTGCTTTTTATTTGTATGTAATTTTTCCCCCAGTGTAATATTATTAATCAGAATAATATACATGTGAACAATTCATATCACTTGAAGTGTTGCAAAATTATCCTACAATATAGTATAATATCAGGTATGTGCATATGTAGTGTTAGGATACATTACAAAATATATATTGATGGACTTTATTACATGTCGGAACACTGGCAAATAACATACCATACATGAAACAATACTTCCATAATGTTAGGACGACATACATAATGTGCATCAACAGTGAGGGTAATAATACACTAACAGTAAGGCAATAATGCACCAACAGTAAGGGTAATAATGCACCAACAGTAAAGTTAATAATACACTAACAGTAAGGTAATAATGCACCAACAGTAAGGAAATAATGCACCAACAGTAAGGGTAATAATGCACCAACAGTAAGGTTAATAATACACTAACAGTAATGTAATAATGCACCAACCGCTAGGGTAATAATGCACCAACAGTAAGGATAATAATGCACCAACAGTAAGGGTAATAATGCACCAACCGCTAGGGTAATAATGCACCAACAGTAAGGGTAATAATGCACCAACAATAAGGGTAATAATGCACCAAACGCGAGGGTAATAATGCACCAACAGTAGGGTAATAATGCACCAACAGTAAGGTAATAATGCACCAACAGTAAGGAAATAATGCACCAATAGCAAGTGTAATAATGCACCAACAGTGAGGGTAATAATGCACCAACAGTAAGGGTAAATAATACATCAATAGTAAGGGAAATAAATACACCAACAGTAAGGTAATAATGTACCAACAGTAAGGTAATAATGCACCAACAGTAAGGGCACCAACAGTAAGGGTAATAATGCATCAACAGTTACGGTAATAATGCACCAACAGTAAGGGTAATAATACACCAACAGTAAGGTAATAATTCTCCAACAGTAAGGTAATAATGCTCCAACAGTAAGGTAATAATGCTCCAACAGTAAGGTAATAATACTCCAACAGTAAGGTAATAATGCTCCAACAGTAAGGTAATAATACTCCAACAGTAAGGTAATAATGCTCCAACAGTAAGGTAATAATGAATAATGCACCAAGAGTAAGGGTAATAATGCTCAAACAGTAAGTGATCCAGCAATAAGAGCTCCAACAGTAAGAGTAATAATGCACCAACAGTAAGGTAATAATGCTCCAACAGTAAGGTAATAATGCTCCAACAGTAAGGTAATAATGCTCCAACAGTAAGGTAATAATGCTCCAACAGTAAGGTAATAATGCTCCAACAGTAAGGTAATAATGCTCCAACAGTAAGGTAATAATGCTCCAACAGTAAGGTAATAATGTTCCAACAGTAAGGTAATAATCCAGCAACAGTAAGGTGAGAATGCACAACAGTAAGGCAGTAATGCATCAACAGTAAGGTAACAATGCACCAATAGTAAGGTAATAATGCACCAACAGTAAGGTAATCATGCTCCAACATTAAGGGTAATAATGCTCCAACAACAGTAAGGTAATAATGCTCCAACAGTAAGGTAATAATGCTCCAACAGTTTGGTAATAATGCATCAACAGTAAGGTAATGATGCACAAACAGTAAGTTAATTATGCTCCAATAGTAAGGTAATAATGCTCCAAAACTAAGGTAATAATGCTCCTACTGTAAGGGTAATAATGCACCAATAGTAAGGTAATAATGCACCAACAGTAAGGTAATCATGCTCCAACATTAAGGGTAATAATGCTACAACAACAGTAAGGTAATAATGCCCCAACACTAAGGTAATAATGCTCCAACAGTAAGGTAGTAATGCTCCAACAGTAAGGGTAATAATACATCAACAGTAAGGTAATAATGCACTAACGGTAAGGTAATAATGCACCAAAAGTAAGGGTAATAATGCACCAACAGTAAGGGTAATAATGCATCAACAGTAAGGTAATAATGCACTAACGGTAAGGTAATAATGCACCAAAAGTAAGGGTAATAATGCACCAACAGTAAGGGTAATAATGCATCAACAGTAAGGTAATAATGCACTAACGGTAAGGTAATAATGCACCAAGAGTAAGGTAATAATGCACCAACAGTAAAATAATAATGCACCAACAGTAAGGGTAATAACGCATCAACAGTAAGGTAATAATGCACTAACGGTAAGGTAATAATGCACCAACAGTAAGGTAATAATGCACCAACAGTAAGATAATAATGCACCAAAAGTAAGGGTAATAATCCACCAACAGTAAGGGTAATAATGCACCAACAGTAAGGTAATAATGCACCAACAGTAAGGTAATAATGCTCCAACAGTAAGGTAATAATGCTACAACAGTAAGGTAATAATGTATCAACAGTAACGGTAATAATGCTCCAAAAGGTAATAATGATGCACAAACAGTAAGGTAATAATGCACCAACAGTAAGGTAATAATGCACCTACAGTAAGGGCAATAATGCACCAACAGTAAGGTAATAATGCTCCAACAATAAGGTAATAATGCACCAACAGTAAGGGTAATAATGCACCAACAGTAAGGGTAATAATGCACTAATAGTAAGGGCAATAATGCACCAACAGTAAGAGTAATAATGCACCAACAGTAAGGTAATAATGCTCCAACAGTAAGGTAATAATGCACCAACAGTAAGGTAATAATGCACCAACAGTAAGGTAATAATGTATCAACAGTAAGGTAATAATGCTCCAACAGTGAGGTAATAATGCACCAACAGTAATGCACCAACAGTAAGGGTAATAATGCACCAACAGTAAGGGTAATAATGCACCAACAGTAAGGGTAATAATACACCAACAGTAAGGTAATAATGCTCCAACAATAAGATAATAATGCTCCAACTGTAAGGAAATAATGCTCCAACAGTAAGCTAATAATGCACCAAGAGTAAGGGTAATAATGCTCCAACAGTAAGTGCTCCAGCAGTAAGAGCTCCAACAGTAAGAGTAAGAATGCACCAACAGTAAGGCAGTAATGCACCAACAGTAAGGTAATAATGCACCAATAGTAAGGGTAATAATACACCAACAGTAAGGTAATAATGCTCCAACAGTAAGGTAATAATGCACCAACAGTAAGGTAATAATGCTCCAACAGTAAGGTAATAATGCTCCAACAGTAAGGGTAATAATGCTCCAACAGTAAGGTAATAATGCACCAACAGTAAGGTAATAATGCTCCAACAGTAAGGTAATAATGCTCCAACAGTAAGGAAATAATGCTCCAACAGTAAGGTAATAATGCACCAAGAGTAAGGGTAATAATGCTCCAACAGTAAGTGCTCCAGCAGTAAGAGCTCCAACAGTAAGAGTAAGAATGCACCAACAGTAAGGCAGTAATGTAAGGTAATAATGCACCAATAGTTAGGTAATAATGCACCAACAGTAAAGTAATCATGGTCCAACATTAAGGGTTATAATGCTCCAACAACAGTAAGGTAATAATGCTCCAACAGTAAGGTAATAATGCTCCAACAGTAAGGTAATAATCCACCAACAGTAAGGTAAGAATGCACCAAAAGTAAGGTAATAATGCTCCAACAGTAAGGTAATAATGCTCCAACAGTAAGGTAATAATGCTCCAACAGTAAGGTAATAATGAATAATGCACCAAGAGTAAGGGTAATAATGCTGCAACAGTAAGTGATCCAGCAATAAGAGCTCCAACAGTAAGAGTAATAATGCACCAACAGTAAGGTAATAATGCTCCAAAAGTAAGGGTAATGATGCACCAACAGTAAGGTAATAATCCACCAACAGTAAGGTAAGAATGCACCAACAGTAAGGCTGTAATGCACCAACAGTAAGGTAATAATGCACCAATAGTAAGGTAATAATGCACCAACAGTAAGGTAATCATGCTCCAACATTAAGGGTAATAATGCTCCAACAACAGTAAGGTAATAATGCTCCAACAGTAAGGTAATAATGTTCCAACAGTAAGGTAATAATCCAGCAACAGTAAGGTAAGAATGCACAACAGTAAGGCAGTAATGCACCAACAGTAAGGTAATAATGCACCAATAGTAAGGTAATAATGCACCAACAGTAAGGTAATCATGCTCCAACATTAAGGGTAATAATGCTCCAACAACAGTAAGGTAATAATGCCACAACACTAAGGTAATAATGCTCCAACAGTAAGGTAGTAATGCTCCAACAGTAAGGGTAATAATACATCAACAGTAAGGTAATAATGCACTAACGGTAAGGTAATAATGCACCAAAAGTAAGGGTAATAATGCACCAACAGTAAGGGTAATAATGCATCAACAGTAAGGTAATAATGCACTAACGGTAAGGTAATAATGCACCAAGAGTAAGGTAATAATGCACCAACAGTAAAATAATAATGCAACAACAGTAAGGGTAATAATGCATCAACAGTAAGGTAATAATGCACTAACGGTAAGGTAATAATGCACCAACAGTAAGGTAATAATGCACCAACAGTAAGATAATAATGCACCAAAAGTAAGGGTAATAATCCACCAACAGTAAGGGTAATAATGCACCAACAGTAAGGTGATAATGCACCAACAGTAAGGTAATAATGCTCCAACAGTAAGGTAATAATCCTCCAACAGTAAGGTAATAATGTATCAACAGTAACGGTAATAATGCTCCAAAAGGTAATAATGATGCACAAACAGTAAGGTAATAATGCACCAACAGTAAGGTAATAATGCACCAACAGTAAAGGCAATAATGCACCAACAGTAAGGTAATAATGCTCCAACAATAAGGTAATAATGCACCAACAGTAAGGGTAATAATGCACCAACAGTAAGGGTAATAATGCACCAATAGTAAGGGCAATAATGCACCAACAGTAAGAGTAATAATGCACCAACAGTAAGGTAATAATGCTCCAACAGTAAGGTAATAATGCACCAACAGGAAGGTAATAATGCACCAACAGTAAGGTAATAATGTACCAACAGTAAGGTAATAATGCACCAACAGTAAGGTAATAATGCACCAACAGTAATGCACCAACAGTAAGGGTAATAATGCACCAACAGTAAGGGTAATAATACACCAACAGTAAGGTAATAATGCTCCAACAGTGAGGTAATAATGCTCCAACAGTAAGGTAATAATGCTCCAACAGTAAGGTAATAATGCTCCAACAGTAAGGTAATAATGAATAATGCACCAAGAGTAAGGGTAATATTGCTGCAACAGTAAGTGATCCAGAGTAATAATGTACCAACAGTAAGTGTCATAATGCACCAATAGTAAGGGTAATAATACACCAACAGTAAGGTAATAATGCTCCAACAGTGAGGTAATAATGCACCAACAGTAAGGGTAATAATGCTCCAACAGTAAGGTAATAATGCACCAACAGTAAGGTAATAATGCTCCAACAGTAAGGTAATAATGCAACAACAGTAAGGTAATAATGCTCCAACAGTAAGGTAATAATGCACCAACAGTAAGGTAATAATGCTGCAACAGTAAGGGTAATAATGCTCCAACAGTAAGGTAATAATGCACCAAGAGTAAGGTTATAATGCTTCAACAGTAAGATAATAATGCTCCAACTGTAAGGAAATAATGCTCCAACAGTAAGGTAATAATGTACCAAGAGTAAAGGTAATAATGCTCCAACAGTAAGTGCTCCAGCAGTAAGAGCTCCAAAAGTAAGAGTAAGAATGCACCAACAGTAAGGTAATAATGCACCAATAGTAAGAGTAATAATACACCAACAGTAAGGTAATAATGCTCCAACAGTAAGGTAATAATGCACCAACAGTAAGGTAATAATGCTCCAACAGTAAGGTAATAATGCTCCAACAGTAAGGAAATAATGCTCCAACAGTAAGTTAATAATTCACCAAGAGTAAGGGTAATAATGCTCCAACAGTAAGTGCTCCAGCAGTAAGAGCTCCACAGTAAGAGTAAGAATGCACCAACAGTAAGGCATTAATGTAAGGTAATAATGCACCGATATTAAGGTAATAATGCACCAACAGTAAAGTAATCATGGTCCAACATTAAGGGTAATAATGCTCCAAGAACAGTAAGGTAATAATGCTCCAACAGTAAGGTAATAATGCTCCAACAGTAAGGTAATAATCCACCAACAGTAAGGTAAGAATGCACCAACAGTAAGGCAGTAATGCACCAACAGTAAGGTAATAATGCACCAATAGTAAGGTAATAATGCACCAACAGTCAAGTAATCATGGTCCAACATTAAGGGTAATAATGCTCCAACAACAGTAAGGTAATAATGCTCCAACAGTAAATGCTCCAACAGTAAGGTTTATAATCCACCAACAGTTAGATAAGAATGCACCAACAGTAAGGCAGTAATGCACCAGCAGTAAGGTAATCATGCTCCAACATTAAGGTTAATAATGCTCCAACAACAGTAAGGTAATAATGCTCCAACAGTAAGGTAATAATGCTCCAACAGTAAAGTAATAATGCTCCAACAGTAAGGTATTATGCATCAACAGTAAGGTAATGATGCACCAACAGTAAGGGTAATAATGCTCCAACAGTAAGGTAATAATGCTCCAACAGTAAGGTAATAATGCTTCAACAGTAAGGTAATAATGCTCCAACAGTAAGGAAATAATGCTCCAACAGTAAGGTAATAATGCACCAAGTGTAAGGGTTGATAATGCTCCAACAGTAAGTGATCCAGCAATAAGAGCTCCAACAGTAAGAGTAATAATGCACCAATAGTAAGGTAATAATGCACAATCAGTAAGGTAATCATGCTCCAACATTAAGGGTAATAATGCTCCAACAACAGTAAGGTAATAATACTCCAACAGTAAGGGTAATGATGCACCAACAGTAAGGTAATAATCTACCAACAGTAAGGTAAGAATGCACCAATAGTAAGGCAGTAATGCACCAACAGTAAGGTAATAATGCACCAATAGTAAGGTAATAATGCACAATCAGTAAGGTAATCATGCTCCAACATTAAGGGTAATAATGCTCCAACAACAGTAAGGTAATAATACTCCAACAGTAAGGTAATAATGCTCCAACAGTAAGGTAATAATCCACGAACAGTAAGGGTAATAATGCTCAACAGTAGGGTAATAATGCTCCAATAGTAAGGTAATAATACTCCATCACTAAGGTAATAATGATCCAACAGTAAGGTAGTAATGCACCAACAGTAAGGGTAATAATGCACCAACAGTAAGTGTAATACTACACCAACAGTAAGTTAATAATACTCCAACAGTAAGGTATAATGTACCAACAGTAAGGTAATAATGCACCAACAGTAAGGGCACGAACAGTAAGGTTAATAATGCACCAACAGTAAGGAAATAATGCTCCAACAGTAAGGTAATAATGCACCAAGAGTAAGGGTAATAATGCTCCAACAGTAAGTGCTCCAGCAGTAAGAGCTCCAACAGTAAGAGTAAGAATGCACCAACAGTAAGGCAGTAATGCACCAACAGTAAGGTAATAATGCACTAATAGTAATGGTAATAATACACCAACAGTAAGGTAATAATGCTCCAACAGTAAGGCAATAATGCACCAACAGTAAGGTATAATGCTCCAACAGTAAGGTAATAATGCTCCAACAGTAAAGGTAATAATGCTCCAACAGTAAGGTAATAATGCACAAACAGTAAGGTAATAATGCTCCAACAGTAAGGTAATAATGCTCCAACAGTAAGGAAATAATGCTCCAACAGTAAGGTAATAATGCACCAAGAGTAAGGGTAATAATGCTCCAACAATAAGTGCTCCAGCAGTAAGAGCTCCAACAGTAAGAGTAAGAATGCACCAACAGCAAGGCAGTAATGCACCAACAGTAAGGTAATAATGCACCAATAGTAAGGTAATAATGCACCAACAGTCAAGTAATCATGGTCCAACATTAAGGGTAATAATGTTCCAACAACAGTAAGGTAATAATGCTCCAACAGTAAGGTAATAATGCTCCAACAGTAAGGTAATAATCCACCAACGGTTAGATAAGAATGCACCAACAGTAAGGCAGTAATGCACCAACAGTAAGGTAATCATGCTCCAACATTAAGGGTTATAATGCTCCAACAACAGTAAGGTAATAATGCTCCAACAGTAAGGTAATAATACTCCAACAGTAAGGTAATAATGCTCCAACAGTAAGGTAATAATGCATCAACAGTAAGGTAATGATGCACCAACAGTAAGGGTAATAATGCTCCAACTGTAAGGAAATAATGCTCCAACAGTAAGGTAATAATGTACCAAGAGTAAGGGTAATAATGCAAGTGCTCCAGCAGTAAGAGCTCAAACAGTAAGACTATGAATGCACCAACAGTAAGGCAGTAATGCACCAACAGTAAGGTAATAATGCACCAATAGTAAGGGTAATAATACACCAACAGTAAGGTAATAATGCTCCAACATTAAGGTAATAATGCACCAATAGTAAGGTAATAATGCTCCAACAGTAAGGTAATAATGCTCCAACAGTAAGGTAATAATGCACCAACAGTAAGCTAATAATGCTCCAACAGTAAGGTATAATGCTCCAACAGAGAGGGTAATAATGCTCCAACAGTAAGGTAATAATGCACCAAGAGTATGGTAATAATGCTCCAACAGTAAGATAATAATGCTCCAACAGTAAGGAAATAATGCTCCAACAGTAAGGTAATAATGCACCAAGAGTAAGGGTAATAATGCTCCAACAGTAAGTGCTCCAGCAGTAAGAGCTCCAACAGTAAGAGTAAGAATGCACCAACAGTAAGGCAGTAATGCACCAACAGTAAGGTAATAATGCACCAATAGTAAGGGTAATAATACACCAACAGTAAGGTAATAATGCTCCAACAGTAAGGTAATAATGTACGAACAGTAAGGTAATAATGCTCCAACAGTAAGGTATTAATGTTCCAACAGTAAAGGTAATAATGCTCCAACAGTAAGGTAATAATGCACCAACAGTAAGGTAATAATGCTCCAACAGTAAGGTAATAATGCTCCAACAGTAAGGAAATAATGCTCCAACAGTAAGGTAATAATGCACCAAGAGTAAGGGTAATAATGCTCCAACAATAAGTGCTCCAGCAGTAAGAGCTCCAACAGTAAGAGTAAGAATGCACCAACAGTAAGGCAGTAATGCACCAACAGTAAGGTAATAATGCACCAATAATAAGGTAATAATGCACCAACAGTCAAGTAATCATGGTCCAACATTAAGGGTAATAATGCTCCAACAACAGTAAGGTAATAATGCTCCAACAGTAAGGTAATAATGCTCCAACAGTAAGGTAATAATCCACCAACAGTAAGATAAGAATGCACCAACAGTAAGGCAGTAATGCACCAACAGTAAGGTAATAATGCACTAATAATGCACCAACAGTAAGGTAATCATGCTCCAACATTAAGGGTAATAATGCTCCAACAACAGTAAGGTAATAATACTCCAACAGTAAGGTAATAATGCTCCAACAGTAAGGTAATAATGCTCCAACAGTAAGGTAATAATGAATAATGCACCAAGAGTAAGGGTAATAATGCTCCAACAGTAAGTGATCCAGCAATAAGAGCTCCAACAGTAAGAGTAATAATGCACCAACAGTAAGGTAATAATGCTCCAACAGTAAGGGTAATGATGCACCAACAGTAAGGTAATAATCCACCAACAGTAAGGTAAGAATGCACCAATAGTAAGGCAGTAATGCACCAACAGTAACGTAATAATGCACCAATAGTAAGGTAATAATGCACAATCAGTAAGGTAATCATGCTCCAACATTAAGGGTAATAATGCTCCAACAACAGTAAGGTAATAATGCTCCAACAGTAAGGTAATAATGCTCCAACAGTAAGGTAATAATGCACCAACAGTAAGGGTAATAATGCCCCAAGAGTAAGGGTAATAATGTACCAACAGTAAGTGTCATAATGCACCAATAGTAAGGGTAATAATACACCAACAGTAAGGTAATAATGCTCCAACAGTGAGGTAATAATGCACCAACAGTAAGGGTAATAATGCTCCAACAGTAAGGTAATAATGCACCAACAGTAAGGTAATAATGCTCCAACAGTAAGGTAATAATGCACCAACAGTAAGGTAATAATGCTCCAACAGTAAGGTAATAATGCACCAACAGTAAGGTAATAATGCTGCAACAGTAAGGGTAATAATGCTCCAACAGTAAGGTAATAATGCACCAAGAGTAAGGTTATAATGCTTCAACAGTAAGATAATAATGCTCCAACTGTAAGGAAATAATGCTCCAACAGTAAGGTAATAATGTACCAAGAGTAAAGGTAATAATGCTCCAACAGTCAGTACTCCAGCAGTAAGAGCTCCAAAAGTAAGAGTAAGAATGCACCAACAGTAAGGTAATAATGCACCAATAGTAAGGTTAATAATACACCAACAGTAAGGTAATAATGCTCCAACAGTAAGGTAATAATGCACCAACAGTAAGGTAATAATGCTCCAAAAGTAAGGTAATAATGCTCCAAGAGTAAGGTAATAATGCACCAACAGTAAGGTAATAATGCTCCAACAGTAAGGTAATAATGCTCCAACAGTAAGGAAATAATGTTTCAACAGTAAGTTAATAATGCACCAAGAGTAAGGGTAATAATGCTCCAACAGTAAGTGTTCCAGCAGTAAGAGCTCCACAGTAAGAGTAAGAATGCACCAACAGTAAGGCAGTAATGTAAGGTAATAATGCACCGATAGTAAGGTAATAATGCACCAACAGTAAAGTAATCATGGTCCAACATTAAGGGTAATAATGCTCCAAGAACAGTAAGGTAATAATGCTCCAACAGTAAGGGAATAATGCTCCAACAGTAAGGTAATAATCCACCAACAGTAAGGTAAGAATGCACCAACAGTAAGGCAATAATGCACCAACAGTAAGGTAATAATGCAATAATAATGCACCAACAGTAAGGTAATCATGCTCCAACATTAAGGGTAATAATGCTCCAACAACAGTAAGGTCAGTAAGGTAATAATGCTCCAACAGTAAGGTAATAATGCTCCAACAGTAAGGTAATAATTCACCAACAGTAAGGTAATGATGCACCAACAGTAAGGGTAATAATGCACCAACAGTAAGGGTAAATAATACACCAATAGTAAGGGTAATAATACACCAACAGTAAGTTAATAATACTCCAACAGTAAGGTATAATGTACCAACAGTAAGGTAATAATGCACCAACAGTAAGGGCACGAACAGTAAGGTTAATAATGCACCAACAGTAAGGAAATAATGCTCCAACAATAAGGTAATAATGCACCAAGAGTAAGGGTAATAATGCTCCAACAGTAAGTGCTCCAGCAGTAAGAGCTCCAACAGTAAGAGTAAGAATGCACCAACAGTAAGGCAGTAATGCACCAACAGTAAGGTAATAATGCACCAATAGTAATGGTAATAATACACCAACAGTAAGGTAATAATGCTCCAACAGTAAGGCAATAATGCACCAACAGTAAGGTATAATTCTCCAACAGTAAGGTAATAATGCTCCAACAGTAAAGGTAATAATGCTCCAACAGTAAGGTAATAATGCACCAACAGGAAGGTAATAATGCACCAACAGTAAGGTAATAATGCTCCAACAGTAAGGAAATAATGCTCCAACAGTAAGGTAATAATGCACCAACAGTAAGGGTAATAATGCTCCAACAATAAGTGCTCCAGCAGTAAGAGCTCCAACAGTAAGAGTAAGAATGCACCAACAGTAAGGCAGTAATGCACCAACAGTAAGGTAATAATGCACCAATAGTAAGGTAATAATGCACCAACAGTTAAGTAATCATGGTCCAACATTAAGGGTAATAATGCTCCAACAACAGTAAGGTAATAATGCTCCAACAGTAAGGTAATAATGCACCAACAGTAAGGTAATCATGCTCCAACATTAAGGGTAATAATGCTCCAACAGTAAGGCAGTAATGCTCCAACAGTAAGGTAATAATGCTCCAAAAGTAAGGTAATAATGCATCAACAGTAAGGTAATGATGCACCAACAGTAAGGGTAATAATGCTCCAACAGTAAGGTAATAATTCTCCAATAGTAAGTGTAATAATACACCAAAAGTAAGGTAATAATGCTCCAACAGTAAGGTAATAATGCTCCAACAGTAAGGTAATAATGCTCCAACAGTAAGGTAATAATGCTTCAACAGTAAGGTAATAATGCTCCAACAGTAAGGTAATAATGCTCCAACAGTAAGGTAATAATGCACCAAGTGTAAGGGTAATAATGCTCCAACAGTAAGTGATCCAGCAATAAGAGCTCCAACAGTAAGAGTAATAATGCACCAACAGTAAGGTAATAATGCTCCAACAGTAAGGGTAATGATGCACCAACAGTAAGGTAATAATCCACCAACAGTAAGGTAAGAATGCACCAACAGTAAGGCAGTAATGCACCAACACTAAGGTAATAATGCACCAATAGTAAGGTAATAATGCACAATCAGTAAGGTAATCATGCTCCAACATTAAGGGTAATAATGCTCCAACAACAGTAAGGTTATAATACTCCAACAGTAAGGTAATAATGCTCCAACAGTAAGGTAATAATCCACGAACAGTAAGGGTAATAATGCTCAACAGTAGGGTAATAATGCTCCAATAGTAAGGTAATAATACTCCATCACTAAGGTAATAATGCTCCAACAGTAAGGTAGTAATGCACCAACAGTAAGGGTAATAATGCACCAACAGTAAGTGTAATAATACACCAACAGTAAGTTAATAATACTCCAACAGTAAGGTATAATGTACCAACAGTAAGGTAATAATGCACCAACAGTAAGGGCACGAACAGTAAGGTTAATAATGCACCAACAGTAAGGAAATAATGCTCCAACAGTAAGGTAATAATGCACCAAGAGTAAGGGTAATAATGCTCCAACAGTAAGTGCTCCAGCAGTAAGAGCTCCAACAGTAAGAGTAAGAATGCACCAACAGTAAGGCAGTAATGCACCAACAGTAAGGTAATAATGCACTAATAGTAATGGTAATAATACACCAACAGTAAGGTAATAATGCTCCAACAGTAAGGCAATAATGCACCAACAGTAAGGTAATAATGCACAAACAGTAAGGTAATAATGCTCCAACAGTAAGGTAATAATGCTCCAACAGTAAGGAAATAATGCTCCAACAGTAAGGTAATAATGCACCAAGAGTAAGGGTAATAATGCTCCAACAATAAGTGCTCCAGCAGTAAGAGCTCCAACAGTAAGAGTAAGAATGCACCAACAGTAAGGCAGTAATGCACCAACAGTAAGGTAATAATGCACCAATAGTAAGGTAATAATGCACCAACAGTCAAGTAATCATGGTCCAACATTAAGGGTAATAATGTTCCAACAACAGTAAGGTAATAATGCTCCAACAGTAAGGTAATAATGCTCCAACAGTAAGGTAATAATCCACCAACGGTTAGATAAGAATGCACCAACAGTAAGGCAGTAATGCACCAACAGTAAGGTAATCATGCTCCAACATTAAGGGTTATAATGCTCCAACAACAGTAAGGTAATAATGCTCCAACAGTAAGGTAATAATACTCCAACAGTAAGGTAATAATGCTCCAACAGTAAGGTAATAATGCATCAACAGTAAGGTAATGATGCACCAACAGTAAGGGTAATAATGCTCCAACTGTAAGGAAATAATGCTCCAACAGTAAGGTAATAATGTACCAAGAGTAAGGGTAATAATGGAAGTGCTCCAGCAGTAAGAGCTCAAACAGTAAGACTATGAATGCACCAACAGTAAGGCAGTAATGCACCAACAGTAAGGTAATAATGCACCAACAGTAAGGTAATAATGCTCCAACAGTAAGGAAATAATGCTCCAACAGTAAGGTAATAATGCACCAACAGTAAGGGTAATAATGCTCCAACAATAAGTGCTCCAGCAGTAAGAGCTCCAACAGTAAGAGTAAGAATGCACCAACAGTAAGGCAGTAATGCACCAACAGTAAGGTAATAATGCACCAATAGTAAGGTAATAATGCACCAACAGTTAAGTAATCATGGTTCAACATTAAGGGTAATAATGCTCCAACAACAGTAAGGTAATAATGCTCCAACAGTAAGGTAATAATGCACCAACAGTAAGGTAATCATGCTCCAACATTAAGGGTAATAATGCTCCAACAGTAAGGCAGTAATGCTCCAACAGTAAGGTAATAATGCTCCAAAAGTAAGGTAATAATGCATCAACAGTAAGGTAATGATGCACCAACAGTAAGGGTAATAATGCTCCAACAGTAAGGTAATAATTCTCCAATAGTAAGTGTAATAATACACCAAAAGTAAGGTAATAATGCTCCAACAGTAAGGTAATAATGCTCCAACAGTAAGGTAATAATGCTCCAACAGTAAGGTAATAATGCTTCAACAGTAAGGTAATAATGCTCCAACAGTAAGGTAATAATGCTCCAAGAGTAAGGTAATAATGCACCAAGTGTAAGGGTAATAATGCTCCAACAGTAAGTGATCCAGCAATAAGAGCTCCAACAGTAAGAGTAATAATGCACCAACAGTAAGGTAATAATGCTCCAACAGTAAGGGTAATGATGCACCAACAGTAAGGTAATAATCCACCAACAGTAAGGTAAGAATGCACCAACAGTAAGGCAGTAATGCACCAACACTAAGGTAATAATGCACCAATAGTAAGGTAATAATGCACAATCAGTAAGGTAATCATGCTCCAACATTAAGGGTAATAATGCTCCAACAACAGTAAGGTAATAATACTCCAACAGTAAGGTAATAATGCTCCAACAGTAAGGTAATAATCCACGAACAGTAAGGGTAATAATGCTCAACAGTAGGGTAATAATGCTCCAATAGTAAGGTAATAATACTCCATCACTAAGGTAATAATGCTCCAACAGTAAGGTAGTAATGCACCAACAGTAAGGGTAATAATGCACCAACAATAAGTGTAATAATACACCAACAGTAAGTTAATAATACTCCAACAGTAAGGTATAATGTACCAACAGTAAGGTAATAATGCACCAACAGTAAGGGCACGAACAGTAAGGTTAATAATGCACCAACAGTAAGGAAATAATGCTCAACAGTAAGGTAATAATGCACCAAGAGTAAGGGTAATAATGCTCCAACAGTAAGTGCTCCAGCAGTAAGAGCTCCAACAGTAAGAGTAAGAATGCACCAACAGTAAGGCAGTAATGCACCAACAGTAAGGTAATAATGCACTAATAGTAATGGTAATAATACACCAACAGTAAGGTAATAATGCTCCAACAGTAAGGCAATAATGCACCAACAGTAAGGTAATAATGCACAAACAGTAAGGTAATAATGCTCCAACAGTAAGGTAATAATGCTCCAACAGTAAGGAAATAATGCTCCAACAGTAAGGTAATAATGCACCAAGAGTAAGGGTAATAATGCTCCAACAATAAGTGCTCCAGAAGTAAGAGCTCCAACAGTAAGAGTAAGAATGCACCAACAGTAAGGCAGTATTGCACCAACAGTAAGGTAATAATGCACCAATAGTAAGGTAATAATGCACCAACAGTCAAGTAATCATGGTCCAACATTAAGGGTAATAATGTTCCAACAACAGTAAGGTAATAATGCTCCAACAGTAAGGTAATAATGCTCCAACAGTAAGGTAATAATCCACCAACGGTTAGATAAGAATGCACCAACAGTAAGGCAGTAATGCACCAACAGTAAGGTAATCATGCTCCAACATTAAGGGTTATAATGCTCCAACAACAGTAAGGTAATAATGCTCCAACAGTAAGGTAATAATACTCCAACAGTAAGGTAATAATGCTCCAACAGTAAGGTAATAATGCATCAACAGTAAGGTAATGATGCACCAACAGTAAGGGTAATAATGCTCCAACTGTAAGGAAATAATGCTCCAACAGTAAGGTAATAATGTACCAAGAGTAAGGGTAATAATGGAAGTGCTCCAGCAGTAAGAGCTCAAACAGTAAGACTATGAATGCACCAACAGTAAGGCAGTAATGCACCAACAGTAAGGTAATAATGCACCAATAGTAAGGGTAATAATACACCAACAGTAGGTAATAATGCTCCAACATTAAGGTAATAATGCACCAATAGTAAGGTAATAATGCTCCAACAGTAAGGTAATAATGCTCCAACAGTAAGGTAATAATGCACCAACAGTAAGCTAATAATGCTCCAACAGTAAGGTATAATGCTCCAACAGAGAGGGTAATAATGCTCCAACAGTAAGGTAATAATGAACCAAGAGTATGGTAATAATGCTCCAACAGTAAGATAATAATGCTCCAACAGTAAGGAAATAATGCTCCAACAGTAAGGTAATGATGCACCAAGAGTAAGGGTAATAATGCTCCAACAGTAAGTGCTCCAGCAGTAAGAGCTCCAACAGTAAGAATAAGAATGCACCAACAGTAAGGCAGTAATGCACCAACAGTAAGGTAATAATGCACCAATAGTAAGGGTAATAATACACCAACAGTAAGGTAATAATGCTCCAACAGTAAGGTAATAATGTACGAACAGTAAGGTAATAATGCTCCAACAGTAAGGTATTAATGTTCCAACAGTAAAGGTAATAATGCTCCAACAGTAAGGTAATAATGCACCAACAGTAAGGTAATAATGCTCCAACAGTAAGGTAATAATGCTCCAACAGTAAGGAAATAATGCTCCAACAGTAAGGTAATAATGCACCAAGAGTAAGGGTAATAATGCTCCAACAATAAGTGCTCCAGCAGTAAGAGCTCCAACAGTAAGAGTAAGAATGCACCAACAGTAAGGCAGTAATGCACCAACAGTAAGGTAATAATGCACCAATAATAAGGTAATAATGCACCAACAGTCAAGTAATCATGGTCCAACATTAAGGGTAATAATGCTCCAACAACAGTAAGGTAATAATGCTCCAACAGTAAGGTAATAATGCTCCAACAGTAAAGTAATAATCCACCAACAGTAAGATAAGAATGCACCAACAGTAAGGCAGTAATGCACCAACAGTAAGGTAATAATGCACCAACAGTCAAGTAATCATGGTCCAACAGTAAGGTAATAATGCTCCAACAGTAAGGTAATAATGCTCCAACAGTAAGGTAATAATGAATAATGCACCAAGAGTAAGGGTAATAATGCTCCAACAGTAAGTGATCCAGCAATAAGAGCTCCAACAGTAAGAGTAATAATGCACCAACAGTAAGGTAATAATGCTCCAACAGTAAGGGTAATGATGCACCAACAGTAAGGTAATAATCCACCAACAGTAAGGTAAGAATGCACCAATAGTAAGGCAGTAATGCACCAACAGTAACGTAATAATGCACCAATAGTAAGGTAATAATGCACAATCAGTAAGGTAATCATGCTCCAACATTAAGGGTAATAATGCTGCAACAACAGTAAGGTAATAATGCTCCAACAGTAAGGTAATAATGCTCCAACAGTAAGGTAATAATGCACCAACAGTAAGGGTAATAATGCCCCAAGAGTAAGGGTAATAATGTACCAACAGTAAGTGTCATAATGCACCAATAGTAAGGGTAATAATACACCAACAGTAAGGTAATAATGCTCCAACAGTGAGGTAATAATGCACCAACAGTAAGGGTAATAATGCTCCAACAGTAAGGTAATAATGCACCAACAGTAAGGTAATAATGCTCCAACAGTAAGGTAATAATGCACCAACAGTAAGGTAATAATGCTCCAACAGTTAGGTAATAATGCACCAACAGTAAGGTAATACTGCTGCAACAGTAAGGGTAATAATGCTCCAACAGTAAGGTAATAATGCACCAAGAGTAAGGTTATAATGCTTCAACAGTAAGATAATAATGCTCCAACTGTAAGGAAATAATGCTCCAACAGTAAGGTAATAATGTACCAAGAGTAAAGGTAATAATGCTCCAACAGTAAGTACTCCAGCAGTAAGAGCTCCAAAAGTAAGAGTAAGAATGCACCAACAGTAAGGTAATAATGCACCAATAGTAAGGGTAATAATACACCAACAGTAAGGTAATAATGCTCCAACAGTAAGGTAATAATGCACCAACAGTAAGGTAATAATGCTCCAAAAGTAAGGTAATAATGCTCCAAGAGTAAGGGTAATAATGCTCCAACAGTAAGGTAATAATGCACCAACAGTAAGGTAATAATGCTCCAACAGTAAGGTAATAATGCTGCAACAGTAAGGAAATAATGCTTCAACAGTAAGTTAATAATGCACCAAGAGTAAGGGTAATAATGCTCCAACAGTAAGTGCTCCAGCAGTAAGAGCTCCACAGTAAGAGTAAGAATGCACCAACAGTAAGGCAGTAATGTAAGGTAATAATGCACCGATAGTAAGGTAATAATGCACCAACAGTAAAGTAATCATGGTCCAACATTAAGGGTAATAATGCTCCAAGAACAGTAAGGTAATAATGCTCCAACAGTAAGGGAATAATGCTCCAACAGTAAGGTAATAATCCACCAACAGTAAGGTAAGAATGCACCAACAGTAAGGCAATAATGTACCAACAGTAAGGTAATAATGCAATAATAATGCACCAACAGTAAGGTAATCATGCTCCAACTTTAAGGGTAATAATGCTCCAACAACAGTAAGGTCAGTAAGGTAATAATGCTCCAACAGTAAGGTAATAATGCTCCAACAGTAAGGTAATAATTCATCAACAGTAAGGTAATGATGCACCAACAGTAAGGGTAATAATGCACCAACAGTAAGGGTAAATAATACACCAATAGTAAGGGTAATAATACACCAACAGTAAGTTAATAATACTCCAACAGTAAGGTATAATGTACCAACAGTAAAGTAATAATGCACCAACAGTAAGGGCACGAACAGTAAGGTTAATAATGCACCAACAGTAAGGAAATAATGCTCCAAAGTAAGGTAATAATGCACCAAGAGTAAGGGTAATAATGCTCCAACAGTAAGTGCTCCAGCAGTAAGAGCTCCAACAGTAAGAGTAAGAATGCACCAACAGTAAGGCAGTAATGCACCAACAGTAAGGTAATAATGCACCAATAGTAATGGTAATAATACCCCAACAGTAAGGTAATAATGCTCCAACAGTAAGGCAATAATGCACCAACAGTAAGGTATAATGCTCCAACAGTAAGGTAATAATGCTCCAACAGTAAAGGTAATAATGCTCCAACAGTAAGGTAATAATGCACCAACAGGAAGGTAATAATGCACCAACAGTAAGGTAATAATGCTCCAACAGTAAGGAAATAATGCTCCAACAGTAAGGTAATAATGCACCAACAGTAAGGGTAATAATGCTCCAACAATAAGTGCTCCAGCAGTAAGAGCTCCAACAGTAAGAGTAAGAATGCACCAACAGTAAGGCAGTAATGCACCAACAGTAAGGTAATAATGCACCAATAGTAAGGTAATAATGCACCAACAGTCAAGTAATCATGGTCCAACATTAAGGGTAATAATGCTCCAACAACAGTAAGGTAATAATGCTCCAACAGTAAGGTAATAATGCTCCAACAGTAAAGTAATAATCCACCAACAGTAAGATAAGAATGCACCAACAGTAAGGCAGTAATGCACCAACAGTAAGGTAATAATGCACCAACAGTCAAGTAATCATGGTCCAACATTAAGGGTAATAATGCTCCAACAACAGTAAGGTAATAATACTCCAACAGTAAGGTAATAATGCTCCAACAGTAAGGTAATAATGCTCCAACAGTAAGGTAATAATGAATAATGCACCAAGAGTAAGGGTAATAATGCTCCAACAGTAAGTGATCCAGCAATAAGAGCTCCAACAGTAAGAGTAATAATGCACCAACAGTAAGGTAATAATGCTCCAACAGTAAGGGTAATGATGCACCAACAGTAAGGTAATAATCCACCAACAGTAAGGTAAGAATGCACCAATAGTAAGGCAGTAATGCACCAACAGTAACGTAATAATGCACCAATAGTAAGGTAATAATGCACAATCAGTAAGGTAATCATGCTCCAACATTAAGGGTAATAATGCTCCAACAACAGTAAGGTAATAATGCTCCAACAGTAAGGTAATAATGCTCCAACAGTAAGGTAATAATGCACCAACAGTAAGGGTAATAATGCCCCAAGAGTAAGGGTAATAATGTACCAACAGTAAGTGTCATAATGCACCAATAGTAAGGGTAATAATACACCAACAGTAAGGTAATAATGCTCCAACAGTGAGGTAATAATGCACCAACAGTAAGGGTAATAATGCTCCAACAGTAAGGTAATAATGCACCAACAGTAAGGTAATAATGCTCCAACAGTAAGGTAATAATGCACCAAAAGTAAGGTAATAATGCTCCAACAGTAAGGTAATAATGCACCAACAGTAAGGTAATACTGCTGCAACAGTAAGGGTAATAATGCTCCAACAGTAAGGTAATAATGCACCAAGAGTAAGGTTATAATGCTTCAACAGTAAGATAATAATGCTCCAACTGTAAGGAAATAATGCTCCAACAGTAAGGTAATAATGTACCAAGAGTAAAGGTAATAATGCTCCAACAGTAAGTACTCCAGCAGTAAGAGCTCCAAAAGTAAGAGTAAGAATGCACCAACAGTAAGGTAATAATGCACCAATAGTAAGGGTAATAATACACCAACAGTAAGGTAATAATGCTCCAACAGTAAGGTAATAATGCACCAACAGTAAGGTAATAATGCTCCAAAAGTAAGGTAATAATGCTCCAAGAGTAAGGGTAATAATGCTCCAACAGTAAGGTAATAATGCACCAACAGTAAGGTAATAATGCTCCAACAGTAAGGTAATAATGCTGCAACAGTAAGGAAATAATGCTTCAACAGTAAGTTAATAATGCACCAAGAGTAAGGGTAATAATGCTCCAACAGTAAGTGCTCCAGCAGTAAGAGCTCCACAGTAAGAGTAAGAATGCACCAACAGTAAGGCAGTAATGTAAGGTAATAATGCACCGATAGTAAGGTAATAATGCACCAACAGTAAAGTAATCATGGTCCAACATTAAGGGTAATAATGCTCCAAGAACAGTAAGGTAATAATGCTCCAACAGTAAGGGAATAATGCTCCAACAGTAAGGTAATAATCCACCAACAGTAAGGTAAGAATGCACCAACAGTAAGGCAATAATGCACCAACAGTAAGGTAATAATGCAATAATAATGCACCAACAGTAAGGTAATCATGCTCCAACTTTAAGGGTAATAATGCTCCAACAACAGTAAGGTCAGTAAGGTAATAATGCTCCAACAGTAAGGTAATAATGCTCCAACAGTAAGGTAATAATTCATCAACAGTAAGGTAATGATGCACCAACAGTAAGGGTAATAATGCACCAACAGTAAGGGTAAATAATACACCAATAGTAAGGGTAATGATACACCAACAGTAAGTTAATAATACTCCAACAGTAAGGTATAATGTACCAACAGTAAGGTAATAATGCACCAACAGTAAGGGCACGAACAGTAAGGTTAATAATGCACCAACAGTAAGGAAATAATGCTCCAACAGTGAGGTAATAATGCACCAAGAGTAAGGGTAATAATGCTCCAACAGTAAGTGCTCCAGCAGTAAGAGCTCCAACAGTAAGAGTAAGAATGCACCAACAGTAAGGCAGTAATGCACCAACAGTAAGGTAATAATGCACCAATAGTAATGGTAATAATACACCAACAGTAAGGTAATAATGCTCCAACAGTAAGGCAATAATGCACCAACAGTAAGGTATAATGCTCCAACAGTAAGGTAATAATGCTCCTACAGTAAAGGTAATAATGCTCCAACAGTAAGGTAATAATGCACCAACAGGAAGGTAATAATGCCCCAACAGTAAGGTAATAATGCTCCAACAGTAAGGAAATAATGCTCCAACAGTAAGGTAATAATGCACCAACAGTAAGGGTAATAATGCTCCAACAATAAGTGCTCCAGCAGTAAGAGCTCCAACAGTAAGAGTAAGAATGCACCAACAGTAAGGCAGTAATGCACCAACAGTAAGGTAATAATGCACCAATAGTAAGGTAATAATGCACCAACAGTCAAGTAATCATGGTCCAACATTAAGGGTAATAATGCTCCAACAACAGTAAGGTAATAATGCTCCAACAGTAAGGTAATAATGCTCCAACAGTAAAGTAATAATCCACCAACAGTAAGATAAGAATGCACCAACAGTAAGGCAGTAATGCACCAACAGTAAGGTAATAATGCACCAACAGTCAAGTAATCATGGTCCAACATTAAGGGTAATAATGCTCCAACAACAGTAAGGTAATAATACTCCAACAGTAAGGTAATAATGCTCCAACAGTAAGGTAATAATGCTCCAACAGTAAGGTAATAATGAATAATGCACCAAGAGTAAGGGTAATAATGCTCCAACAGTAAGTGATCCAGCAATAAGAGCTCCAACAGTAAGAGTAATAATGCACCAACAGTAAGGTAATAATGCTCCAACAGTAAGGGTAATGATGCACCAACAGTAAGGTAATAATCCACCAACAGTAAGGTAAGAATGCACCAATAGTAAGGCAGTAATGCACCAACAGTAACGTAATAATGCACCAATAGTAAGGTAATAATGCACAATCAGTAAGGTAATCATGCTCCAACATTAAGGGTAATAATGCTCCAACAACAGTAAGGTAATAATGCTCCAACAGTAAGGTAATAATGCTCCAACAGTAAGGTAATAATGCACCAACAGTAAGGGTAATAATGTAAGGGTAATAATGTACCAACAGTAAGTGTCATAATGCACCAATAGTAAGGGTAATAATACACCAACAGTAAGGTAATAATGCTCCAACAGTGAGGTAATAATGCACCAACAGTAAGGGTAATAATGCTCCAACAGTAAGGTAATAATGCACCAACAGTAAGGTAATAATGCTCCAACAGTAAGGTAATAATGCACCAAAAGTAAGGTAATAATGCTCCAACAGTAAGGTAATAATGCACCAACAGTAAGGTAATACTGCTGCAACAGTAAGGGTAATAATGCTCCAACAGTAAGGTAATAATGCACCAAGAGTAAGGTTATAATGCTTCAACAGTAAGATAATAATGCTCCAACTGTAAGGAAATAATGCTCCAACAGTAAGGTAATAATGTACCAAGAGTAAAGGTAATAATGCTCCAACAGTAAGTACTCCAGCAGTTAGAGCTCCAAAAGTAAGAGTAAGAATGCACCAACAGTAAGGTAATAATGCACCAATAGTAAGGGTAATAATACACCAACAGTAAGGTAATAATGCTCCAACAGTAAGGTAATAATGCACCAACAGTAAGGTAATAATGCTCCAAAAGTAAGGTAATAATGCTCCAAGAGTAAGGGTAATAATGCTCCAACAGTAAGGTAATAATGCACCAACAGTAAGGTAATAATGCTCCAACAGTATGGTAATAATGCTGCAACAGTAAGGAAATAATGCTTCAACAGTAAGTTAATAATGCACCAAGAGTAAGGGTAATAATGCTCCAACAGTAAGTGCTCCAGCAGTAAGAGCTCCACAGTAAGAGTAAGAATGCACCAACAGTAAGGCAGTAATGTAAGGTAATAATGCACCGATAGTAAGGTAATAATGCACCAACAGTAAAGTAATCATGGTCCAACATTAAGGGTAATAATGCTCCAAGAACAGTAAGGTAATAATGCTCCAACAGTAAGGGAATAATGCTCCAACAGTAAGGTAATAATCCACCAACAGTAGTAAGGTAAGAATGCACCAACAGTAAGGCAATAATGCACCAACAGTAAGGTAATAATGCAATAATAATGCACCAACAGTAAGGTAATCATGCTCCAACTTTAAGGGTAATAATGCTCCAACAACAGTAAGGTCAGTAAGGTAATAATGCTCCAACAGTAAGGTAATAATGCTCCAACAGTAAGGTAATAATTCATCAACAGTAAGTTAATGATGCACCAACAGTAAGGGTAATAATGCACCAACAGTAAGGGTAAATAATACACCAATAGTAAGGGTAATGATACACCAACAGTAAGTTAATAATACTCCAACAGTAAGGTATAATGTACCAACAGTAAGGTAATAATGCACCAACAGTAAGGGCACGAACAGTAAGGTTAATAATGCACCAACAGTAAGGAAATAATGCTCCAACAGTGAGGTAATAATGCACCAAGAGTAAGGGTAATAATGCTCCAACAGTAAGTGCTCCAGCAGTAAGAGCTCCAACAGTAAGAGTAAGAATGCACCAACAGTAAGGCAGTAATGCACCAACAGTAAGGTAATAATGCACCAATAGTAATGGTAATAATACACCAACAGTAAGGTAATAATGCTCCAACAGTAAGGCAATAATGCACCAACAGTAAGGTATAATGCTCCAACAGTAAGGTAATAATGCTCCAACAGTAAAGGTAATAATGCTCCAACAGTAAGGTAATAATGCACCAACAGGAAGGTAATAATGCACCAACAGTAAGGTAATAATGCTCCAACAGTAAGGAAATAATGCTCCAACAGTAAGGTAATAATGCACCAACAGTAAGTGTAATAATGCTCCAACAATAAGTGCTCCAGCAGTAAGAGCTCCAACAGTAAGAGTAAGAATGCACCAACAGTAAGGCAGTAATGCACCAACAGTAAGGTAATAATGCACCAATAGTAAGGTAATAATGCACCAACAGTCAAGTAATCATGGTCCAACATTAAGGGTAATAATGCTCCAACAACAGTAAGGTAATAATGCTCCAACAGTAAGGTAATAATGCACCAACAGTAAGGTAATCATGCTCCAACATTAAGGGTAATAATGCTCCAACAGTAAGGCAGTAATGCTCCAACAGTAAGGTAATAATGCTCCAAAAGTAAGGTAATAATGCTCCAACAGTAAGGTAATAATGCATCAACAGTAAGGTAATGATGCACCAACAGTAAGGGTAATAATGCTCCAACAGTAAGGTAATAATTCTCCAATAGTAAGTGTAATAATACACCAAAAGTAAGGTAATAATGCTCCAACAGTAAGGTAATAATGCTCCAACAGTAAGGTAATAATGCTCCAACAGTAAGGTAATAATGCTTCAACAGTAAGGTAATAATGCTCCAACAGTAAGGTAATAATGCTCCAACAGTAAGGTAATAATGCACCAAGTGTAAGGGTAATAATGCTCCAACAGTAAGTGATCCAGCAATAAGAGCTCCAACAGTAAGAGTAATAATGCACCAACAGTAAGGTAATAATGCTCCAACAGTAAGGGTAATGATTCACCAAAAGTAAGGTAATAATCCACCAACAGTAAGGTAAGAATGCACCAACAGTAAGGCAGTAATGCACCAACAGTAAGGTAATAATGCACCAATAGTAAGGTAATAATGCACAATCAGTAAGGTAATCATGCTCCAACATTAAGGGTAATAATGCTCCAACAACAGTAAGGTAATAATACTCCAACAGTAAGGTAATAATGCTCCAACAGTAAGGTAATAATCCACGAACAGTAAGGGTAATAATGCTCAACAGTAGGGTAATAATGCTCCAATAGTAAGGTAATAATACTCCATCACTAAGGTAATAATGCTCCAACAGTAAGGTAGTAATGCACCAACAGTAAGGGTAATAATGGACCAACAGTAAGGGTAATAATGCACCAACAGTAAGGGTAATAATACACCAACAGTAAGGTAATAATGCTCCAACAGTAAGGTAATAATTCACCAACAGTAAAGAAATAATGCTCCAACAGTGAGGTAATAATGCTCCAACAGTAAGGGTAATAATGTTCCAACAGTAAGGTAATAATGCACCAAGTGTAAGGTAATAATGCTCCAACAGTAAGATAATAATGCTCAAACAGTAAGGAAATAATGCTCCAACAGTAAGATAATAATGCACCAAGGGTAAGGGTAATAATGCTCCAACAGTAAGTGCTCCAGCAGTAAGAGCTCCAACAGTAAGAGTAAGAATGCACCAACAGTAAGGCAGTAATGCACCAACAGTAAGGTAATAATGCTCCAATAGTAAGGGTAATAATACACCAACAGTTAGGTATTAATGCTCCAACAGTAAGGTAATAATGCACCAACAGTAACGTAATAATGCTCCAACAGTAAGGTAATAATGCTCCAACAGTAAGGGTAATAATGCTCCAACAGTAAGGTAATAATGCACCAACAGTAAGGTAATAATGCTCCAACAGTAAGGTAATAATGCTCCAACAGTAAGGAAATAATTCTCCAACAGTAAGGTAATAATGCACCAAGAGTAAAGGTAATAATGCTCCAACAATAAGTGCTCAAGCAGTAAGAGCTCCAACAGTAAGAGTAAGACTGCACCAACAGTAAGGCAGTAATGCACCAACAGTAAGGTAATAATGCACCAATAGTAAGGTAATAATGCACCAACAGTCAAGTAATCATGGTCCAACATTAACGGTAATAATGCTCCAACAACAGTATGGTCAGTAAGGTAATAATGCTCCAACAGTAAGGTAATAATGCTCCAACAGTAAGGTAATAATGCATCAACAGTAAGGTAATGATGCACCAACAGTAAGGGTAATAATGCTCCAACAGTAAGGTAATAATGCTCCAATAGTAAGTGTAATAATACACCAACAGTAATGTAATAATGCTCCAACAGTAAGGTTATAATGCTCCAACAGTAAGGTAATAATGCTCCAACAGTAAGGTAATAATGCTTCAACAGTAAGGTAATAATGCTCCAACAGTAAGGTAATAATGCTCCAACAGTAAGGTAATAATGCACCAAGTGTAAGGGTAATAATGCTCCAACAGTAAGTGATCCAGCTCCAACAGTAAGAGTAATAATGCACCAACAGTAAGGTAATAATGCTCCAACAGTAAGGGTAATAATGCACCAAGAGTAAGGTAATAATCCACTAACAGTAAGGTAAGAATGCACCAACAGTAAGGCAGTAATTCACCAACAGTAAGGTAATAATGCACCAATAGTAAGGTAATAATGCACAATCAGTAAGGTAATCATGCTCCAACATTAACGGTAATAATGCTCCAACAACAGTAAGGTAATAATGCTCCAACAGTAAGGTAATAATGCTCCAACAGTAAGGTAATAATCCACGAACAGTAAGGGTAATAATGCTCAACAGTAAGGTAATAATGCTCCAATAGTAAGGTAATAATACTCCATCACTAAGGTAATAATGCTCCAACAGTAAGGTAGTAATGCTCCAACAGTAAGGGTAATAATGGATCAACAGTAAGGTAATAATGCACTAACGATATGGTAATAATGCACCAACAGTAAGGGTAATAATGCACCAACAGTAAAGGTAATAATGCACCAACAGTAAGATAATAATGCACCAACAGTAAGGTAATAATGCACCAACAGTAAGGTAATAATGCACCAACAGTAAGGTAATAATGCACCAACAGTAAGGTAATAATGCTCCAATAGTAAGGTAATAATGCTCCAACAGTAAGGAAATAATGCTCCAACAGTAAGGTAATAATGTACCAAGAGTAAAGGTAATAATGCTCCAACAGTAAGTGCTCCAGCAGTAAGAGCTACAAAAGTAAGAGTAAGAATGCAGCAACAGTAAGGTAATAATGCACCAATAGTAAGGGTAATAATACACCAACAGTAAGGTAATAATGCTCCAACAGTAAGGTAATAATGCACCAACAGTAAGGTAATAATGCTCCAAAAGTAAGGTAATAATGCTGCAACAGTAAGGGTAATAATGCTCCAACAGTAAGGTAATAATGCACCAACAGTAAGGTAATAATGCTCCAACAGTAAGGTAATAATGCTCCAACAGTAAGGAAATAATGCTCCAACAGTAATTTAATAATGCACCAAGAGTAAGGGTAATAATGCTCCAACAGTAAGTGCTCCAGCAGTAAGAGCTCCACAGTAAGAGTAAGAATGCACCAACAGTAAGGAAGTAATGTAAGGTAATAATGCACCGATAGTAAGGTAATAATGCACCAACAGTAAGGTAAGAATGCACCAACAGTATGGCAAAAATGCACCAACAGTAAGGTAATAATGCACTAATAATGCACCAACAGTAAGGTAATCATGCTCCAACATTAAGGGTAATAATGCTCCAACAACAGTAAGGTCAGTAAGGTAATAATGCTCCAACAGTAAGGTAATAATGCTCCAACAGTAAGGTAATAATGCATCAACAGTAAGATAATGATGCACCAACAGTAAGGGTAATAATGCACCAACAGTAAGGGTAAATAATACACCAATAGTAAGGGTAATAATACACCAACAGTAAGTTAATAATACTCCAACAGTAAGGTATAATGTACCAACAGTAAGGTAATAATGCACCAACAGTAAGGGCACGAACAGTAAGGTTAATAATGCACCAACAGTAAGGAAATAATGCTCCAACAGTAAGGTAATAATGCACCAAGAGTAAGGGTAATAATGCTCCAACAGTAAGTGCTCCAGCATTAAGAGCTCCAACAGTAAGAGTAAGAATGCACCAACAGTAAGGCAGTAATGCACCAACAGTAAGGTAATAATGCACCAATAGTAATGGTAATAATACACCAACAGTAAGGTAATAATGCTCCAACAGTAAGGCAATAATGCACCAACAGTAAGGTATAATGCTCCAAAAGTAAGGTAATGCTCCAACAGTAAAGGTAATAATGCTCCAACAGTAAGGTAATAATGCACCAACAGTAAGGTAATAATGCTCCAACAGTAAGGTAATAATGCTCCAACAGTAAGGAAATAATGCTCCAACAGTAAGGTAATAATGCACCAAGAGTAAAGGTAATAATGCTCCAACAATAAGTGCTCCAGCAGTAAGAGCTCCAACAGTAAGAGTAAGAATGCACCAACAGTAAGGCAGTAATGCACCAACAGTAAGGTAATAATGCACCAACAGTCAAGTAATCATGGTCCAAAATTAAGGGTAATAATGCTCCAACAGTAAGGTAATAATGCTCCAACAGTAAGGTAATAATGCTCCAACAGTAAGGTAATAATGCTCCAAAAGTAAGGTAATAATGCTTCAACAGTAAGGTAATAATGCTCCAACAGTAAGGTAATAATACTCCAACAGTAAGGTAATAATGCACCAAGTGTAAGGGTAATAATGCTCCAACAGTAAGTGATCCAGCAATAAGAGCTCCAACAGTAAGAGTAATAATGCACCATAATAATGCTCCAACAGTAAGGGTAATGATGCACCAACAGTAAGGTAATAATCCACCAACAGTAAGGTAAGAATGCACCAACAGTAAGGCAGTAATGCACCAACAGTAAGGTAATAATGCACCAATAGTAAGGTAATAATGCACAATCAGTAAGGTAATCATGCTCCAACATTAAGGGTAATAATGCTCCAACAACAGTAAGGTAATAATACTCCAACAGTAAGGTAATAATGTTCCAACAGAAAGGTAATAATCCACGAACAGTAAGGGTAATAATTCTCAACAGTAGGTTATTAATAATCCAATAGTAGTAAGGTAATAATACTCCATCACTAAGGTAATAATGCTCCAACAGTAAGGTAATACTGCTCCAACAGTAAGGTAATAATTCACCACCAGTAAGGTAATAATGCACCAACAGTAAGGGTAATAATCCACCTACAGTAAGGGTAATAATGCTCAAACAGTAAGGTAATAATGCACCAACAGTAAGGTAATAATGCACCAACAGTAAGGTAATAATACTCCAACAGTAAGGTAATAATACTCCAACAGTAAGGTAATAATGTATCAACAGTAAGGGTATTAATGCTCCAAAAGGTAATAATGTATCTAATAATGCACAAACAGTAAGGTAATAATGCACCAACAGTAAGGTAATAATGCACCTACAGTAAGGGCAATAATGCACCAACAGTAAGGTAATAATGCTCCAACAATAAGGTAATAATGCACCAACAGTAAGGGTAATAATACACCAACAGTAAGGTAATAATGCTCCAACAGTGAGGTAATAATGCACCAACAGTAAGGGTAATAATGCTCCAACAGTAAGGTAATAATGCACCAACAGTAAGGTAATAATGTTCCAACAGTAAGGTAATAATGCTCCAACAGTAAGGTAATAATGCACCAACAGTAAGGTAATAATTCTGCAACAGTAAGGGTAATAATGCTTCAACAGTAAGGTAATAATGCACCAAGAGTAATGTTATAATGCTTCAACAGTAAGATAATAATGCTCCAACTGTAAGTAAATAATGCTCCAACAGTAAGGTAATAATGTACCAAGAGTAAGGGTAATAATGCTCCAACAGTAAGTGCTCCAGCAGTAAGAGCTCCAATAGTAAGAGTAAGAATGCACCAACAGTAAGGCAGTAATGCACCAACAGTAAGGTAATAATGCACCAATAGTAAGGGTAATAATACACCAACAGTAAGGTAATAATGCTCCAACAGTAAGGTAATAATGCACCAACAGTAAGGTAATAATGCTCCAAAAATAAGGTAATAATGCTCCAACAGTAAGGGTAATAATGCTCCAACAGTAAGGTAATAATGCACCAACAGTAAGGTAATAATGCTCCAACAGTAAGGTAATAATGCTCCAACAGTAAGGAAATAATGCTCCAACAGTAAGGTAATAATGCACCAAGAGTAAGGGTAATAATGCTCCAACAGTAAGTGCTCCAGAAGTAAGAGCTCCACAGTAAGAGTAAGAATGCACTAACAGTAAGGCAGTAATGTAAGGTAATAATGCACCGATAGTAAGGTAATAATGCACCAATAGTAAAATAATCATGGTCCAGCATTAAGGGTAATAATGCTCCAAGAACAGTAAGGTAATAATGCTCCAACAGTAAGGTAATAATGCTCCAACAGTAAGGTAATAATCCACCAACAGTAAGGTAAGAATGCACCAACAGTAAGGCAGTAATGCACCAACAGTAAGGTAATAATGCACTAATAATGCACCAACAGTAAGGTAATAATGCTCCAACATTAAGGGTAATAACGCTCCAACAACAGTAAGGTCAGTAAGGTAATAATGCTCCAACAGTAAGGTAATAATGCTCCAACAGTAAGGTAATAATGCATCAACAGTAAGGTAATGATGAACCAACAGTAAGGGTAATAATGCACCAACAGTAAGGGTAAATAATACACCAATAGTAAGGGTAATAATACACCAACAGTAAGTTAATAATACTCCAACAGTAAGGTATAATGTACCAACAGTAAAGTAATAATGCACCAACAGTAAGGGCACCAACAGTAAGGGTAATAATGCACC
This sequence comes from Cladorhizidae sp. MBARI D1340-BT2, assembly GCA_028752905.1. Lineage (NCBI taxonomy): Eukaryota > Metazoa > Porifera > Demospongiae > Poecilosclerida > Cladorhizidae > Cladorhizidae sp. MBARI D1340-BT2. The sequence goes on from JAQNBH010000013.1 coordinate 6,964,039, forward strand.
AACAGTAAGGAAAAAATGCTCCAACAGTAAGAGTAATAATGCACCAACAGTAAGGTAATAATGCTCCAACAGTAAGGGTAATGATGTACCAACAGTAAGGTAATAATCCACCAACAGTAAGGTAAGAATGCACCAACAGTAAGGCAGTAATGCACCAACAGTAAGGTAAGAATGCACCAATAGTAAGGTAATAATGCACAATCAGTAAGGTAATCATGCTCCAACATTAAGGGTAATAATGCTCCAACAACAGTAAGGTAATAATGCTCCAACAGTAAGGTAATAATGCTCCAACAGTAAGGTAATAATCCACGAACAGTAAGGGTAATAATGCTCAACAGTAGGGTAATAATGCTCCAATAGTAAGATAATAATACTCCATCACTAAGGTAATAATGCTCCAACAGTAAGGTAGTAATGCACCAACAGTAAGTGTAATAATGCACCAACAGTAAGGGTAATAATGCACCAACAGTAAGGGTAATAATACACCAACAGTAAGGTAATACTGCTCCAACAGTAAGGTAATAATTCACCAACAGTAAGGTAATAATGCACCAACAGTAAGTGTAATAATCCAGCTACAGTAAGGGTAATAATGCTCAAACAGTAAGTTAATAATACTCCAACAGTAAGGTATAATGTACCAACAGTAAAGTAATAATGCACCAACAGTAAGGGCACCAACAGTAAGGGTAATAATGCACCAACAGTAAGGAAATAATGCTCCAACAGTAAGGTAATAATGCACCAAGAGTAAGGGTAATAATGCTCCAACAGTAAGTGCTCCAGCAGTAAGTGCTCCAACAGTAAGAGTAAGAATGCACCAACAGTAAGGCAGTAATGCACCAACAGTAAGGTAATAATGCACCAATAGTAAGGTAATAATGCACCAACAGTCAAGTAATCATGGTCCAACATTAACGGTAATAATGCTCCAACAACAGTAAGGTCAGTAAGGTAATAATGCTCCAACAGTAAGGTAATAATTCTCCAACAGTAAGAATAATGCATCAACAGTAAGGTAATGATGCACCAACAGTAAGGGTAATAATGCTCCAACAGTAAGGTAATAATGCTCCAATAGTAAGTGTAATAATACACCAACAGTAATGTAATAATGCTCCAACAGTAAGGTAATAATGCTCCAACAGTAAGGTAATAATGCTCCAACAGTAAGGTAATAATGCTTCAACAGTAAGGTAATAATGCTCCAACAGTAAGGTAATAATGCTCCAACAGTAAGGTAATAATGCACCAAGTGTAAGGGTAATAATGCTCCAACAGTAAGTGATCCAGCTCCAACAGTAAGAGTAATAATGCACCAACAGTAAGGTAATAATGCTCCAACAGTAAGGGTAATGATGCACCAACAGTAAGGCAGTAATGCACCAACAGTAAGGTAATAATGCACCAATAGTAAGGTAATAATGCACAATCAGTAAGGTAATCATGCTCCAACATTAACGGTAATAATGCTCCAACAACAGTAAGGTAATAATGCTCCAACAGTAAGGTAATAATGCTCCAACAGTAAGGTAATAATACACGAACAATAAGGGTAATAATGCTCAACTCTAAGGTAATAATGCTCCAATAGTAAGGTAATAATACTCCATCACTAAGGTAATAATGCTCCAACAGTAAGGTAGTAATGCTCCAACAGTAAGGGTAATAATGGATCAACAGTAAGGTAATAATGCACTAACGATATGGTAATAATGCACCAACAGTAAGGGTAATAATGCACCAACAGTAAGGGTAATAATGCACCAACAGTAAGATAATAATGCACCAACAGTAAGGTAATAATGCACCAACAGTAAGGTAATAATGCACCAACAGTAAGGTAATAATGCACCAACAGTAAGGGTAATAATCCACCTACAGTAAGGGTAATAATGCTCAAACAGTAAGGTAATAATGCACCAACAGTAAGGTAATAATGCACCAAGAGTAAGGTAATAATGCTCCAACAGTAAGGTAATAATGTATCAACAGTAAGGGTAATAATGCTCCAAAAGGTAATAATGTATCTAATAATGCACAAACAGTAATAATAATGCACCAACAGTAAGGTAATAATGCACCTACAGTAAGGGCAATAATGCACCAACAGTAATGTAATAATGCTCCAACAATAAGGTAATAATGCACCAATAGTAAGGTAATAATGCTCCAACAGTCAAGTAATCATGGTCCAACATTAACGGTAATAATGCTCCAACAACAGTAAGGTCAGTAAGGTAATAATGCTCCAACAGTAAGGTAATAATGCTCCAACAGTAAGGTAATAATGCATCAACAGTAAGGTAATGATGCACCAACAGTAAGGGTAATAATGCTCCAACAGTAAGGTAATAATGCTCCAATAGTAAGTGTAATAATACACCAACAGTAATGTAATAATGCTCCAACAGTAAGGTAATAATGCTCCAACAGTAAGGTAATAATGCTCCAACAGTAAGGTAATAATGCTTCAACAGTAAGGTAATAATGCTCCAACAGTAAGGTAATAATGCTCCAACAGTAAGGTAATAATGCACCAAGTGTAAGGGTAATAATGCTCCAACAGTAAGTGATCCAGCTCCAACAGTAAGAGTAATAATACACCAACAGTAAGGTAATAATGCTCCAACAGTAAGGGTAATGATGCACCAACAGTAAGGCAGTAATGCACCAACAGTAAGGTAATAATGCACCAATAGTAAGGTAATAATGCACAATCAGTAAGGTAATCATGCTCCAACATTAACGGTAATAATGCTCCAACAACAGTAAGGTAATAATGCTCCAACAGTAAGGTAATAATGCTCCAACAGTAAGGTAATAATACACGAACAGTAAGGGTAATAATGAATAATGCTCAACAGTAAGGTAATAATGCTCCAATAGTAAGGTAATAATACTCCATCACTAAGGTAATAATGCTCCAACAGTAAGGTAGTAATGCTCCAACAGTAAGGGTAATAATGGATCAACAGTAAGGTAATAATGCACTAACGATATGGTAATAATGCACCAACAGTAAGGGTAATAATGCACCAACAGTAAGGGTAATAATGCACCAACAGTAAGATAATAATGCACCAACAGTAAGGTAATAATGCACCAACAGTAAGGTAATAATGCACCAACAGTAAGGTAATAATGCACCAACAGTAAGGGTAATAATCCACCTACAGTAAGGGTAATAATGCTCAAACAGTAAGGTAATAATGCACCAACAGTAAGGTAATAATGCACCAACAGTAAGGTAATAATGCTCCAACAGTAAGGTAATAATGCTCCAACAGTAAGGTAATAATGTATCAACAGTAAGGGTAATAATGCTCCAAAAGGTAATAATGTATCTAATAATGCACAAACAGTAAGGTAATAATGCACCAACAGTAAGGTAATAATGCACCTACAGTAAGGGCAATAATGCACCAACAGTAAGGTAATAATGCTCCAACAATAAGGTAATAATGCACCAACAGTAAGGGTAATAATGCACCAACAGTAAGGGTAATAATGTACCAACAGTAAGTGTCATAATGCACCAATAGTAAGGGTAATAATACACCAACAGTAAGGTAATAATGCTCCAACAGTGAGGTAATAATGCACCAACAGTAAGGGTAATAATGCTCCAACAGTAAGGTAATAATGCACCAACAGTAAGGTAATAATGCTCCAACAGTAAAATAATGCACCAACAGTAAGGTAATAATGCTCCAACAGTAAGGTAATAATTCTCCAACAGTAAGAATAATGCATCAACAGTAAGGTAATGATGCACCAACAGTAAGGGTAATAATGCTCCAACAGTAAGGTAATAATGCTCCAATAGTAAGTGTAATAATACACCAACAGTAAAGTAATAATGCTCCAACAGTAAGGTAATAATGCTCCAACAGTAAGGTAATAATGCTCCAACAGTAAGGTAATAATGCTTCAAAAGTAAGGTAATAATGCTCCAACAGTAAGGTAATAATGCTCCAACAGTAAGGTAATAATGCACCAAGTGTAAGGGTAATAATGCTCCAACAGTAAGTGATCCAGCTCCAACAGTAAGAGTAATAATGCACCAACAGTAAGGTAATAATGCTCCAATAGTAAGGTAATAATACTCCATCACTAAGGTAATAATGCTCCAACAGTAAGGTAGTAATGCTCCAACAGTAAGGGTAATAATGGATCAACAGTAAGGTAATAATGCACTAACGATATGGTAATAATGCACCAACAGTAAGGGTAATAATGCACCAACAGTAAGGGTAATAATGCACCAACAGTAAGATAATAATGCACCAACAGTAAGGTAATAATGCACCAACAGTAAGGTAATAATGCACCAACAGTAAGGTAATAATGCACCAACAGTAAGGGTAATAATCCACCTACAGTCAGGGTAATAATGCTCAAACAGTAAGGTAATAATGCACCAACAGTAAGGTAATAATGCACCAACAGTAAGGTAATAATGCTCCAACAGTAAGGTAATAATGCTCCAACAGTAAGGTAATAATGTATCAACAGTAAGGGTAATAATGCTCCAAAAGGTAATAATGTATCTAATAATGCACAAACAGTAAGGTAATAATGCACCAACAGTAAGGTAATAATGCACCTACAGTAAGGGCAATAATGCACCAACAGTAAGGTAATAATGCTCCAACAATAAGGTAATAATGCACCAACACTAAGGGTAATAATGCACCAACAGTAAGGGTAATAATGTACCAACAGTAAGTGTCATAATGCACCAATAGTAAGGGTAATAATACACCAACAATAAGGTAATAATGCTCCAACAGTGAGGTAATAATGCACCAACAGTAAGGGTAATAATGCTCCAACAGTAAGGTAATAATGCACCAACAGTAAGGTAATAATGCTCCAACAGTAAAATAATGCACCAACAGTAAGGTAATAATGCTCCAACAGTAAGGTAATAATTCTCCAACAGTAAGAATAATGCATCAACAGTAAGGTAATGATGCACCAACAGTAAGGGTAATAATGCTCCAACAGTAAGGTAATAATGCTCCAATAGTAAGTGTAATAATACACCAACAGTAAAGTAATAATGCTCCAACAGTAAGGTAATAATGCTCCAACAGTAAGGTAATAATGCTCCAACAGTAAGGTAATAATGCTTCAAAAGTAAGGTAATAATGCTCCAACAGTAAGGTAATAATGCTCCAACAGTAAGGTAATAATGCACCAAGTGTAAGGGTAATAATGCTCCAACAGTAAGTGATCCAGCTCCAACAGTAAGAGTAATAATGCACCAACAGTAAGGTAATAATGCTCCAACAGTAAGGGTAATGATGCACCAACAGTAAGGCAGTAATGCACCAAAAGTAAGGTAATAATGCACCAATAGTAAGGTAATAATGCACAATCAGTAAGGTAATCATGCTCCAACATTAACGGTAATAATGCTCCAACAACAGTAAGGTAATAATGCTCCAACAGTAAGGTAATAATGCTCCAACAGTAAGGTAATAATACACGAACAATAAGGGTAATAATGCTCAACTCTAAGGTAATAATGCTCCAATAGTAAGGTAATAATACTCCATCACTAAGGTAATAATGCTCCAACAGTAAGGTAGTAATGCTCCAACAGTAAGGGTAATAATGGTCAACAGTAAGGTAATAATGCACTAACGATATGGTAATAATGCACCAACAGTAAGGGTAATAATGCACCAACAGTAAGGGTAATAATGCACCAACAGTAAGATAATAATGCACCAACAGTAAGGTAATAATGCACCAACAGTAAGGTAATAATGCACCAACAGTAAGGTAATAATGCACCAACAGTAAGGTAATAATGCTCCAACAGTAAGGTAATAATGTATCAACAGTAAGGGTAATAATGCTCCAAAAGGTAATAATGTATCTAATAATGCACAAACAGTAATAATAATGCACCAACAGTAAGGTAATAATGCACCTACAGTAAGGGCAATAATGCACCAACAGTAATGTAATAATGCTCCAACAATAAGGTAATAATGCACCAATAGTAAGGTAATAATGCTCCAACAGTCAAGTAATCATGGTCCAACATTAACGGTAATAATGCTCCAACAACAGTAAGGTCAGTAAGGTAATAATGCTCCAACAGTAAGGTAATAATGCTCCAACAGTAAGGTAATAATGCATCAACAGTAAGGTAATGATGCACCAACAGTAAGGGTAATAATGCTCCAACAGTAAGGTAATAATGCTCCAATAGTAAGTGTAATAATACACCAACAGTAATGTAATAATGCTCCAACAGTAAGGTAATAATGCTCCAACAGTAAGGTAATAATGCTCCAACAGTAAGGTAATAATGCTTCAACAGTAAGGTAATAATGCTCCAACAGTAAGGTAATAATGCTCCAACAGTAAGGTAATAATGCACCAAGTGTAAGGGTAATAATGCTCCAACAGTAAGTGATCCAGCTCCAACAGTAAGAGTAATAATGCACCAACAGTAAGGTAATAATGCTCCAACAGTAAGGGTAATGATGCACCAACAGTAAGGCAGTAATGCACCAACAGTAAGGTAATAATGCACCAATAGTAAGGTAATAATGCACAATCAGTAAGGTAATCATGCTCCAACATTAACGGTAATAATGCTCCAACAACAGTAAGGTAATAATGCTCCAACAGTAAGGTAATAATGCTCCAACAGTAAGGTAATAATACACGAACAGTAAGGGTAATAATGCTCAACAGTAAGGTAATAATGCTCCAATAGTAAGGTAATAATACTCCATCACTAAGGTAATAATGCTCCAACAGTAAGGTAGTAATGCTCCAACAGTAAGGGTAATAATGGATCAACAGTAAGGTAATAATGCACTAACGATATGGTAATAATGCACCAACAGTAAGGGTAATAATGCACCAACAGTAAGGGTAATAATGCACCAACAGTAAGATAATAATGCACCAACAGTAAGGTAATAATGCACCAACAGTAAGGTAATAATGCACCAACAGTAAGGTAATAATGCACCAACAGTAAGGGTAATAATCCACCTACAGTAAGGGTAATAATGCTCAAACAGTAAGGTAATAATGCACCAACAGTAAGGTAATAATGCACCAACAGTAAGGTAATAATGCTCCAACAGTAAGGTAATAATGCTCCAACAGTAAGGTAATAATGTATCAACAGTAAGGGTAATAATGCTCCAAAAGGTAATAATGTTCCTAATAATGCACAAACAGTAAGGTAATAATGCACCAACAGTAAGGTAATAATGCACCTACAGTAAGGGCAATAATGCACCAACAGTAAGGTAATAATGCTCCAACAATAAGGTAATAATGCACCAACAGTAAGGGTAATAATGCACCAACAGTAAGGGTAATAATGTACCAACAGTAAGTGTCATAATGCACCAATAGTAAGGGTAATAATACACCAACAGTAAGGTAATAATGCTCCAACAGTGAGGTAATAATGCACCAACAGTAAGGGTAATAATGCTCCAACAGTAAGGTAATAATGCACCAACAGTAAGGTAATAATGCTCCAACAGTAAGGTAATAATGCACCAACAGTAAGGTAATAATGCTCCAACAGTAAGGTAATAATGCACCAACAGTAAGGTAATAATGCTGCAACAGTAAGGGTAATAATGCTTCAACAGTAAGGTAATAATGCACCAAGAGTAATGTTATAATGCTTCAACAGTAAGATAATAATGCTCCAACTGTAAGGAAATAATGCTCCAACAGTAAGATAATAATGTACCAAGAGTAAGGGTAATAATGCTCCAACAGTAAGTGCTCCAGCAGTAAGAGCTCCAACAGTAAGAGTAAGAATGCACCAACAGTAAGGCAGTAATGCACCAACAGTAAGGTAATAATGCACCAATAGTAAGGGTAATAATACACCAACAGTAAGGTAATAATGCTCCAACAGTAAGGTAATAATGCACCAACAGTAAGGTAATAATGCTCCAAAAATAAGGTAATAATGCTCCAACAGTAAGGGTAATAATGCTCCAACAGTAAGGTAATAATGCACCAACAGTAAGGTAATAATGCTCCAACAGTAAGGTAATAATGCTCCAACAGTAAGGAAATAATGCTCCAACAGTAAGGTAATAATGCACCAAGAGTAAGGGTAATAATGCTCCAACAGTAAGTGCTCCAGCAGTAAGAGCTCAACAGTAAGAGTAAGAATGCACCAACAGTAAGGCAGTATTGTAAGGTAATAATGCACCGATAGTAAGGTAATAATGCACCAATAGTAAAATAATCATGGTCCAACATTAAGGGTAATAATGCTCCAAGAACAGTAAGGTAATAATGCTCCAACAGTAAGGTAATAATGCTCCAACAGTAAGGTAATAATCCACCAACAGTAAGGTAAGAATGCACCAACAGTAAGGCAGTAATGCACCAACAGTAAGGTAATAATGCACTAATAATGCACCAACAGTAAGGTAATAATGCTCCAACATTAAGGGTAATAATGCTCCAACAACAGTAAGGTCAGTAAGGTAATAATGATCCTACAGTAAGGTAATAATGCTCCAACAGTAAGGTAATAATGCATCAACAGTAAGGTAATGATGCACCAACAGTAAGGGTAATAATGCACCAACAGTAAGGGTAAATAATATACCAATAGTAAGGGTAATAATACACCAACAGTAAGTTAATAATACTCCAACAGTAAGGTATAATGTACCAACAGTAAAGTAATAATGCACCAACAGTAAGGGCACCAACAGTAAGGGTAATAATGCACCAACAGTAAGGAAATAATGCTCCTACAGTAAGGTAATAATGCACCAAGAGTAAGGGTAATAATGCTCCAACAGTAAGTGCTCCAGCAGTAAGAGCTCCAACAGTAAGAGTAAGAATGCACCAACAGTAAGGCAGTAATGCACCAATAGTAATGTAATAATGCACCAACAGTCAAGTAATCATAGTCCAACATTAACGGTAATAATGCTCCAACAACAGTAAGGTCAGTAAGGTAATAATGCTCCAACAGTAAGGTAATAATGCTCCAACAGTAAGGTAATAATGCATCAACAGTAAGGTAATGATGCACCAACAGTAAGGGTAATAATGCTCCAACAGTAAGGTAATAATGCTCCAATAGTAAGTGTAATAATACTCCAACAGTAATGTAATAATGCTCCAACAGTAAGGTAATAATGCTCCAACAGTAAGGTAATAATGCTCCAACAGTAAGGTAATAATGCTTCAACAGTAAAGTAATAATGCTCCAACAGTAAGGTAATAATGCTCCAACAGTAAGGTAATAATGCACCAAGTGTAAGGGTAATAATTCTCCAACAGTAAGTGATCCAGCTCCAACAGTAAGAGTAATAATGCACCAACAGTAAGGTAATAATGCTCCAACAGTAAGGGTAATGATGCACCAACAGTAAGGCAGTAATGCACCAACAGTAAGGTAATAATGCACCAATAGTAAGGTAATAATGCACAATCAGAAAGGTAATCATGCTCCAACATTAACGGTAATAATGCTCCAACAACAGTAAGGTAATAATGCTCCAACAGTAAGGTAATAATGCTCCAACAGTAAGGTAATAATACACGAACAGTAAGGGTAATAATGCTCAACAGTAAGGTAATAATGCTCCAATAGTAAGGTAATAATACTCCATCACTAAGGTAATAATGCTCCAACAGTAAGGTAGTAATGCTCCAACAGTAAGGGTAATAATGGATCAACAGTAAGGTAATAATGCACTAACGATATGGTAATAATGCACCAACAGTAAGGGTAATAATGCACCAACAGTAAGGGTAATAATGCTCAAACAGTAAGGTAATAATGCACCAACAGTAAGGTAATAATGCACCAACAGTAAAGTAATAATGCTCCAACAGTAAGGTAATAATGCTCCAACAGTAAGGTAATAATGTATCAACAGTAAAGGTAATAATGCTCCAAAAGGTAATAATCTATCTAATAATGCACAAACAGTAAGGTAATAATGCACCAACAGTAAGGTAATAATGCACCTACAGTAAGGGCAATAATGCACTAACAGTAAGGTAATAATGCTCCAACAATAAGGTAATAATGCACCAACAGTAAGGGTAATAATGCACCAACAGTAAGGGTAATAATGTACCAACAGTAAGTGTCATAATGCACCAATAGTAAGGGTAATAATACACCAACAGTAAGGTAATAATGCTCCAACAGTGAGGTAATAATGCACCAACAGTAAGGGTAATAATGCTCCAACAGTAAGGTAATAATGCACCAACAGTAAGGTAATAATGCTCCAACAGTAAGGTAATAATGCACCAAAAGTAAGGTAATAATGCTCCAACAGTAAGATAATAATGCACCAACAGTAAGGTAATAATGCTGCAACAGTAAGGGTAATAATGCTTCAACAGTAAGGTAATAATGCACCAAGAGTAAGGTTATAATGCTTCAACAGTAAGATAATAACGCTCCAACTGTAAGGAAATAATGCTCCAACAGTAAGGTAATAATGTACCAAGAGTAAGGGTAATAATGCTCCAACAGTAAGTGCTCCAGCAGTAAGAGCTCCAACAGTAAGAGTAAGAATGCACCAACGGTAAGGCAGTAATGCACCAACAGTAAGGTAATAATGCACCAATAGTAAGGGTAATAATACACCAACAGTAAGGTAATAATGCTCCAACAGTAAGGTAATAATGCACCAACAGTAAGGTAATAATGCTCCAAAAATAAAGTAATAATGCTCCAACAGTAAGGGTAATAATGATCCAACAGTAAGGTAATAATGCTCCAACAGTAAGGTAATAATGCATCAACAGTAAGGTAATGATGCACCAACAGTAAGGGTAATAATGCACCAACAGTAAGGGTAAATAATACACCAATAGTAAGGGTAATAATACACCAACAGTAAGTTAATAATACTCCAACAGTAAGGTATAATGTACCAACAGTAAAGTAATAATGCACCAACAGTAAGGGCACCAACAGTAAGGGTAATAATGCACCAACAGTAAGGAAATAATGCTCCAACAGTAAGGTAATAATGCACCAAGAGTAAGGGTAATAATGCTCCAACAGTAAGTGCTCCAGCAGTAAGAGCTCCAACAGTAAGAGTAAGAATGCACCAACAGTAAGGCAGTAATGCACCAATAGTAAGGTAATAATGCACCAACAGTCAAGTAATCATGGTCCAACATTAACGGTAATAACTCCAACAACAGTAAGGTCAGTAAGGTAATAATGCTCCAACAGTAAGGTAATAATGCTCCAACAGTAAGGTAATAATGCATCAACAGTAAGGTAATGATGCACCAACAGTAAGGGTAATAATGCTCCAACAGTAAGGTAATAATGCTCCAATAGTAAGTGTAATAATACTCCAACAGTAATGTAATAATGCTCCAACAGTAAGGTAATAATGCTCCAACAGTAAGGTAATAATGCTCCAACAGTAAGGTAATAATGCTTCAACAGTAAGGTAATAATGCTCCAACAGTAAGGTAATAATGCTCCAACAGTAAGGTAATAATGCACCAAGTGTAAGGGTAATAATTCTCCAACAGTAAGTGATCCAACTCCAACAGTAAGAGTAATAATGCACCAACAGTAAGGTAATAATGCTCCAACAGTAAGGGTAATGATGCACCAACAGTAAGGCAGTAATGCACCAACAGTAAGGTAATAATGCACCAATAGTAAGGTAATAATGCACAATCAGTAAGGTAATCATGCTCCAACATTAACGGTAATAATGCTCCAACAACAGTAAGGTAATAATGCTCCAACAGTAAGGTAATAATGCTCCAACAGTAAGGTAATAATACACGAACAGTAAGGGTAATAATGCTCAACAGTAAGGTAATTATGCTCCAATAGTAAGGTAATAATACTCCATCACTAAGGTAATAATGCTCCAACAGTAAGGTAGTAATGCTCCAACAGTAAGGGTAATAATGGATCAACAGTAAGGTAATAATGCACTAACGATATGGTAATAATGCACCAACAGTAAGGGTAATAATGCACCAACAGTAAGGGTAATAATGCTCAAACAGTAAGGTAATAATGCACCAACAGTAAGGTAATAATGCACCAACAGTAAAGTAATAATGCTCCAACAGTAAGGTAATAATGCTCCAACAGTAAGGTAATAATGTATCAACAGTAAAGGTAATAATGCTCCAAAAGGTAATAATGTATCTAATAATGCACAAACAGTAAGGTAATAATGCACCAACAGTAAGGTAATAATGCACCTACAGTAAGGGCAATAATGCACTAACAGTAAGGTAATAATGCTCCAACAATAAGGTAATAATGCACCAACAGTAAGGGTAATAATGCACCAACAGTAAGGGTAATAATGTACCAACAGTAAGTGTCATAATGCACCAATAGTAAGGGTAATAATACACCAACAGTAAGGTAATAATGCTCCAACAGTGAGGTAATAATGCACCAACAGTATGGGTAATAATGCTCCAACAGTAAGGTAATAATGCACCAACAGTAAGGTAATAATGCTCCAACAGTAAGGTAATAATGCACCAACCGTAAGGTAATAATGCTCCAACAGTAAGATAATAATGCACCAAAAGTAAGGTAATAATGCTGCAACAGTAAGGGTAATAATGCTTCAACAGTAAGGTAATAATGCACCAAGAGTAAGGTTATAATGCTTCAACAGTAAGATAATAACGCTCCAACTGTAAGGAAATAATGCTCCAACAGTAAGGTAATAATGTACCAAGAGTAAGGGTAATAATGCTCCAACAGTAAGTGCTCCAGCAGTAAGAGCTCCAACAGTAAGAGTAAGAATGCACCAACGGTAAGGCAGTAATGCACCAACAGTAAGGTAATAATGCACCAATAGTAAGGGTAATAATACACCAACAGTAAGGTAATAATGCTCCAACAGTAAGGTAATAATGCACCAACAGTAAGGTAATAATGCTCCAAAAATAAAGTAATAATGCTCCAACAGTAAGGGTAATAATGATCCAACAGTAAGGTAATAATGCTCCAACAGTAAGGTAATAATGCATCAACAGTAAGGTAATGATGCACCAACAGTAAGGGTAATAATGCACCAACAGTAAGGGTAAATAATACACCAATAGTAAGGGTAATAATACACCAACAGTAAGTTAATAATACTCCAACAGTAAGGTATAATGTACCAACAGTAAAGTAATAATGCACCAACAGTAAGGGCACCAACAGTAAGGGTAATAATGCACCAACAGTAAGGAAATAATGCTCCAACAGTAAGGTAATAATGCACCAAGAGTAAGGGTAATAATGCTCCAACAGTAAGTGCTCCAGCAGTAAGAGCTCCAACAGTAAGAGTAAGAATGCACCAACAGTAAGGCAGTAATGCACCAATAGTAAGGTAATAATGCACCAACAGTCAAGTAATCATGGTCCAACAGTCAAGTAATCATGGTCCAACATTAACGGTAATAACTCCAACAACAGTAAGGTCAGTAAGGTAATAATGCTCCAACAGTAAGGTAATAATGCTCCAACAGTAAGGTAATAATGCATCAACAGTAAGGGTAATAATGCTCCAACAGTAAGGTAATAATGCTCCAATAGTAAGTGTAATAATACTCCAACAGTAATGTAATAATGCTCCAACAGTAAGGTAATAATGCTCCAACAGTAAGGTAATAATGCTCCAACAGTAAGGTAATAATGCTTCAACAGTAAGGTAATAATGCTCCAACAGTAAGGTAATAATGCTCCAACAGTAAGGTAATAATGCACCAAGTGTAAGGGTAATAATTCTCCAACAGTAAGTGATCCAGCTCCAACAGTAAGAGTAATAATGCACCAACAGTAAGGTAATAATGCTCCAACAGTAAGGGTAATGATGCACCAACAGTAAGGCAGTAATGCACCAACAGTAAGGTAATAATGCACCAATAGTAAGGTAATAATGCACAATCAGTAAGGTAATCATGCTCCAACATTAACGGTAATAATGCTCCAACAACAGTAAGGTAATAATGCTCCAACAGTAAGGTAATAATGCTCCAACAGTAAGGTAATAATACACGAACAGTAAGGGTAATAATGCTCAACAGTAAGGTAATAATGCTCCAATAGTAAGGTAATAATACTCCATCACTAAGGTAATAATGCTCCAACAGTAAGGTAGTAATGCTCCAACAGTAAGGGTAATAATGTCAACAGTAAGGTAATAATGCACTTTGGTAATAATGCACCAACAGTAAGGGTAATAATGCACCAACAGTAAGGGTAATAATGCTCAAACAGTAAGGTAATAATGCACCAACAGTAAGGTAATAATGCAACAACAGTAAAGTAATAATGCTCCAACAGTAAGGTAATAATGCTCCAACAGTAAGGTAATAATGTATCAACAGTAAGGTAATAATGCTCCCACAGTAAGGTAATAATGCATCAACAGTAAGGTAATGATGCACCAACAGTAAGGGTAATAATGCAACAACAGTAAGGGTAAATAATACACCAATAGTAAGGGTAATAATACACCAACAGTAAGGTAATAATGCTCCAACAGTAAGGTAATAATGCTTCAACAGTAAAGTAATAATGCTCCAACAGTAAGGTAATAATGCTCCAACAGTAAGGTAATAATGCACCAAGTGTAAGGGTAATAATTCTCCAACAGTAAGTGAACCAGCTCCAACAGTAAGAGTAATAATGCACCAACAGTAAGGTAATAATGCTCCAACAGTAAGGGTAATGATGCACCAACAGTAAGGCAGTAATGCACCAACAGTAAGGTAATAATGCACCAATAGTAAGGTAATAATGCACAATCAGTAAGGTAATCATGCTCCAACATTAACGGTAATAATGCTCCAACAACAGTAAGGTAATAATGCTCCAACAGTAAGGTAATAATGCTCCAACAGTAAGGTAATAATACACGAACAGTAAGGGTAATAATGCTCAACAGTAAGGTAATAATGCTCCAATAGTAAGGTAATAATACTCCATCACTAAGGTAATAATGCTCCAACAGTAAGGTAGTAATGCTCCAACAGTAAGGGTAATAATGGATCAACAGTAAGGTAATAATGCACTAACGATATGGTAATAATGCACCAACAGTAAGGGTAATAATGCACCAACAGTAAGGGTAATAATGCTCAAACAGTAAGGTAATAATGCACCAACAGTAAGGTAATAATGCACCAACAGTAAAGTAATAATGCTCCAACAGTAAGGTAATAATGCTCCAACAGTAAGGTAATAATGTATCAACAGTAAAGGTAATAATGCTCCAAAAGGTAATAATGTATCTAATAATGCACAAACAGTAAGGTAATAATGCACCAACAGTAAGGTAATAATGCACCTACAGTAAGGGCAATAATGCACTAACAGTAAGGTAATAATGCTCCAACAATAAGGTAATAATGCACCAACAGTAAGGGTAATAATGCACCAACAGTAAGGGTAATAATGTACCAACAGTAAGTGTCATAATGCACCAATATTAAGGGTAATAATACACCAACAGTAAGGTAATAATGCTCCAACAGTGAGGTAATAATGCACCAACAGTAAGGGTAATAATGCTCCAACAGTAAGGTAATAATGCACCAACAGTAAGGTAATAATGCTCCAACAGTAAGGTAATAATGCACCAACAGTAAGGTAATAATGCTCCAACAGTAAGATAATAATGCACCAACAGTAAGGTAATAATGCTGCAACAGTAAGGGTAATAATGCTTCAACAGTAAGGTAATAATGCACCAAGAGTAAGGTTATAATGCTTCAACAGTAAGATAATAACGCTCCAACTGCAAGGAAATAATGCTCCAACAGTAAGGTAATAATGTACCAAGAGTAAGGGTAATAATGCTCCAACAGTAAGTGCTCCAGCAGTAAGAGCTCCAACAGTAAGAGTAAGAATGCACCAACGGTAAGGCAGTAATGCACCAACAGTAAGGTAATAATGCACCAATAGTAAGGGTAATAATACACCAACAGTAAGGTAATAATGCTCCAACAGTAAGGTAATAATGCACCAACAGTAAGGTAATAATGCTCCAAAAATAAGGTAATAATGCTCCAACAGTAAGGGTAATAATGATCCAACAGTAAGGTAATAATGCTCCAACAGTAAGGTAATAATGCATCAACAGTAAGGTAATGATGCACCAACAGTAAGGGTAATAATGCACCAACAGTAAGGGTAAATAATACACCAATAGTAAGGGTAATAATACACCAACAGTAAGTTAATAATACTCCAACAGTAAGGTATAATGTACCAACAGTAAAGTAATAATGCACCAACAGTAAGGGCACCAACAGTAAGGGTAATAATGCACCAACAGTAAGGAAATAATGCTCCAACTGTAAGGTAATAATGCACCAAGAGTAAGGGTAATAATGCTCCAACAGTAAGTGCTCCAGCAGTAAGAGCTCCAACAGTATGAGTAAGAATGCACCAACAGTAAGGCAGTAATGCACCAATAGTAAGGTAATAATGCACCAACAGTCAAGTAATCATGGTCCAACATTAACGGTAATAACTCCAACAACAGTAAGGTCAGTAAGGTAATAATGCTCCAACAGTAAGGTAATAATGCTCCAACAGTAAGGTAATAATGCATCAACAGTAAGGTAATGATGCACCAACAGTAAGGGTAATAATGCTCCAACAGTAAGGTAATAATGCTCCAATAGTAAGTGTAATAATACTCCAACAGTAATGTAATAATGCTCCAACAGTAAGGTAATAATGCTCCAACAGTAAGGTAATAATGCTCCAACAGTAAGGTAATAATGCTTCAACAGTAAGGTAATAATGCTCCAACAGTAAGGTAATAATGCTCCAACAGTAAGGTAATAATGCACCAAGTGTAAGATTAATAATTCTCCAACAGTAAGTGATCCAGCTCCAACAGTAAGAGTAATAATGCACCAACAGTAAGGTAATAATGCTCCAACAGTAAGGGTAATGATGCACCAACAGTAAGGCAGTAATGCACCAACAGTAAGGTAATAATGCACCAATAGTAAGGTAATAATGCACAATCAGTAAGGTAATCATGCTCCAACATTAACGGTAATAATGCTCCAACAACAGTAAGGTAATAATGCTCCAACAGTAAGGTAATAATGCTCCAACAGTAAGGTAATAATACTCCATCACTAAGGTAATAATGCTCCAACAGTAAGGTAGTAATGCTCCAACAGTAAGGGTAATAATGGATCAACAGTAAGGTAATAATGCACTTTGGTAATAATGCACCAACAGTAAGGGTAATAATGCACCAACAGTAAGGGTAATAATGCTCAAACAGTAAGGTAATAATGCACCAACAGTAAGGTAATAATGCACCAACAGTAAAGTAATAATGCTCCAACAGTAAGGTAATAATGCTCCAACAGTAAGGTAATAATGTATCAACAGTAAGGTAATAATGCTTCAACAGTAAGGTAATAATGCTCCAACAGTAAGGTAATAATGCTCCAACAGTAAGGTAATAATGCTCCAACAGTAAGGTAATAATGCATCAACAGTAAGGTAATGATGCACCAACAGTAAGGGTAATAATGCAACAACAGTAAGGGTAAATAATACACCAATAGTAAGGGTAATAATACACCAACAGTAAGGTAATAATGCTCCAACAGTAAGGTAATAATGCTTCAACAGTAAAGTAATAATGCTCCAACAGTAAGGTAATAATGCTCCAACAGTAAGGTAATAATGCACCAAGTGTAAGGGTAATAATTCTCCAACAGTAAGTGATCCAGCTCCAACAGTAAGAGTAATAATGCACCAACAGTAAGGTAATAATGCTCCAACAGTAAGGGTAATGATGCACCAACAGTAAGGCAGTAATGCACCAACAGTAAGGTAATAATGCACCAATAGTAAAGTAATAATGCACAATCAGTAAGGTAATCATGCTCCAACATTAACGGTAATAATGCTCCAACAACAGTAAGGTAATAATGCTCCAACAGTAAGGTAATAATGCTCCAACAGTAAGGTAATAATACACGAACAGTAAGGGTAATAATGCTCAACAGTAAGGTAATAATGCTCCAATAGTAAGGTAATAATACTCCATCACTAAGGTAATAATGCTCCAACAGTAAGGTAGTAATGCTCCAACAGTAAGGGTAATAATGGATCAACAGTAAGGTAATAATGCACTAACGATATGGTAATAATGCACCAACAGTAAGGGTAATAATGCACCAACAGTAAGGGTAATAATGCTCAAACAGTAAGGTAATAATGCACCAACAGTAAGGTAATAATGCACCAACAGTAAAGTAATAATGCTCCAACAGTAAGGTAATAATGCTCCAACAGTAAGGTAATAATGTATCAACAGTAAAGGTAATAATGCTCCAAAAGGTAATAATGTATCTAATAATGCACAAACAGTAAGGTAATAATGCACCAACAGTAAGGTAATAATGCACCTACAGTAAGGGCAATAATGCACTAACAGTAAGGTAATAATGCTCCAACAATAAGGTAATAATGCACCAACAGTAAGGGTAATAATGCACCAACAGTAAGGGTAATAATGTACCAACAGTAAGTGTCATAATGCACCAATAGTAAGGGTAATAATACACCAACAGTAAGGTAATAATGCTCCAACAGTGAGGTAATAATGCACCAACAGTAAGGGTAATAATGCTCCAACAGTAAGGTAATAATGCACCAACAGTAAGGTAATAATGCTCCAACAGTAAGGTAATAATGCACCAACAGTAAGGTAATAATGCTCCAACAGTAAGATAATAATGCACCAACAGTAAGGTAATAATGCTGCAACAGTAAGGGTAATAATGCTTCAACAGTAAGGTAATAATGCACCAAGAGTAAGGTTATAATGCTTCAACAGTAAGATAATAACGCTCCAACTGTAAGGTAATAATGCTCCAACAGTAAGGTAATAATGTACCAAGAGTAAGGGTAATAATGCTCCAACAGTAAGTGCTCCAGCAGTAAGAGCTCCAACAGTAAGAGTAAGAATGCACCAACGGTAAGGCAGTAATGCACCAACAGTAAGGTAATAATGCACCAATAGTAAGGGTAATAATACACCAACAGTAAGGTAATAATGCTCCAACAGTAAGGTAATAATGCACCAACAGTAAGGTAATAATGCTCCAAAAATAAGGTAATAATGCTCCAACAGTAAGGGTAATAATGATCCAACAGTAAGGTAATAATGCTCCAACAGTAAGGTAATAATGCATCAACAGTAAGGTAATGATGCACCAACAGTAAGGGTAATAATGCACCAACAGTAAGGGTAAATAATACACCAATAGTAAGGGTAATAATACACCAACAGTAAGTTAATAATACTCCAACAGTAAGGTATAATGTACCAACAGTAAAGTAATAATGCACCAACAGTAAGGGCACCAACAGTAAGGGTAATAATGCACCAACAGTAAGGAAATAATGCTCCAACTGTAAGGTAATAATGCACCAAGAGTAAGGGTAATAATGCTCCAACAGTAAGTGCTCCAGCAGTAAGAGCTCCAACAGTAAGAGTAAGAATGCACCAACAGTAAGGCAGTAATGCACCAATAGTAAGGTAATAATGCACCAACAGTCAAGTAATCATGGTCCAACATTAACGGTAATAACTCCAACAACAGTAAGGTCAGTAAGGTAATAATGCTCCAACAGTAAGGTAATAATGCTCCAACAGTAAGGTAATAATGCATCAACAGTAAGGTAATGATGCACCAACAGTAAGGGTAATAATGCTCCAACAGTAAGGTAATAATGCTCCAATAGTAAGTGTAATAATACTCCAACAGTAATGTAATAATGCTCCAACAGTAAGGTAATAATGCTCCAACAGTAAGGTAATAATGCTCCAACAGTAAGGTAATAATGCTTCAACAGTAAGGTAATAATGCTCCAACAGTAAGGTAATAATGCTCCAACAGTAAGGTAATAATGCACCAAGTGTAAGGGTAATAATTCTCCAACAGTAAGTGATCCAGCTCCAACAGTAAGAGTAATAATGCACCAACAGTAAGGTAATAATGCTCCAACAGTAAGGGTAATGATGCACCAACAGTAAGGCAGTAATGCACCAACAGTAAGGTAATAATGCACCAATAGTAAGGTAATAATGCACAATCAGTAAGGTAATCATGCTCCAACATTAACGGTAATAATGCTCCAACAACAGTAAGGTAATAATGCTCCAACAGTAAGGTAATAATGCTCCAACAGTAAGGTAATAATACACGAACAGTAAGGGTAATAATGCTCAACAGTAAGGTAATAATGCTCCAATAGTAAGGTAATAATACTCCATCACTAAGGTAATAATGCTCCAACAGTAAGGTAGTAATGCTCCAACAGTAAGGGTAATAATGGATCAACAGTAAGGTAATAATGCACTTACGATATGGTAATAATGCACCAACAGTAAGGGTAATAATGCACCAACAGTAAGGGTAATAATGCTCAAACAGTAAGGTAATAATGCACCAACAGTAAGGTAATAATGCACCAACAGTAAAGTAATAATGCTCCAACAGTAAGGTAATAATGCTCCAACAGTAAGGTAATAATGTATCAACAGTAAGGTAATAATGCTCCAACATAAGGTAATAATGCATCAACAGTAAGGTAATGATGCACCAACAGTAAGGGTAATAATGCACCAACAGTAAGGGTAAATAATACACCAATAGTAAGGGTAATAATACACCAACAGTAAGGGTAATAATGCTCAAACAGTAAGGTAATAATGCACCAACAGTAAGGTAATAATGCACCAACAGTAAAGTAATAATGCTCCAACAGTAAGGTAATAATGCTCCAACAGTAAGGTAATAATGTATCAACAGTAAGGGTAATAATGCTCCAAAAGGTAATAATGTATCTAATAATGCACAAACAGTAAGGTAATAATGCACCAACAGTAAGGTAATAATGCACCAACAGTAAGGGCAATAATGCACCAACAGTAAGGTAATAATGCTCCAACAATAAGGTAATAATGCACCAACAGTAAGGATAATAATGCACCAACAGTAAGGGTAATAATGTACCAACAGTAAGTGTCATAATGCACCAATAGTAAGGGTAATAATACACCAACAGTAAGGTAATAATGCTCCAACAGTAAGGTAATAATGCACCAACAGTAAGGTAATAATGCTCCAACAGTAAGGTAATAATGCACCAACAGTAAGGTAATAATGCTCCAAAAGTAAGGTAATAATGCACCAACAGTAAGGTAATAATGCTGCAACAGTAAGGGTAATAATGCTTCAACAGTAAGGTAATAATGCTCCAACAGTAAGGTAATAATGCTTCAACAGTAAGGTAATAATGCTCCAACAGTAAGGTAATAATGCTCCAACAGTAAGGTAATAATGCACCAAGTGTAAGGGTAATAATTCTCCAACAGTAAGTGATCCAGCTCCAACAGTAAGAGTAATAATGCACCAACAGTAAGGTAATAATGCTCCAACAGTAAGGGTAATGATGCACCAACAGTAAGGCAGTAATGCACCAACAGTAAGGTAATAATGCACCAATAGTTAGGTAATAATGCACAATCAGTAAGGTAATCATGCTCCAACATTAACGGTAATAATGCTCCAACAACAGTAAGGTAATAATGCTCCAACAGTAAGGTAATAATGCTCCAATAGTAAGGTAATAATACTCCATCACTAAGGTAATAATGCTCCAACAGTAAGGTAGTAATGCTCCAACAGTAAGGGTAATAATGGATCAACAGTAAGGTAATAATGCACTTTGGTAATAATGCACCAACAGTAAGGGTAATAATGCACCAACAGTAAGGGTAATAATGCTCAAACAGTAAGGTAATAATGCACCAACAGTAAGGTAATAATGCACCAACAGTAAAGTAATAATGCTCCAACAGTAAGGTAATAATGCTCCAACAGTAAGGTAATAATGTATCAACAGTAAGGTAATAATGCTCCAACAGTAAGGTAATAATGCATCAACAGTAAGGTAATGATGCACCAACAGTAAGGGTAATAATGCAACAACAGTAAGGGTAAATAATACACCAATAGTAAGGGTAATAATACACCAACAGTAAGGTAATAATGCTCCAACAGTAAGGTAATAATGCTTCAACAGTAAAGTAATAATGCTCCAACAGTAAGGTAATAATGCTCCAACAGTAAGGTAATAATGCACCAAGTGTAAGGGTAATAATTCTCCAACAGTAAGTGATCCAGCTCCAACAGTAAGAGTAATAATGCACCAACAGTAAGGTAATAATGCTCCAACAGTAAGGGTAATGATGCACCAACAGTAAGGCAGTAATGCACCAACAGTAAGGTAATAATGCACCAATAGTAAGGTAATAATGCACAATCAGTAAGGTAATCATGCTCCAACATTAACGGTAATAATGCTCCAACAACAGTAAGGTAATAATGCTCCAACAGTAAGGTAATAATGCTCCAACAGTAAGGTAATAATACACGAACAGTAAGGGTAATAATGCTCAACAGTAAGGTAATAATGCTCCAATAGTAAGGTAATAATACTCCATCACTAAGGTAATAATGCTCCAACAGTAAGGTAGTAATGCTCCAACAGTAAGGGTAATAATGGATCAACAGTAAGGTAATAATGCACTAACGATATGGTAATAATGCACCAACAGTAAGGGTAATAATGCACCAACAGTAAGGGTAATAATGCTCAAACAGTAAGGTAATAATGCACCAACAGTAAGGTAATAATGCACCAACAGTAAAGTAATAATGCTCCAACAGTAAGGTAATAATGCTCCAACAGTAAGGTAATAATGTATCAACAGTAAAGGTAATAATGCTCCAAAAGGTAATAATGTATCTAATAATGCACAAACAGTAAGGTAATAATGCACCAACAGTAAGGTAATAATGCACCTACAGTAAGGGCAATAATGCACTAACAGTAAGGTAATAATGCTCCAACAATAAGGTAATAATGCACCAACAGTAAGGGTAATAATGCACCAACAGTAAGGGTAATAATGTACCAACAGTAAGTGTCATAATGCACCAATAGTAAGGGTAATAATACACCAACAGTAAGGTAATAATGCTCCAACAGTGAGGTAATAATGCACCAACAGTAAGGGTAATAATGCTCCAACAGTAAGGTAATAATGCACCAACAGTAAGGTAATAATGCTCCAACAGTAAGGTAATAATGCACCAACAGTAAGGTAATAATGCTCCAACAGTAAGATAATAATGCACCAACAGTAAGGTAATAATGCTGCAACAGTAAGGGTAATAATGCTTCAACAGTAAGGTAATAATGCACCAAGAGTAAGGTTATAATGCTTCAACAGTAAGATAATAACGCTCCAACTGTAAGGAAATAATGCTCCAACAGTAAGGTAATAATGTACCAAGAGTAAGGGTAATAATGCTCCAACAGTAAGTGCTCCAGCAGTAAGAGCTCCAACAGTAAGAGTAAGAATGCACCAACGGTAAGGCAGTAATGCACCAACAGTAAGGTAATAATGCACCAATAGTAAGGGTAATAATACACCAACAGTAAGGTAATAATGCTCCAACAGTAAGGTAATAATGCACCAACAGTAAGGTAATAATGCTCCAAAAATAAGGTAATAATGCTCCAACAGTAAGGGTAATAATGATCCAACAGTAAGGTAATAATGCTCCAACAGTAAGGTAATAATGCATCAACAGTAAGGTAATGATGCACCAACAGTAAGGGTAATAATGCACCAACAGTAAGGGTAAATAATACACCAATAGTAAGGGTAATAATACACCAACAGTAAGTTAATAATACTCCAACAGTAAGGTATAATGTACCAACAGTAAAGTAATAATGCACCAACAGTAAGGGCACCAACAGTAAGGGTAATAATACACCAACAGTAAGGAAATAATGCTCCAACTGTAAGGTAATAATGCACCAAGAGTAAGGGTAATAATGCTCCAACAGTAAGTGCTCCAGCAGTAAGAGCTCCAACAGTAAGAGTAAGAATGCACCAACAGTAAGGCAGTAATGCACCAATAGTAAGGTAATAATGCACCAACAGTCAAGTAATCATGGTCCAACATTAACGGTAATAACTCCAACAACAGTAAGGTCAGTAAGGTAATAATGCTCCAACAGTAAGGTAATAATGCTCCAACAGTAAGGTAATAATGCATCAACAGTAAGGTAATGATGCACCAACAGTAAGGGTAATAATGCTCCAACAGTAAGGTAATAATGCTCCAATAGTAAGTGTAATAATACTCCAACAGTAATGTAATAATGCTCCAACAGTAAGGTAATAATGCTCCAACAGTAAGGTAATAATGCTCCAACAGTAAGGTAATAATGCTTCAACAGTAAGGTAATAATGCTCCAACAGTAAGGTAATAATGCTCCAACAGTAAGGTAATAATGCACCAAGTGTAAGGGTAATAATTCTCCAACAGTAAGTGATCCAGCTCCAACAGTAAGAGTAATAATGCACCAACAGTAAGGTAATAATGCTCCAACAGTAAGGGTAATGATGCACCAACAGTAAGGCAGTAATGCACCAACAGTAAGGTAATAATGCACCAATAGTAAGGTAATAATGCACAATCAGTAAGGTAATCATGCTCCAACATTAACGGTAATAATGCTCCAACAACAGTAAGGTAATAATGCTCCAACAGTAAGGTAATAATGCTCCAACAGTAAGGTAATAATACACGAACAGTAAGGGTAATAATGCTCAACAGTAAGGTAATAATGCTCCAATAGTAAGGTAATAATACTCCATCACTAAGGTAATAATGCTCCAACAGTAAGGTAGTAATGCTCCAACAGTAAGGGTAATAATGGATCAACAGTAAGGTAATAATGCACTTACGATATGGTAATAATGCACCAACAGTAAGGGTAATAATGCACCAACAGTAAGGGTAATAATGCTCAAACAGTAAGGTAATAATGCACCAACAGTAAGGTAATAATGCACCAACAGTAAAGTAATAATGCTCCAACAGTAAGGTAATAATGCTCCAACAGTAAGGTAATAATGTATCAACAGTAAGGTAATAATGCTCCAACAGTAAGGTAATAATGCATCAACAGTAAGGTAATGATGCACCAACAGTAAGGGTAATAATGCACCAACAGTACACCAATAGTAAGGGTAATAATACACCAACAGTAAGGGTAATAATGCTCAAACAGTAAGGTAATAATGCACCAACAGTAAGGTAATAATGCACCAACAGTAAAGTAATAATGCTCCAACAGTAAGATAATAATGCACAAACAGTAAGGTAATAATGCACCAACAGTAAGGTAATAATGCACCAACAGTAAGGGCAATAATGCACCAACAGTAAGGTAATAATGCTCCAACAATAAGGTAATAATGCACCAACAGTAAGGATAATAATGCACCAACAGTAAGGGTAATAATGTACCAACAGTAAGTGTCATAATGCACCAATAGTAAGGGTAATAATACACCAACAGTAAGGTAATAATGCTCCAACAGTAAGGTAATAATGCACCAACAGTAAGGTAATAATGCTCCAACAGTAAGGTAATAATGCACCAACAGTAAGGTAATAATGCTCCAAAAGTAAGGTAATAATGCACCAACAGTAAGGTAATAATGCTGCAACAGTAAGGGTAATAATGCTTCAACAGTAAGGTAATAATGCTCCAACAGTAAGGTAATAATGCTTCAACAGTAAGGTAATAATGCTCCAACAGTAAGGTAATAATGCTCCAACAGTAAGGTAATAATGCACCAAGTGTAAGGGTAATAATTCTCCAACAGTAAGTGATCCAGCTCCAACAGTAAGAGTAATAATGCACCAACAGTAAGGTAATAATGCTCCAACAGTAAGGGTAATGATGCACCAACAGTAAGGCAGTAATGCACCAACAGTAAGGTAATAATGCACCAATAGTAAGGTAATAATGCACAATCAGTAAGGTAATCATGCTCCAACATTAACGGTAATAATGCTCCAACAACAGTAAGGTAATAATGCTCCAACAGTAAGGTAATAATGCTCCAACAGTAAGGTAATAATACACGAACAGTAAGGGTAATAATGCTCAACAGTAAGGTAATAATGCTCCAATAGTAAGGTAATAATACTCCATCACTAAGGTAATAATGCTCCAACAGTAAGGTAGTAATGCTCCAACAGTAAGGGTAATAATGGATCAACAGTAAGGTAATAATGCACTTACGATATGGTAATAATGCACCAACAGTAAGGGTAATAATGCACCAACAGTAAGGGTAATAATGCTCAAACAGTAAGGTAATAATGCACCAACAGTAAGGTAATAATGCACCAACAGTAAAGTAATAATGCTCCAACAGTAAGGTAATAATGCTCCAACAGTAAGGTAATAATGTATCAACAGTAAGGTAATAATGCTCCAACAGTAAGGTAATAATGCATCAACAGTAAGGTAATGATGCACCAACAGTAAGGGTAATAATGCACCAACAGTACACCAATAGTAAGGGTAATAATACACCAACAGTAAGGGTAATAATGCTCAAACAGTAAGGTAATAATGCACCAACAGTAAGGTAATAATGCACCAACAGTAAAGTAATAATGCTCCAACAGTAAGATAATAATGCACAAACAGTAAGGTAATAATGCACCAACAGTAAGGTAATAATGCACCAACAGTAAGGGCAATAATGCACCAACAGTAAGGTAATAATGCTCCAACAATAAGGTAATAATGCACCAACAGTAAGGATAATAATGCACCAACAGTAAGGGTAATAATGTACCAACAGTAAGTGTCATAATGCACCAATAGTAAGGGTAATAATACACCAACAGTAAGGTAATAATGCTCCAACAGTAAGGTAATAATGCACCAACAGTAAGGTAATAATGCTCCAACAGTAAGGTAATAATGCACCAACAGTAAGGTAATAATGCTCCAAAAGTAAGGTAATAATGCACCAACAGTAAGGTAATAATGCTGCAACAGTAAGGGTAATAATGCTTCAACAGTAAGGTAATAATGCTCCAACAGTAAGGTAATAATGCTTCAACAGTAAGGTAATAATGCTCCAACAGTAAGGTAATAATGCTCCAACAGTAAGGTAATAATGCACCAAGTGTAAGGGTAATAATTCTCCAACAGTAAGTGATCCAGCTCCAACAGTAAGAGTAATAATGCACCAACAGTAAGGTAATAATGCTCCAACAGTAAGGGTAATGATGCACCAACAGTAAGGCAGTAATGCACCAACAGTAAGGTAATAATGCACCAATAGTAAGGTAATAATGCACAATCAGTAAGGTAATCATGCTCCAACATTAACGGTAATAATGCTCCAACAACAGTAAGGTAATAATGCTCCAACAGTAAGGTAATAATGCTCCAATAGTAAGGTAATAATACTCCATCACTAAGGTAATAATGCTCCAACAGTAAGGTAGTAATGCTCCAACAGTAAGGGTAATAATGGATCAACAGTAAGGTAATAATGCACTTTGGTAATAATGCACCAACAGTAAGGGTAATAATGCACCAACAGTAAGGGTAATAATGCTCAAACAGTAAGGTAATAATGCACCAACAGTAAGGTAATAATGCACCAACAGTAAAGTAATAATGCTCCAACAGTAAGGTAATAATGCTCCAACAGTAAGGTAATAATGTATCAACAGTAAGGTAATAATGCTCCAACAGTAAGGTAATAATGCATCAACAGTAAGGTAATGATGCACCAACAGTAAGGGTAATAATGCAACAACAGTAAGGGTAAATAATACACCAATAGTAAGGGTAATAATACACCAACAGTAAGGTAATAATGCTCCAACAGTAAGGTAATAATGCTTCAACAGTAAAGTAATAATGCTCCAACAGTAAGGTAATAATGCTCCAACAGTAAGGTAATAATGCACCAAGTGTAAGGGTAATAATTCTCCAACAGTAAGTGATCCAGCTCCAACAGTAAGAGTAATAATGCACCAACAGTAAGGTAATAATGCTCCAACAGTAAGGGTAATGATGCACCAACAGTAAGGCAGTAATGCACCAACAGTAAGGTAATAATGCACCAATAGTAAGGTAATAATGCACAATCAGTAAGGTAATCATGCTCCAACATTAACGGTAATAATGCTCCAACAACAGTAAGGTAATAATGCTCCAACAGTAAGGTAATAATGCTCCAACAGTAAGGTAATAATACACGAACAGTAAGGGTAATAATGCTCAACAGTAAGGTAATAATGCTCCAATAGTAAGGTAATAATACTCCATCACTAAGGTAATAATGCTCCAACAGTAAGGTAGTAATGCTCCAACAGTAAGGGTAATAATGGATCAACAGTAAGGTAATAATGCACTAACGATATGGTAATAATGCACCAACAGTAAGGGTAATAATGCACCAACAGTAAGGGTAATAATGCTCAAACAGTAAGGTAATAATGCACCAACAGTAAGGTAATAATGCACCAACAGTAAAGTAATAATGCTCCAACAGTAAGGTAATAATGTTCCAACAGTAAGGTAATAATGTATCAACAGTAAAGGTAATAATGCTCCAAAAGGTAATAATGTATCTAATAATGCACAAACAGTAAGGTAATAATGCACCAACAGTAAGGTAATAATGCACCTACAGTAAGGGCAATAATGCACTAACAGTAAGGTAATAATGCTCCAACAATAAGGTAATAATGCACCAACAGTAAGGGTAATAATGCACCAACAGTAAGGGTAATAATGTACCAACAGTAAGTGTCATAATGCACCAATAGTAAGGGTAATAATACACCAACAGTAAGGTAATAATGCTCCAACAGTGAGGTAATAATGCACCAACAGTAAGGGTAATAATGCTCCAACAGTAAGGTAATAATGCACCAACAGTAAGGTAATAATGCTCCAACAGTAAGGTAATAATGCACCAACAGTAAGGTAATAATGCTCCAACAGTAAGATAATAATGCACCAACAGTAAGGTAATAATGCTGCAACAGTAAGGGTAATAATGCTTCAACAGTAAGGTAATAATGCACCAAGAGTAAGGTTATAATGCTTCAACAGTAAGATAATAACGCTCCAACTGTAAGGAAATAATGCTCCAACAGTAAGGTAATAATGTACCAAGAGTAAGGGTAATAATGCTCCAACAGTAAGTGCTCCAGCAGTAAGAGCTCCAACAGTAAGAGTAAGAATGCACCAACGGTAAGGCAGTAATGCACCAACAGTAAGGTAATAATGCACCAATAGTAAGGGTAATAATACACCAACAGTAAGGTAATAATGCTCCAACAGTAAGGTAATAATGCACCAACAGTAAGGTAATAATGCTCCAAAAATAAGGTAATAATGCTCCAACAGTAAGGGTAATAATGATCCAACAGTAAGGTAATAATGCTCCAACAGTAAGGTAATAATGCATCAACAGTAAGGTAATGATGCACCAACAGTAAGGGTAATAATGCACCAACAGTAAGGGTAAATAATACACCAATAGTAAGGGTAATAATACACCAACAGTAAGTTAATAATACTCCAACAGTAAGGTATAATGTACCAACAGTAAAGTAATAATGCACCAACAGTAAGGGCACCAACAGTAAGGGTAATAATACACCAACAGTAAGGAAATAATGCTCCAACTGTAAGGTAATAATGCACCAAGAGTAAGGGTAATAATGCTCCAACAGTAAGTGCTCCAGCAGTAAGAGCTCCAACAGTAAGAGTAAGAATGCACCAACAGTAAGGCAGTAATGCACCAATAGTAAGGTAATAATGCACCAACAGTCAAGTAATCATGGTCCAACATTAACGGTAATAACTCCAACAACAGTAAGGTCAGTAAGGTAATAATGCTCCAACAGTAAGGTAATAATGCTCCAACAGTAAGGTAATAATGCATCAACAGTAAGGTAATGATGCACCAACAGTAAGGGTAATAATGCTCCAACAGTAAGGTAATAATGCTCCAATAGTAAGTGTAATAATACTCCAACAGTAATGTAATAATGCTCCAACAGTAAGGTAATAATGCTCCAACAGTAAGGTAATAATGCTCCAACAGTAAGGTAATAATGCTTCAACAGTAAGGTAATAATGCTCCAACAGTAAGGTAATAATGCTCCAACAGTAAGGTAATAATGCACCAAGTGTAAGGGTAATAATTCTCCAACAGTAAGTGATCCAGCTCCAACAGTAAGAGTAATAATGCACCAACAGTAAGGTAATAATGCTCCAACAGTAAGGGTAATGATGCACCAACAGTAAGGCAGTAATGCACCAACAGTAAGGTAATAATGCACCAATAGTAAGGTAATAATGCACAATCAGTAAGGTAATCATGCTCCAACATTAACGGTAATAATGCTCCAACAACAGTAAGGTAATAATGCTCCAACAGTAAGGTAATAATGCTCCAACAGTAAGGTAATAATACACGAACAGTAAGGGTAATAATGCTCAACAGTAAGGTAATAATGCTCCAATAGTAAGGTAATAATACTCCATCACTAAGGTAATAATGCTCCAACAGTAAGGTAGTAATGCTCCAACAGTAAGGGTAATAATGGATCAACAGTAAGGTAATAATGCACTTACGATATGGTAATAATGCACCAACAGTAAGGGTAATAATGCACCAACAGTAAGGGTAATAATGCTCAAACAGTAAGGTAATAATGCACCAACAGTAAGGTAATAATGCACCAACAGTAAAGTAATAATGCTCCAACAGTAAGGTAATAATGCTCCAACAGTAAGGTAATAATGTATCAACAGTAAGGTAATAATGCTCCAACAGTAAGGTAATAATGCATCAACAGTAAGGTAATGATGCACCAACAGTAAGGGTAATAATGCACCAACAGTACACCAATAGTAAGGGTAATAATACACCAACAGTAAGGGTAATAATGCTCAAACAGTAAGGTAATAATGCACCAACAGTAAGGTAATAATGCACCAACAGTAAAGTAATAATGCTCCAACAGTAAGGTAATAATGCTCCAACAGTAAGGTAATAATGTATCAACAGTAAGGGTAATAATGCTCCAAAAGGTAATAATGTATCTAATAATGCACAAACAGTAAGGTAATAATGCACCAACAGTAAGGTAATAATGCACCAACAGTAAGGGCAATAATGCACCAACAGTAAGGTAATAATGCTCCAACAATAAGGTAATAATGCACCAACAGTAAGGATAATAATGCACCAACAGTAAGGGTAATAATGTACCAACAGTAAGTGTCATAATGCACCAATAGTAAGGGTAATAATACACCAACAGTAAGGTAATAATGCTCCAACAGTAAGGTAATAATGCACCAACAGTAAGGTAATAATGCTCCAACAGTAAGGTAATAATGCACCAACAGTAAGGTAATAATGCTCCAAAAGTAAGGTAATAATGCACCAACAGTAAGGTAATAATGCTGCAACAGTAAGGGTAATAATGCTTCAACAGTAAGGTAATAATGCACCAAGAGTAAGGTTATAATGCTTCAACAGTAAGATAATAACGCTCCAACTGTAAGGAAATAATGCTCCAACAGTAAGGTAATAATGTACCAAGAGTAAGGGTAATAATGCTCCAACAGTAAGTGCTCCAGCAGTAAGAGCTCCAACAGTAAGAGTAAGAATGCACCAACAGTAAGGCAGTAATGCACCAACAGTAAGGTAATAATGCACCAATAGTAAGGGTAATAATACACCAACAGTAAGGTAATAATGCTACAACAGTAAGGTAATAATGCACCAACAGTAAGGTAATAATGCTCCAAAAATAAGGTAATAATGCTCCAACAGTAAGGGTAATAATGCTCCAACAGTAAGGTAATAATGCACCAACAGTAAGGTAATAATGCTCCAACAGTAAGGTAATAATGCTCCAACAGTAAGGAAATAATGCTCCAACAGTAAGGTAATAATGCACCAAGAGTAAGGGTAATAATGCTCCAACAGTAAGTGCTCCAGCAGTAAGAGCTCCACAGTAAGAGTAAGAATGCACCAACAGTAAGGCAGTAATGTAAGGTAATAATGCACCGATAGTAAGGTAATAATGCACCAATAGTAAAATAATCATGGTCCAACATTAAAGGTAATAATGCTCCAAGAACAGTAAGGTAATAATGCTCCAACAGTTAGGTAATAATGCTCCAACAGTAAGGTAATAATCTACCAACAGTAAGGTAAGAATGCACCAATAGTAAGGCAGTAATGCACCAACATTAAGGTAATAATGCACTAATAATGCACCAACAGTAAGGTAATCATGCTCCAACATTAAGGGTAATAATGCTCCAACAACAGTAAGGTCAGTAAGGTAATAATGCTCCAACAGTAAGGTAATAATGCTCCAACAGTAAGGTAATAATGCATCAACAGTAAGGTAATGATGCACCAACAGTAAGGTAATAATGCTCCAACAGTAAGGGTAATAATGCTCCAACAGTAAGGTAATAATGCTCCAACAGTAAGGTAATAATGCATCAACAGTAAGTTAATTATGCTCCAATAGTAAGGTAATAATGATCCAAAACTAAGGTAATAATGCTCCTTTGGTAAGGTTAATAATGTACCAAAGTAAGATAATAATGCACCAACAGTAAGGGTAATAATGCTCAACAGTAAGGTAATAATGCTCCAATAGTAAGGTAATAATACTCCAACACTAAGGTAATAATGCTCCAACAGTAAGGTAATAATGCTCCAACAGTAAGGTAATAATGCACCAACAGTAAGATAATAATGCACCTACAGTAAGGGTAATAATCCACCAACAGTAAGGGTAATAATGCACCAACAGTAAGGTAATAATGCACCAACAGTAAGGTAATAATGCTCCAACAGTAAGGTAATAATGCTCCAACAGTAAGGTAATAATGTATCAACATTAAGGGTAATAATGCTCCAAAAGGTAATAATGTATCTAATAATGCACAAACAGTAAGATAATAATGCACCAACAGTAAGGTAATAATGCACCTACAGTAAGGGCAATAATGCACCAACAGTAAGGTAATAATTCTCCAACAGTAAGGTAATAATGCACCAACAGTAAGGGTAATAATGCACCAGCAGTAAGGGTAATAATACACCAACAGTAAGGTAATAATGCTCCAACAGTAAGGTTATAATGCTCCAACAGTAAGGACCAACAGTAAGGTAATCATGCTCCAACATTAAGGGTAATAATGCTCCAACAACAGTAAGGTCAGTAAGGTAATAATGCTCCAACAGTAAGGTAATAATGCTCCAACAGTAAGGTAATAATGCATCAACAGTAAGGTAATGATGCACCAACAGTAAGGTAATCATGCTCCAACAGTAAGGGTAATAATGCTCCAACAGTAAGGTAATAATGCTCCAATAGTAAGGAAATAATGCTCCAACAGTAAGGTAATAATGCACCAAGAGTAAGGGTAATAATGCTCCAACAGTAAGTGCTCCAGCAGTAAGAGCTCCACAGTAAGAGTAAGAATGCACCAACAGTAAGGCAGTAATGTAAAATAATGCAGCAATAGTACGGTAATAATGGACCAACAGTAAAGTAATCATGGTCCAACATTAACGGTAATAATGCTCCAACAACAGTAAGGTAATAATGCTCCAACAGTAAGGTAATAATGCTCCAACAGTAAGGTAATAATACACGAACAGTAAGGGTAATAATGCTCAACAGTAAGGTAATAATGCTCCAATAGTAAGGTAATAATACTCCATCACTAAGGTAATAATGCTCCAACAGTAAGGTAGTAATGCTCCAACAGTAAGGGTAATAATGGATCAACAGTAAGGTAATAATGCACTAACGATATGGTAATAATGCACCAACAGTAAGGGTAATAATGCACCAACAGTAAGGGTAATAATGCTCAAACAGTAAGGTAATAATGCACCAACAGTAAGGTAATAATGCTCCAACAGTAAGGTAATAATGCTCCAACAGTAAGGTAATAATGCACCAACAGTAAGGTAATAATGCT
This sequence comes from Cladorhizidae sp. MBARI D1340-BT2, assembly GCA_028752905.1. Lineage (NCBI taxonomy): Eukaryota > Metazoa > Porifera > Demospongiae > Poecilosclerida > Cladorhizidae > Cladorhizidae sp. MBARI D1340-BT2. Next base: position 6,998,042 of record JAQNBH010000013.1, read on the forward strand.
CCAACAGTAAGGTAATAATGCACCAACAGTAAGGTAATAATGCTCCAACAGTAAGATAATAATGCACCAACAGTAAGGTAATAATGCTGCAACAGTAAGGGTAATAATGCTTCAACAGTAAGGTAATAATGCACCAAGAGTAAGGTTATAATGCTTCAACAGTAAGATAATAACGCTCCAACTGTAAGGAAATAATGCTCCAACAGTAAGGTAATAATGTACCAAGAGTAAGGGTAATAATGCTCCAACAGTAAGTGCTCCAGCAGTAAGAGCTCCAACAGTAAGAGTAAGAATGCACCAACGGTAAGGCAGTAATGCACCAACAGTAAGGTAATAATGCACCAATAGTAAGGGTAATAATACACCAACAGTAAGGTAATAATGCTCCAACAGTAAGGTAATAATGCACCAACAGTAAGGTAATAATGCTCCAAAAATAAGGTAATAATGCTCCAACAGTAAGGGTAATAATGATCCAACAGTAAGGTAATAATGCTCCAACAGTAAGGTAATAATGCATCAACAGTAAGGTAATGATGCACCAACAGTAAGGGTAATAATGCACCAACAGTAAGGGTAAATAATACACCAATAGTAAGGGTAATAATACACCAACAGTAAGTTAATAATACTCCAACAGTAAGGTATAATGTACCAACAGTAAAGTAATAATGCACCAACAGTAAGGGCACCAACAGTAAGGGTAATAATGCACCAACAATAAGGAAATAATGCTCCAACTGTAAGGTAATAATGCACCAAGAGTAAGGGTAATAATGCTCCAACAGTAAGTGCTCCAGCAGTAAGAGCTCCAACAGTAAGAGTAAGAATGCACCAACAGTAAGGCAGTAATGCACCAATAGTAAGGTAATAATGCACCAACAGTCAAGTAATCATGGTCCAACATTAACGGTAATAACTCCAACAACAGTAAGGTCAGTAAGGTAATAATGCTCCAACAGTAAGGTAATAATGCTCCAACAGTAAGGTAATAATGCATCAACAGTAAGGTAATGATGCACCAACAGTAAGGGTAATAATGCTCCAACAGTAAGGTAATAATGCTCCAATAGTAAGTGTAATAATACTCCAACAGTAATGTAATAATGCTCCAACAGTAAGGTAATAATGCTCCAACAGTAAGGTAATAATGCTCCAACAGTAAGGTAATAATGCTTCAACAGTAAGGTAATAATGCTCCAACAGTAAGGTAATAATGCTCCAACAGTAAGGTAATAATGCACCAAGTGTAAGGGTAATAATTCTCCAACAGTAAGTGATCCAGCTCCAACAGTAAGAGTAATAATGCACCAACAGTAAGGTAATAATGCTCCAACAGTAAGGGTAATGATGCACCATCAGTAAGGCAGTAATGCACCAACAGTAAGGTAATAATGCACCAATAGTAAGGTAATAATGCACAATCAGTAAGGTAATCATGCTCCAACATTAACGGTAATAATGCTCCAACAACAGTAAGGTAATAATGCTCCAACAGTAAGGTAATAATGCTCCAACAGTAAGGTAATAATACACGAACAGTAAGGGTAATAATGCTCAACAGTAAGGTAATAATGCTCCAATAGTAAGGTAATAATACTCCATCACTAAGGTAATAATGCTCCAACAGTAAGGTAGTAATGCTCCAACAGTAAGGGTAATAATGGATCAACAGTAAGGTAATAATGCACTTACGATATGGTAATAATGCACCAACAGTAAGGGTAATAATGCACCAACAGTAAGGGTAATAATGCTCAAACAGTAAGGTAATAATGCACCAACAGTAAGGTAATAATGCACCAACAGTAAAGTAATAATGCTCCAACAGTAAGGTAATAATGCTCCAACAGTAAGGTAATAATGTATCAACAGTAAGGTAATAATGCTCCAACAGTAAGGTAATAATGCATCAACAGTAAGGTAATGATGCACCAACAGTAAGGGTAATAATGCACCAACAGTACACCAATAGTAAGGGTAATAATACACCAACAGTAAGATAATAATGCTCAAACAGTAAGGTAATAATGCACCAACAGTAAGGTAATAATGCACCAACAGTAAAGTAATAATGCTCCAACAGTAAGGTAATAATGCTCCAACAGTAAGGTAATAATGTATCAACAGTAAGGGTAATAATGCTCCAAAAGGTAATAATGTATCTAATAATGCACAAACAGTAAGGTAATAATGCACCAACAGTAAGGTAATAATGCACCAACAGTAAGGGCAATAATGCACCAACAGTAAGGTAATAATGCTCCAACAATAAGGTAATAATGCACCAACAGTAAGGATAATAATGCACCAACAGTAAGGGTAATAATGTACCAACAGTAAGTGTCATAATGCACCAATAGTAAGGGTAATAATACACCAACAGTAAGGTAATAATGCTCCAACAGTAAGGTAATAATGCACCAACAGTAAGGTAATAATGCTCCAACAGTAAGGTAATAATACACCAACAGTAAGGTAATAATGCTCCAAAAGTAAGGTAATAATGCACCAACAGTAAGGTAATAATGCTGCAACAGTAAGGGTAATAATGCTTCAACAGTAAGGTAATAATGCACCAAGAGTAAGGTTATAATGCTTCAACAGTAAGATAATAACGCTCCAACTGTAAGGAAATAATGCTCCAACAGTAAGGTAATAATGTACCAAGAGTAAGGGTAATAATGCTCCAACAGTAAGTGCTCCAGCAGTAAGAGCTCCAACAGTAAGAGTAAGAATGCACCAACAGTAAGGCAGTAATGCACCAACAGTAAGGTAATAATGCACCAATAGTAAGGGTAATAATACACCAACAGTAAGGTAATAATGCTCCAACAGTAAGGTAATAATGCACCAACAGTAAGGTAATAATGCTCCAAAAATAAGGTAATAATGCTCCAACAGTAAGGGTAATAATGCTCCAACAGTAAGGTAATAATGCACCAACAGTAAGGTAATAATGCTCCAACAGTAAGGTAATAATGCTCCAACAGTAAGGAAATAATGCTCCAACAGTAAGGTAATAATGCACCAAGAGTAAGGGTAATAATGCTCCAACAGTAAGTGCTCCAGCAGTAAGAGCTCCACAGTAAGAGTAAGAATGCACCAACAGTAAGGCAGTAATGTAAGGTAATAATGCACCGATAGTAAGGTAATAATGCACCAATAGTAAAATAATCATGGTCCAACATTAAAGGTAATAATGCTCCAAGAACAGTAAGGTAATAATGCTCCAACAGTTAGGTAATAATGCTCCAACAGTAAGGTAATAATCTACCAACAGTAAGGTAAGAATGCACCAATAGTAAGGCAGTAATGCACCAACATTAAGGTAATAATGCACTAATAATGCACCAACAGTAAGGTAATCATGCTCCAACATTAAGGGTAATAATGCTCCAACAACAGTAAGGTCAGTAAGGTAATAATGCTCCAACAGTAAGGTAATAATGCTCCAACAGTAAGGTAATAATGCATCAACAGTAAGGTAATGATGCACCAACAGTAAGGTAATAATGCTCCAACAGTAAGGGTAATAATGCTCCAACAGTAAGGTAATAATGCTCCAACAGTAAGGTAATAATGCATCAACAGTAAGTTAATTATGCTCCAATAGTAAGGTAATAATGATCCAAAACTAAGGTAATAATGCTCCTTTGGTAAGGTTAATAATGTACCAAAGTAAGATAATAATGCACCAACAGTAAGGGTAATAATGCTCAACAGTAAGGTAATAATGCTCCAATAGTAAGGTAATAATACTCCAACACTAAGGTAATAATGCTCCAACAGTAAGGTAATAATGTTCCAACAGTAAGGTAATAATGCACCAACAGTAAGATAATAATGCACCTACAGTAAGGGTAATAATCCACCAACAGTAAGGGTAATAATGCACCAACAGTAAGGTAATAATGCACCAACAGTAAGGTAATAATGCTCCAACAGTAAGGTAATAATGCTCCAACAGTAAGGTAATAATGTATCAACATTAAGGGTAATAATGCTCCAAAAGGTAATAATGTATCTAATAATGCACAAACAGTAAGATAATAATGCACCAACAGTAAGGTAATTATGCACCTACAGTAAGGGCAATAATGCACCAACAGTAAGGTAATAATTCTCCAACAGTAAGGTAATAATGCACCAACAGTAAGGGTAATAATGCACCAACAGTAAGGGTAATAATACACCAACAGTAAGGTAATAATGCTCCAACAGTAAGGTTATAATGCTCCAACAGTAAGGACCAACAGTAAGGTAATCATGCTCCAACATTAAGGGTAATAATGCTCCAACAACAGTAAGGTCAGTAAGGTAATAATGCTCCAACAGTAAGGTAATAATGCTCCAACAGTAAGGTAATAATGCATCAACAGTAAGGTAATGATGCACCAACAGTAAGGTAATCATGCTCCAACAGTAAGGGTAATAATGCTCCAACAGTAAGTGCTCCAGCAGTAAGAGCTCCACAGTAAGAGTAAGAATGCACCAACAGTAAGGCAGTAATGTAAAATAATGCAGCAATAGTACGGTAATAATGGACCAACAGTAAAGTAATCATGGTCCAACATTAACGGTAATAATGCTCCAACAACAGTAAGGTAATAATGCTCCAACAGTAAGGTAATAATGCTCCAACAGTAAGGTAATAATCCACGAACAGTAAGGGTAATAATGCTCAACAGTAAGGTAATAATGCTCCAATAGTAAGGTAATAATACTCCATCACTAAGGTAATAATGCTCCAACAGTAAGGTAGTAATGCTCCAACAGTAAGGGTAATAATGGATCAACAGTAAGGTAATAATGCACTAACGATATGGTAATAATGCACCAACAGTAAGGGTAATAATGCACCAACAGTAAGGGTAATAATGCTCAAACAGTAAGGTAATAATGCACCAACAGTAAGGTAATAATGCTCCAACAGTAAGGTAATAATGTATCAACAGTAAGGGTAATAATGCTCCAAAAGGTAATAATGTATCTAATAATGCACAAACAGTAAGGTAATAATGCACCAACAGTAAGGTAATAATGCACCTACAGTAAGGGCAATAATGCACTAACAGTAAGGTAATAATGCTCCAACAATAAGGTAATAATGCACCAACAGTAAGGGTAATAATGCACCAACAGTAAGGGTAATAATGTACCAACAGTAAGTGTCATAATGCACAAATAGTAAGGGTAATAATACACCAACAGTAAGGTAATAATGCTCCAACAGTGAGGTAATAATGCACCAACAGTAAGGGTAATAATGCTCCAACAGTAAGGTAATAATGCACCAACAGTAAGGTAATAATGCTCCAACAGTAAGGTAATAATGCACCAACAGTAAGGTAATAATGCTCCAACAGTAAGGTAATAATGCACCAACAGTAAGGTAATAATGCTGCAACAGTAAGGGTAATAATGCTTCAACAGTAAGGTAATAATGCACCAAGAGTAAGGTTATAATGCTTCAACAGTAAGATAATAACGCTCCAACTGTAAGGAAATAATGCTCCAACAGTAAGGTAATAATGTACCAAGAGTAAGGGTAATAATGCTCCAACAGTAAGTGCTCCAGCAGTAAGAGCTCAAACAGTAAGAGTAAGAATGCACCAAAGGTAAGGCAGTAATGCACCAACAGTAAGGTAATAATGCACCAATAGTAAGGGTAATAATACACCAACAGTAAGGTAATAATGCTCCAACAGTAAGGTAATAATGCACCAACAGTAAGGTAATAATGGTCCAAAAATAAGGTAATAATGCTCCAACAGTAAGGGTAATAATGCTCCAACAGTAAGGTAATAATGCATCAACAGTAAGGTAATGATGCACCAACAGTAAGGGTAATAATGCACCAACAGTAAGGGTAAATAATACACCAATAGTAAGGGTAATAATACACCAACAGTAAGTTAATAATACTCCAACAGTAAGGTATAATGTACCAACAGTAAAGTAATAATGCACCAACAGTAAGGGCACCAACAGTAAGGGTAATAATGCACCAACAGTAAGGAAATAATGCTCCAAAAGTAAGGTAATAATGCACCAAGAGTAAGGGTAATAATGCTCCAACAGTAAGTGCTCCAGCAGTAAGAGCTCCAACAGTAAGAGTAAGAATGCACCAACAGTAAGGCAGTAATGCACCAATAGTAAGGTAATAATGCACCAACAGTCAAGTAATCATGGTCCAACATTAACGGTAATAATGCTCCAACAACAGTAAGGTCAGTAAGGTAATAATGCTCCAACAGTAAGGTAATAATGCTCCAACAGTAAGGTAATAATGCATCAACAGTAAGGTAATGATGCACCAACAGTAAGGGTAATAATGCTCCAACAGTAAGGTAATAATGCTCCAATAGTAAGTGTAATAATACTCCAACAGTAATGTAATAATGCTCCAACAGTAAGGTAATAATGCTCCAACAGTAAGGTAATAATGCTCCAACAGTAAGGTAATAATGCTTCAACAGTAAGGTAATAATGCTCCAACAGTAAGGTAATAATGCTCCAACAGTAAGGTAATAATGCACCAAGTGTAAGGGTAATAATTCTCCAACAGTACGTGATCCAGCTCCAACAGTAAGAGTAATAATGCACCAACAGTAAGGTAATAATGCTCCAACAGTAAGGGTAATGATGCACCAACAGTAAGGCAGTAATGCACCAACAGTAAGGTAATAATGCACCAATAGTAAGGTAATAATGCACAATCAGTAAGGTAATCATGCTCCAACATTAACGGTAATAATGCTCCAACAACAGTAAGGTAATAATGCTCCAACAGTAAGGTAATAATGCTCCAACAGTAAGGTAATAATACACGAACAGTAAGGGTAATAATGCTCAACAGTAAGGTAATAATGCTCCAATAGTAAGGTAATAATACTCCATCACTAAGGTAATAATGCTCCAACAGTAAGGTAGTAATGCTCCAACATTAAGGGTAATAATGGATCAACAGTAAGGTAATAATGCACTTACGATATGGTAATAATGCACCAACAGTAAGGGTAATAATGCACCAACAGTAAGGGTAATAATGCTCAAACAGTAAGGTAATAATGCACCAACAGTAAGGTAATAATGCACCAACAGTAAAGTAATAATGCTCCAACAGTAAGGTAATAATGCTCCAACAGTAAGGTAATAATGTATCAACAGTAAGGTAATAATGCTCCAACAGTAAGGTAATAATGCATCAACAGTAAGGTAATGATGCACCAACAGTAAGGGTAATAATGCACCAACAGTAAGGGTAAATAATACACCAATAGTAAGGGTAATAATACACCAACAGTAAGGGTAATAATGCACCAACAGTAAGGTAATAATGCACCAACAGTAAAGTAATAATGCTCCAACAGTAAGGTAATAATGCTCCAACAGTAAGGTAATAATGTATCAACAGTAAGGGTAATAATGCTCCAAAAGGTAATAATGTATCTAATAACGCACAAACAGTAAGGTAATAATGCACCAACAGTAAGGTAATAATGCACCAACAGTAAGGGCAATAATGCACCAACAGTAAGGTAATAATGCTCCAACAATAAGGTAATAATGCACCAACAGTAAGGGTAATAATGCACCAACAGTAAGGGTAATAATGTACCAACAGTAAGTGTCATAATGCACCAATAGTAAAGGTAATAATACACCAACAGTAAGGTAATAATGCTCCAACAGTGAGGTAATAATGCACCAACAGTAAGGGTAATAATGCTCCAACAGTAAGGTAATAATGCACCAACAGTAAGGTAATAATGCTCCAACAGTAAGGTAATAATGCACCAACAGTAAGGTAATAATGCTCCAACAGTAAGGTAATAATGCACCAACAGTAAGGTAATAATGCTGCAACAGTAAGGGTAATAATGCTTCAACAGTAAGGTAATAATGCACCAAGAGTAAGGTTATAATGCTTCAACAGTAAGATAATAACGCTCCAACTGTAAGGAAATAATGCTCCAACAGTAAGGTAATAATGTACCAAGAGTAAGGGTAATAATGCTCCAACAGTAAGTGCTCCAGCAGTAAGAGCTCAAACAGTAAGAGTAAGAATGCACCAAAGGTAAGGCAGTAATGCACCAACAGTAAGGTAATAATGCACCAATAGTAAGGGTAATAATACACCAACAGTAAGGTAATAATGCTCCAACAGTAAGGTAATAATGCACCAACAGTAAGGTAATAATGGTCCAAAAATAAGGTAATAATGCTCCAACAGTAAGGGTAATAATGCTCCAACAGTAAGGTAATAATGCATCAACAGTAAGGTAATGATGCACCAACAGTAAGGGTAATAATGCACCAACAGTAAGGGTAAATAATACACCAATAGTAAGGGTAATAATACACCAACAGTAAGTTAATAATACTCCAACAGTAAGGTATAATGTACCAACAGTAAAGTAATAATGCACCAACAGTAAGGGCACCAACAGTAAGGGTAATAATGCACCAACAGTAAGGAAATAATGCTCCAACAGTAAGGTAATAATGCACCAAGAGTAAGGGTAATAATGCTCCAACAGTAAGTGCTCCAGCAGTAAGAGCTCCAACAGTAAGAGTAAGAATGCACCAACAGTAAGGCAGTAATGCACCAATAGTAAGGTAATAATGCACCAACAGTCAAGTAATCATGGTCCAACATTAACGGTAATAATGCTCCAACAACAGTAAGGTCAGTAAGGTAATAATGCTCCAACAGTAAGGTAATAATGCTCCAACAGTAAGGTAATAATGCATCAACAGTAAGGTAATGATGCACCAACAGTAAGGGTAATAATGCTCCAACAGTAAGGTAATAATGCTCCAATAGTAAGTGTAATAATACTCCAACAGTAATGTAATAATGCTCCAACAGTAAGGTAATAATGCTCCAACAGTAAGGTAATAATGCTCCAACAGTAAGGTAATAATGCTTCAACAGTAAGGTAATAATGCTCCAACAGTAAGGTAATAATGCTCCAACAGTAAGGTAATAATGCACCAAGTGTAAGGGTAATAATTCTCCAACAGTACGTGATCCAGCTCCAACAGTAAGAGTAATAATGCACCAACAGTAAGGTAATAATGCTCCAACAGTAAGGGTAATGATGCACCAACAGTAAGGCAGTAATGCACCAACAGTAAGGTAATAATGCACCAATAGTAAGGTAATAATGCACAATCAGTAAGGTAATCATGCTCCAACATTAACGGTAATAATGCTCCAACAACAGTAAGGTAATAATGCTCCAACAGTAAGGTAATAATGCTCCAACAGTAAGGTAATAATACACGAACAGTAAGGGTAATAATGCTCAACAGTAAGGTAATAATGCTCCAATAGTAAGGTAATAATACTCCATCACTAAGGTAATAATGCTCCAACAGTAAGGTAGTAATGCTCCAACATTAAGGGTAATAATGGATCAACAGTAAGGTAATAATGCACTTACGATATGGTAATAATGCACCAACAGTAAGGGTAATAATGCACCAACAGTAAGGGTAATAATGCTCAAACAGTAAGGTAATAATGCACCAACAGTAAGGTAATAATGCACCAACAGTAAAGTAATAATGCTCCAACAGTAAGGTAATAATGCTCCAACAGTAAGGTAATAATGTATCAACAGTAAGGTAATAATGCTCCAACAGTAAGGTAATAATGCATCAACAGTAAGGTAATGATGCACCAACAGTAAGGGTAATAATGCACCAACAGTAAGGGTAAATAATACACCAATAGTAAGGGTAATAATACACCAACAGTAAGGGTAATAATGCTCAAACAGTAAGGTAATAATGCACCAACAGTAAGGTAATAATGCACCAACAGTAAAGTAATAATGCTCCAACAGTAAGGTAATAATGCTCCAACAGTAAGGTAATAATGTATCAACAGTAAGGGTAATAATGCTCCAAAAGGTAATAATGTATCTAATAATGCACAAACAGTAAGGTAATAATGCACCAACAGTAAGGTAATAATGCACCAACAGTAAGGGCAATAATGCACCAACAGTAAGGTAATAATGCTCCAACAATAAGGTAATAATGCACCAACAGTAAGGGTAATAATGCACCAACAGTAAGGGTAATAATGTACCAACAGTAAGTGTCATAATGCACCAATAGTAAAGGTAATAATACACCAACAGTAAGGTAATAATGCTCCAACAGTGAGGTAATAATGCACCAACAGTAAGGGTAATAATGCTCCAACAGTAAGGTAATAATGCACCAACAGTAAGGTAATAATGCTCCAACAGTAAGGTAATAATGCACCAACAGTAAGGTAATAATGCTCCAACAGTAAGGTAATAATGCACCAACAGTAAGATAATAATGCTGCAACAGTAAGGGTAATAATGCTTCAACAGTAAGGTAATAATGCACCAAGAGTAAGGTTATAATGCTTCAACAGTAAGATAATAACACTCCAACTGTAAGGAAATAATGCTCCAACAGTAAGGTAATAATGTACCAAGAGTAAGGGTAATAATGCTCCAACAGTAAGTGCTCCAGCAGCAAGAGCTCCAACAGTAAGAGTAAGAATGCACCAACAGTAAGGCAGTAATGCACCAACAGTAAGGTAATAATGCACCAATAGTAAGGGTAATAATACACCAACAGTAAGGTAATAATGCTCCAACAGTAAGGTAATAATGCACCAACAGTAAGGTAATAATGCTCCAAAAATAAGTTAATAATGCTGCAACAGTAAGGGTAATAATGCTCCAACAGTAAGGTAATAATACACCAACAGTAAGGTAATAATGCTCCAACAGTAAGGTAATAATGCTCCAACAGTAAGGAAATAATGCTCCAACAGTAAGATAATAATGCACCAAGAGTAAGGGTAATAATGCTCCAACAGTAAGTGCTCCAGCAGTAAGAGCTCCACAGTAAGAGTAAGAATGCACCAACAGTAAGGCAGTAATGTAAGGTAATAATGCACCGATAGTAAGGTAATAATGCACCAATAGTAAAATAATCATGGTCCAACATTAAAGGTAATAATGCTCCAAGAACAGTAAGGTAATAATGCTCCAACAGTAAGGTAATAATGCTCCAACAGTAAGGTAATAATCTACCAACAGTAAGGTAAGAATGCACCAATAGTAAGGCAGTAATGCACCAACAGTAAGGTAATAATGCACTAATAATGCACCAACAGTAAGGTAATCATGCTCCAACATTAAGGGTAATAATGCTCCAACAACAGTAAGGTCAGTAAGGTAATAATGCTCCAACAGTAAGGTAATAATGCTCCAACAGTACGGTAATAATGCATCAACAGTAAGGTAATGATGCACCAACAGTAAGGTAATAATGCTCCAACAGTAAGGGTAATAATGCTCCAACAGTAAGGTAATAATGCTCCAACAGTAAGGTAATAATGCATCAACAGTAAGTTAATTATGCTCCAATAGTAAGGTAATAATGATCCAAAACTAAGGTAATAATGCTCCTATTGTAAGGTTAATAATGTACCAAAGTAAGATAATAATGCACCAACAGTAAGGGTAATAATGCACCAACAGTAAGGGTAATAATGCTCAACAGTAAGGTAATAATGCTCCAATAGTAAGGTAATAATACTCCAACACTAAGGTAATAATGCTCCAACAGTAAGGTAATAATGCTCCAACAGTAAGGTAATAATGCACCAACAGTAAGATAATAATGCACCAACAGTAAGGGTAATAATCCACCAACAGTAAGGGTAATAATGCACCAACAGTAAGGTAATAATGCACCAACAGTAAGGTAATAATGCTCCAACAGTAAGGTAATAATGCTCCAACAGTAAGGTAATAATGTATCAACATTAAGGGTAATAATGCTCCAAAAGGTAATAATGTATCTAATAATGCACAAACAGTAAGGTAATAATGCACCAACAGTAAGGTAATAATGCACCTACAGTAAGGGCAATAATGCACCAACAGTAAGGTAATAATTCTCCAACAGTAAGGTAATAATGCACCAACAGTAAGGGTAATAATGCACCAACAGTAAGGGTAATAATACACCAACAGTAAGGTAATAATGCTCCAACAGTAAGGTAATAATGCTCCAACAGTAAGGACCAACAGTAAGGTAATCATGCTCCAACATTAAGGGTAATAATGCTCCAACAACAGTAAGGTCAGTAAGGTAATAATGCTCCAACAGTAAGGTAATAATGCTCCAACAGTAAGGTAATAATGCTCCAACAGTAAGGTAATAATGCTCCAATAGTAAGGAAATAATGCTCCAACAGTAAGGTAATAATGCACCAAGAGTAAGGGTAATAATGCTCCAACAGTAAGTGCTCCAGCAGTAAGAGCTCCACAGTAAGAGTAAGAATGCACCAACAGTAAGGCAGTAATGTAAGGTAATAATGCAGCAATAGTACGGTAATAATGGACCAACAGTAAAGTAATCATGGTCCAACATTAAGGGTTATAATGCTCCAAGAACAGTAAGGTAATAATGCTCCAACAGTAAGGTAATAATGCTCCAACAGTAAGGTAATAATCCACCAACAGTAAGGTAAGAATGCACCAACAGTAAGGTAATAATGCACTAATAATGCACCAACAGTAAGGTAATCATGCTCCAACATTAAGGGTAATAATGCTCCAACAACAGTAAGGTCAGTAAGGTAATAATGCTACAAGAGTAAGGTAATAATGCTCCAACAGTAAGGTAATAATGCATCAACAGTAAGGTAATGATGCACCAACAGTAAGGTAATCATGCTCCAACAGTAAGGGTAATAATGCTCCAACAGTAAGGTAATAATGCTCCAATAGTAAGGAAATAATGCTCCAACAGTAAGGTAATAATGCACCAAGAGTAAGGGTAATAATGCTCCAACAGTAAGTGCTCCAGCAGTAAGAGCTCCACAGTAAGAGTAAGAATGCACTAACAGTAAGGCAGTAATGTAAGGTAATAATGCACCGATAGTAAGGTAATAATGCACCAATAGTAAAATAATCATGGTCCAACATTAAGGGTAATAATGCTCCAAGAACAGTAAGGTAATAATGCTCCAACAGTAAGGTAATAATGCTCCAACAGTAAGATAATAATCCACCAACAGTAAGGTAAGAATGCACCAACAGTAAGGCAGTAATGCACCAACAGTAAGGGTAATAATGCTCCAACAGTAAGGTAATAATGCTCCAATAGTAAGTGTAATAATACACCAACAGTAATGTAATAATGCTCCAACAGTAAGGTAATAATGCTCCAACAGTAAGGTAATAATGCTCCAACAGTAAGGTAATAATGCTTCAACAGTAAGGTAATAATGCTCCAACAGTAAGGTAATAATGCTCCAACAGTAAGGTAATAATGCACCAAGTGTAAGGGTAATAATGCTCCAACAGTAAGTGATCCAGCTCCAACAGTAAGAGTAATAATGCACCAACAGTAAGGTAATAATGCTCCAACAGTAAGGGTAATGATGCACCAACAGTAAGGCAGTAATGCACCAACAGTAAGGTAATAATGCACCAATAGTAAGGTAATAATGCACAATCAGTAAAGTAATCATGCTCCAACATTAACGGTAATAATGCTCCAACAACAGTAAGGTAATAATGCTCCAACAGTAAGGTAATAATGCTCCAACAGTAAGGTAATAATACACGAACAGTAAGGGTAATAATGCTCAACAGTAAGGTAATAATGCTCCAATAGTAAGGTAATAATACTCCATCACTAAGGTAATAATGCTCCAACAGTAAGGTAGTAATGCTCCAACAGTAAGGGTAATAATGGATCAACAGTAAGGTAATAATGCACTAACGATATGGTAATAATGCACCAACAGTAAGGGTAATAATGCACCAATAGTAAGGGTAATAATGCACCAACAGTAAGATAATAATGCACCAACAGTAAGGTAATAATGCACCAACAGTAAGGTAATAATGCACCAACAGTAAGGTAATAATGCACCAACAGTAAGGGTAATAATCCACCTACAGTAAGGGTAATAATGCTCAAACAGTAAGGTAATAATGCACCAACAGTAAGGTAATAATGCACCAACAGTAAGGTAATAATGCTCCAACAGTAAGGTAATAATGCTCCAACAGTAAGGTAATAATGTATCAACAGTAAGGGTAATAATGCTCCAAAAGGTAATAATGTATCTAATAATGCACAAACAGTAAGGTAATAATGCACCAACAGTAAGGTAATCATGCTCCAACAGTAAGGGTAATAATGCTCCAACAGTAAGGTAATAATGCTCCAATAGTAAGGAAATAATGCTCCAACAGTAAGGTAATAATGCACCAAGAGTAAGGGTAATAATGCTCCAACAGTAAGTGCTCCAGCAGTAAGAGCTCCACAGTAAGAGTAAGAATGCACCAACAGTAAGGCAGTAATGTAAGGTAATAATGCAGCAATAGTACGGTAATAATGGACCAACAGTAAAGTAATCATGGTCCAACATTAAGGGTTATAATGCTCCAAGAACAGTAAGGTAATAATGCTCCAACAGTAAGGTAATAATGCTCCAACAGTAAGGTAATAATCCACCAACAGTAAGGTAAGAATGCACCAACAGTAAGGCAGTAATGCACCAACAGTAAGGTAATAATGCACTAATAATGCACCAACAGTAAGGTAATCATGCTCCAACATTAAGGGTAATAATGCTCCAACAACAGTAAGGTCAGTAAGGTAATAATGCTATAAGAGTAAGGTAATAATGCTCCAACAGTAAGGTAATAATGCATCAACAGTAAGGTAATGATGCACCAACAGTAAGGTAATCATGCTCCAACAGTAAGGGTAATAATGCTCCAACAGTAAGGTAATAATGCTCCAATAGTAAGGAAATAATGCTCCAACAGTAAGGTAATAATGCACCAAGAGTAAGGGTAATAATGCTCCAACAGTAAGTGCTCCAGCAGTAAGAGCTCCACAGTAAGAGTAAGAATGCACTAACAGTAAGGCAGTAATGTAAGGTAATAATGCACCGATAGTAAGGTAATAATGCACCAATAGTAAAATAATCATGGTCCAACATTAAGGGTAATAATGCTCCAAGAACAGTAAGGTAATAATGCTCCAACAGTAAGGTAATAATGCTCCAACAGTAAGGTAATAATCCACCAACAGTAAGGTAAGAATCCACCAACAGTAAGGCAGTAATGCACCAACAGTAAGGTAATAATGCACTAATAATGCACCAACAGTAAGGTAATAATGCTCCAATATTAAGGGTAATAACGCTCCAACAACAGTAAGGTCAGTTAGGTAATAATGCTACAACAGTAAGGTAATAATGCTCCAACAGTAAGGTAATAATGCATCAACAGTAAGGTAATGATGCACCAACAGTAAGGGTAATAATACACCAACAGTAAGTTAATAATACTCCAACAGTAAGGTATAATGTACCAACAGTAAAGTAATAATGCACCAACAGTAAGGGCACCAACAGTAAGGGTAATAATGCACCAACAGTAAGGAAAAAATGCTCCAACAGTAAGAGTAATAATGCACCAACAGTAAGGTAATAATGCTCCAACAGTAAGGGTAATGATGTACCAACAGTAAGGTAATAATCCACCAACAGTAAGGTAAGAATGCACCAACAGTAAGGCAGTAATGCACAACAGTAAGGTAATAATGCACCAATAGTAAGGTAATAATGCACAATCAGTAAGGTAATCATGCTCCAACATTAAGGGTAATAATGCTCCAACAACAGTAAGGTAATAATGCTCCAACAGTAAGGTAATAATGCTCCAACAGTAAGGTAATAATCCACGAACAGTAAGGGTAATAATGCTCAACAGTAGGGTAATAATGCTCCAATAGTAAGGTAATAATACTCCATCACTAAGGTAATAATGCTCCAACAGTAAGGTAGTAATGCACCAACAGTAAGTGTAATAATGCACCAACAGTAAGGGTAATAATGCACCAACAGTAAGGGTAATAATACACCAACAGTAAGGTAATACTGCTCCAACAGTAAGGTAATAATTCACCAACAGTAAGGTAATAATGCACCAACAGTAAGGGTAATAATCCACCTATAGTAAGGGTAATAATGCTCAAACAGTAAGTTAATAATACTCCAACAGTAAGGTATAATGTACCAACAGTAAAGTAATAATGCACCAACAGTAAGGGCACCAACAGTAAGGGTAATAATGCACCAACAGTAAGGAAATAATGCTCCAACAGTAAGGTAATAATGCACCAAGAGTAAGGGTAATAATGCTCCAACAGTAAGTGCTCCAGCAGTAAGAGCTCCAACAGTAAGAGTAAGAATGCACCAACAGTAAGGCAGTAATGCACCAACAGTAAGGTAATAATGCACCAATAGTAAGGTAATAATGCACCAACAGTCAAGTAATCATGGTCCAACATTAACGGTAATAATGCTCCAACAACAGTAAGGTCAGTAAGGTAATAATGCTCCAACAGTAAGGTAATAATGCTCCAACAGTAAGGTAATAATGCATCAACAGTAAGGTAATGATGCACCAACAGTAAGGGTAATAATGCTCCAACAGTAAGGTAATAATGCTCCAATAGTAAGTGTAATAATACACCAACAGTAATGTAATAATGCTCCAACAGTAAGGTAATAATGCTCCAACAGTAAGGTAATAATGCTCCAACAGTAAGGTAATAATGCTTCAACAGTAAGGTAATAATGCTCCAACAGTAAGGTAATAATGCTCCAACAGTAAGGTAATAATGCACCAAGTGTAAGGGTAATAATGCTCCAACAGTAAGTGATCCAGCTCCAACAGTAAGAGTAATAATGCACCAACAGTAAGGTAATAATGCTCCAACAGTAAGGGTAATGATGCACCAACAGTAAGGCAGTAATGCACCAACAGTAAGGTAATAATGCACCAATAGTAAGGTAATAATGCACAATCAGTAAGGTAATCATGCTCCAACATTAACGGTAATAATGCTCCAACAACAGTAAGGTAATAATGCTCCAACAGTAAGGTAATAATGCTCCAACAGTAAGGTAATAATACACGAACAGTAAGGGTAATAATGCTCAACAGTAAGGTAATAATGCTCCAATAGTAAGGTAATAATACTCCATCACTAAGGTAATAATGCTCCAACAGTAAGGTAGTAATGCTCCAACAGTAAGGATAATAATGGATCAACAGTAAGGTAATAATGCACTAACGATATGGTAATAATGCACCAACAGTAAGGGTAATAATGCACCAACAGTAAGGGTAATAATGCACCAACAGTAAGATAATAATGCACCAACAGTAAGGTAATAATGCACCAACAGTAAGGTAATAATGCACCAACAGTAAGGTAATAATGCACCAACAGTAAGGGTAATAATCCATCTACAGTAAGGGTAATAATGCTCAAACAGTAAGGTAATAATGCACCAACAGTAAGGTAATAATGCACCAACAGTAAGGTAATAATGCTCCAACAGTAAGGTAATAATGCTCCAACAGTAAGGTAATAATGTATCAACAGTAAGGGTAATAATGCTCCAAAAGGTAATAATTTATCTAATAATGCACAAACAGTAAGGTAATAATGCACCAACAGTAAGGTAATCATGCTCCAACAGTAAGGGTAATAATGCTCCAACAGTAAGGTAATAATGCTCCAATAGTAAGGAAATAATGCTCCAACAGTAAGGTAATAATGCACCAAGAGTAAGGGTAATAATGCTCCAACAGTAAGTGCTCCAGCAGTAAGAGCTCCACAGTAAGAGTAAGAATGCACCAACAGTAAGGCAGTAATGTAAGGTAATAATGCAGCAATAGTACGGTAATAATGGACCAACAGTAAAGTAATCATGGTCCAACATTAAGGGTTATAATGCTCCAAGAACAGTAAGGTAATAATGCTCCAACAGTAAGGTAATAATGCTCCAACAGTAAGGTAATAATCCACCAACAGTAAGGTAAGAATGCACCAACAGTAAGGCAGTAATGCACCAACAGTAAGGTAATAATGCACTAATAATGCACCAACAGTAAGGTAATCATGCTCCAACATTAAGGGTAATAATGCTCCAACAACAGTAAGGTCAGTAAGGTAATAATGCTATAAGAGTAAGGTAATAATGCTCCAACAGTAAGGTAATAATGCATCAACAGTAAGGTAATGATGCACCAACAGTAAGGTAATCATGCTCCAACAGTAAGGGTAATAATGCTCCAACAGTAAGGTAATAATGCTCCAATAGTAAGGAAATAATGCTCCAACAGTAAGGTAATAATGCACCAAGAGTAAGGGTAATAATGCTCCAACAGTAAGTGCTCCAGCAGTAAGAGCTCCACAGTAAGAGTAAGAATGCACTAACAGTAAGGCAGTAATGTAAGGTAATAATGCACCGATAGTAAGGTAATAATGCACCAATAGTAAAATAATCATGGTCCAACATTAAGGGTAATAATGCTCCAAGAACAGTAAGGTAATAATGCTCCAACAGTAAGGTAATAATGCTCCAACAGTAAGGTAATAATCCACCAACAGTAAGGTAAGAATCCACCAACAGTAAGGCAGTAATGCACCAACAGTAAGGTAATAATGCACTAATAATGCACCAACAGTAAGGTAATAATGCTCCAACATTAAGGGTAATAACGCTCCAACAACAGTAAGGTCAGTAAGGTAATAATGCTACAACAGTAAGGTAATAATGCTCCAACAGTAAGGTAATAATGCATCAACAGTAAGGTAATGATGCACCAACAGTAAGGGTAATAATACACCAACAGTAAGTTAATAATACTCCAACAGTAAGGTATAATGTACCAACAGTAAAGTAATAATGCACCAACAGTAAGGGCACCAACAGTAAGAATAATGCACCAACAGTAAGGAAAAAATGCTCCAACAGTAAGAGTAATAATGCACCAACAGTAAGGTAATAATGCTCCATCAGTAAGGGTAATGATGTACCAACAGTAAGGTAATAATCCACCAACAGTAAGGTAAGAATGCACCAACAGTAAGGCAGTAATGCACCAACAGTAAGGTAATAATGCACCAATAGTAAGGTAATAATGCACAATCAGTAAGGTAATCATGCTCCAACATTAAGGGTAATAATGCTCCAACAACAGTAAGGTAATAATGCTCCAACAGTAAGGTAATAATGCTCCAACAGTAAGGTAATAATCCACGAACAGTAAGGGTAATAATGCTCAACAGTAGGGTAATAATGCTCCAATAGTAAGGTAATAATACTCCATCACTAAGGTAATAATGCTCCAACAGTAAGGTAGTAATGCACCAACAGTAAGTGTAATAATGCACCAACAGTAAGGGTAATAATGCACCAACAGTAAGGGTAATAATACACCAACAGTAAGGTAATACTGCTCCAACAGTAAGGTAATAATTCACCAACAGTAAGGTAATAATGCACCAACAGTAAGGGTAATAATCCACCTACAGTAAGGGTAATAATGCTCAAACAGTAAGTTAATAATACTCCAACAGTAAGGTATAATGTACCAACAGTAAAGTAATAATGCACCAACAGTAAGGGCACCAACAGTAAGGGTAATAATGCACCAACAGTAAGGAAATAATGCTCCAACAGTAAGGTAATAATGCACCAAGAGTAAGGGTAATAATGCTCCAACAGTAAGTGCTCCAGCAGTAAGAGCTCCAACAGTAAGAGTAAGAATGCACCAACAGTAAGGCAGTAATGCACCAACAGTAAGGTAATAATGCACCAATAGTAAGGTAATAATGCACCAACAGTCAAGTAATCATGGTCCAACATTAACGGTAATAATGCTCCAACAACAGTAAGGTCAGTAAGGTAATAATGCTCCAACAGTAAGGGTAATAAATAATGCTCCAACAGTAAAGTAATAATGCTCCAATAGTAAGTGTAATAATACACCAACAGTAATGTAATAATGCTCCAACAGTAAGGTAATAATGCTCCAACAGTAAGGTAATAATGCTCCAACAGTAAGGTAATAATGCTTCAACAGTAAGGTAATAATGCTCCAACAGTAAAGTAATAATGCTCCAACAGTAAGGTAATAATGCACCAAGTGTAAGGGTAATAATGCTCCAACAGTAAGTGATCCAGCTCCAACAGTAAGAATAATAATGCACCAACAGTAAGGTAATAATGCTCCAACAGTAAGGGTAATGATGCACCAACAGTAAGGCAGTAATGCACCAACAGTAAGGTAATAATGCACCAATAGTAAGGTAATAATGCACAATCAGTAAGGTAATCATGCTCCAACATTAACGGTAATAATGCTCCAACAACAGTAAGGTAATAATGCTCCAACAGTAAGGTAATAATGCTCCAACAGTAAGGTAATAATACACGAACAGTAAGGGTAATAATGCTCAACAGTAAGGTAATAATGCTCCAATAGTAAGGTAATAATACTCCATCACTAAGGTAATAATGCTCCAACAGTAAGGTAGTAATGCTCCAACAGTAAGGGTAATAATGGATCAACAGTAAGGTAATAATGCACTAACGATATGGTAATAATGCACCAACAGTAAGGGTAATAATGCACCAACAGTAAGGGTAATAATGCACCAACAGTAAGATAATAATGCACCAACAGTAAGGTAATAATGCACCAACAGTAAGGTAATAATGCACCAACAGTAAGGTAATAATGCACCAACAGTAAGGGTAATAATCCACCTACAGTAAGGGTAATAATGCTCAAACAGTAAGGTAATAATGCACCAACAGTAAGGTAATAATGCACCAACAGTAAGGTAATAATGCTCCAACAGTAAGGTAATAATGTATCAACAGTAAGGGTAATAATGCTCCAAAAGGTAATAATGTATCTAATAATGCACAAACAGTAAGGTAATAATGCCCCAACAGTAAGGTAATAATGCACCTACAGTAAGGGCAATAATGCACCAACAGTAATGTAATAATGCTCCAACAATAAGGTAATAATGCACCAATAGTAAGGTAATAATGCTCCAACAGTCAAGTAATCATGGTCCAACATTAACGGTAATAATGCTCCAACAACAGTAAGGTCAGTAAGGTAATAATGCTCCAACAGTAAGGTAATAATGCTCCAACAGTAAGGTAATAATGCATCAACAGTAAGGTAATGATGCACCAACAGTAAGGGTAATAATGCTCCAACAGTAAGGTAATAATGCTCCAATAGTGAGTGTAATAATACACCAACAGTAATGTAATAATGCTCCAACAGTAAGGTAATAATGCTCCAACAGTAAGGTAATAATGCTCCAACAGTAAGGTAATAATGCTTCAACAGTAAGGTAATAATGCTCCAACAGTAAGGTAATAATGCTCCAACAGTAAGGTAATAATGCACCAAGTGTATGGGTAATAATGCTCCAACAGTAAGTGATCCAGCTCCAACAGTAAGAGTAATAATGCACCAACAGTAAGGTAATAATGCTCCAACAGTAAGGGTAATGATGCACCAACAGTAAGGCAGTAATGCACCAACAGTAAGGTAATAATGC
Source organism: Cladorhizidae sp. MBARI D1340-BT2 (assembly GCA_028752905.1). Classification (NCBI taxonomy): domain Eukaryota; kingdom Metazoa; phylum Porifera; class Demospongiae; order Poecilosclerida; family Cladorhizidae; species Cladorhizidae sp. MBARI D1340-BT2. Next base: position 7,019,531 of record JAQNBH010000013.1, read on the forward strand.
ACCAATAGTAAGGTAATAATGCACAATCAGTAAGGTAATCATGCTCCAACATTAACGGTAATAATGCTCCAACAACAGTAAGGTAATAATGCTCCAATAGTAAGGTAATAATGCTCCAACAGTAAGGTAATAATACACGAACAGTAAGGGTAATAATGCTCAACAGTAAGGTAATAATGCTCCAATAGTAAGGTAATAATACTCCATCACTAAGGTAATAATGCTCCAACAGTAAGGTAGTAATGCTCCAACAGTAAGGGTAATAATGGATCAACAGTAAGGTAATAATGCACTAACGATATGGTAATAATGCACCAACAGTAAGGGTAATAATGCACCAACAGTAAGGGTAATAATGCACCAACAGTAAGATAATAATGCACCAACAGTAAGGTAATAATGCACCAACAGTAAGGTAATAATGCACCAACAGTAAGGTAATAATGCACCAACAGTAAGGGTAATAATCCACCTACAGTAAGGGTAATAATGCTCAAACAGTAAGGTAATAATGCACCAACAGTAAGGTAATAATGCACCAACAGTAAGGTAATAATGCTCCAACAGTAAGGTAATAATGCTCCAACAGTAAGGTAATAATGTATCAACAGTAAGGGTAATAATGCTCCAAAAGGTAATAATGTATCTAATAATGCACAAACAGTAAGGTAATAATGCACCAACAGTAAGGTAATAATGCACCTACAGTAAGGGCAACAGTAAGGTAATAATGCTCCAACAATAAGGTAATAATGCACCAACAGTAAGGGTAATAATGCACCAACAGTAAGGGTAATAATGTACCAACAGTAAGTGTCATAATGCACCAATAGTAAGGGTAATAATACACCAACAGTAAGGTAATAATGCTCCAACAGTGAGGTAATAATGCACCAACAGTAAGGGTAATAATGCTCCAACAGTAAGGTAATAATGCACCAACAGTAAGGTAATAATGCTCCAACAGTAAGGTAATAATGCACCAACGGTAAGGTAATAATGCTCCAACAGTAAGGTAATAATGCACCAACAGTAAGGTAATAATGCTGCAACAGTAAGGGTAATAATGCTTCAACAGTAAGGTAATAATGCACCAAGAGTAATGTTATAATGCTTCAACAGTAAGATAATAATGCTCCAACTGTAAGGAAATAATGCTCCAACAGTAAGGTAATAATGTACCAAGAGTAAGGGTAATAATGCTCCAACAGTAAGTGCTCCAGCAGTAAGAGCTCCAACAGTAAGAGTAAGAATGCACCAACAGTAAGGCAGTAATGCACCAACAGTAAGGTAATAATGCACCAATAGTAAGGGTAATAATACACCAACAGTAAGGTAATAATGCTCCAACAGTAAGGTAATAATGCACCAACAGTAAGGTAATAATGCTCCAAAAATAAGGTAATAATGCTCCAACAGTAAGGGTAATAATGCTCCAACAGTAAGGTAATAATGCACCAACAGTAAGGTAATAATGCTCCAACAGTAAGGTAATAATGCTCCAACAGTAAGGAAATAATGCTCCAACAGTAAGGTAATAATGCACCAAGAGTAAGGGTAATAATGCTCCAACAGTAAGTGCTCCAGCAGTAAGAGCTCCACAGTAGTAGTAAGAATGCACCAACAGTAAGGCAGTAATGTAAGGTAATAATGCACCGATAGTAAGGTAATAATGCACCAATAGTAAAATAATCATGGTCCAACATTAAGGGTAATAATGCTCCAAGAACAGTAAGGTAATAATGCTCCAACAGTAAGGTAATAATGCTCCAACAGTAAGGTAATAATCCACCAACAGTAAGGTAAGAATGCACCAACAGTAAGGCAGTAATGCACCAACAGTAAGGTAATAATGCACTAATAATGCACCAACAGTAAGGTAATAATGCTCCAACATTAAGGGTAATAATGCTCCAACAACAGTAAGGTCAGTAAGGTAATAATGATCCAACAGTAAGGTAATAATGCTCCAACAGTAAGGTAATAATGCATCAACAGTAAGGTAATGATGCACCAACAGTAAGGGTAATAATGCACCAACAGTAAGGGTAAATAATACACCAATAGTAAGGGTAATAATACACCAACAGTAAGTTAATAATACTCCAACAGTAAGGTATAATGTACCAACAGTAAAGTAATAATGCACCAACAGTAAGGGCACCAACAGTAAGGGTAATAATGCACCAACAGTAAGGAAATAATGCTCCAACAGTAAGGTAATAATGCACCAAGAGTAAGGGTAATAATGCTCCAACAGTAAGTGCTCCAGCAGTAAGAGCTCCAACAGTAAGAGTAAGAATGCACCAACAGTAAGGCAGTAATGCACCAATAGTAATGTAATAATGCACCAACAGTCAAGTAATCATAGTCCAACATTAATGGTAATAATGCTCCAACAACAGTAAGGTCAGTAAGGTAATAATGCTCCAACAGTAAGGTAATAATGCTCCAACAGTAAGGTAATAATGCATCAACAGTAAGGTAATGATGCACCAACAGTAAGGGTAATAATGCTCCAACAGTAAGGTAATAATGCTCCAATAGTAAGTGTAATAATACTCCAACAGTAATGTAATAATGCTCCAATAGTAAGGTAATAATGCTCCAACAGTAAGGTAATAATGCTCCAACAGTAAGGTAATAATGCACCAAGTGTAAGGGTAATAATTCTCCAACAGTAAGTGATCCAGCTCCAACAGTAAGAGTAATAATGCACCAACAGTAAGGTAATAATGCTCCAACAGTAAGGGTAATGATGCACCAACAGTAAGGCAGTAATGCACCAACAGTAAGGTAATAATGCACCAATAGTAAGGTAATAATGCACAATCAGTAAGGTAATCATGCTCCAACATTAACGGTAATAATGCTCCAACAACAGTAAGGTAATAATGCTCCAACAGTAAGGTAATAATGCTCCAACAGTAAGGTAATAATACACGAACAGTAAGGGTAATAATGCTCAACAGTAAGGTAATAATGCTCCAATAGTAAGGTAATAATACTCCATCACTAAGGTAATAATGCTCCAACAGTAAGGTAGTAATGCTCCAACAGTAAGGGTAATAATGGATCAACAGTAAGGTAATAATGCACTAACGATATGGTAATAATGCACCAACAGTAAGGGTAATAATGCACCAACAGTAAGGGTAATAATGCTCAAACAGTAAGGTAATAATGCACCAACAGTAAGGTAATAATGCACCAACAGTAAAGTAATAATGCTCCAACAGTAAGGTAATAATGCTCCAAAAGTAAGGTAATAATGTATCAACAGTAAGGGTAATAATGCTCCAAAAGGTAATAATGTATCTAATAATGCACAAACAGTAAGGTAATAATGCACCAACAGTAAGGTAATAATGCACCTACAGTAAGGGCAATAATGCACTAACAGTAAGGTAATAATGCTCCAACAATAAGGTAATAATGCACCAACAGTAAGGGTAATAATGCACCAACAGTAAGGGTAATAATGTACCAACAGTAAGTGTCATAATGCACCAATAGTAAGGGTAATAATACACCAACAGTAAGGTAATAATGCTCCAACAGTGAGGTAATAATGCACCAACAGTAAGGGTAATAATGCTCCAACAGTAAGGTAATAATGCACCAACAGTAAGGTAATAATGCTCCAACAGTAAGGTAATAATGCACCAACAGTAAGGTAATAATGCTCCAACAGTAAGGTAATAATGCACCAACAGTAAGGTAATAATGCTGCAACAGTAAGGGTAATAATGCTTCAACAGTAAGGTAATAATGCACCAAGAGTAAGGTTATAATGCTTCAACAGTAAGATAATAACGCTCCAACTGTAAGGAAATAATGCTCCAACAGTAAGGTAATAATGTACCAAGAGTAAGGGTAATAATGCTCCAACAGTAAGTGCTCCAGCAGTAAGAGCTCCAACAGTTAGAGTAAGAATGCACCAACGGTAAGGCAGTAATGCACCAACAGTAAGGTAATAATGCACCAATAGTAAGGGTAATAATACACCAACAGTAAGGTAATAATGCTCCAACAGTAAGGTAATAATGCACCAACAGTAAGGTAATAATGCTCCAAAAATAAGGTAATAATGCTCCAACAGTAAGGGTAATAATGATCCAACAGTAAGGTAATAATGCTCCAACAGTAAGGTAATAATGCATCAACAGTAAGGTAATGATGCACCAACAGTAAGGGTAATAATGCACCAACAGTAAGGGTAAATAATACACCAATAGTAAGGGTAATAATACACCAACAGTAAGTTAATAATACTCCAACAGTAAGGTATAATGTACCAACAGTAAAGTAATAATGCACCAACAGTAAGGGCACCAACAGTAAGGTTAATAATGCACCAACAGTAAGGAAATAATGCTCCAACAGTAAGGTAATAATGCACCAAGAGTAAGGGTAATAATGCTCCAACAGTAAGTGCTCCAGCAGTAAGAGCTCCAACAGTAAGAGTAAGAATGCACCAACAGTAAGGCAGTAATGCACCAATAGTAAGGTAATAATGCACCAACAGTCAAGTAATCATGGTCCAACATTAACGGTAATAATGCTCCAACAACAGTAAGGTCAGTAAGGTAATAATGCTCCAACAGTAAGGTAATAATGCTCCAACAGTAAGGTAATAATGCATCAACAGTAAGGTAATGATGCACCAACAGTAAGGGTAATAATGCTCCAACAGTAAGGTAATAATGCTCCAATAGTAAGTGTAATAATACTCCAACAGTAATGTAATAATGCTCCAACAGTAAGGTAATAATGCTCCAACAGTAAGGTAATAATGCTCCAACAGTAAGGTAATAATGCTTCAACAGTAAGGTAATAATGCTCCAACAGTAAGGTAATAATGCTCCAACAGTAAGGTAATAATGCACCAAGTGTAAGGGTAATAATTCTCCAACAGTAAGTGATCCAGCTCCAACAGTAAGAGTAATAATGCACCAACAGTAAGGGTAATAATGCACCAACAGTAAGGGTAATAATGCTCAAACAGTAAGGTAATAATGCATCAACAGTAAGGTAATGATGCACCAACAGTAAGGTAATCATGCTCCAACAGTAAGGGTAATAATGCTCCAACAGTAAGGTAATAATGCTCCAATAGTAAGGAAATAATGCTCCAACAGTAAGGTAATAATGCACCAAGAGTAAGGGTAATAATGCTCCAACAGTAAGTGCTCCAGCAGTAAGAGCTCCACAGTAAGAGTAAGAATGCACCAACAGTAAGGCAGTAATGTAAGGTAATAATGCAGCAATAGTACGGTAATAATGGACCAACAGTAAAGTAATCATTGTCCAACATTAAGGGTTATAATGCTCCAAGAACAGTAAGGTAATAATGCTCCAACAGTAAGGTAATAATGCTCCAACAGTAAGGTAATAATGCTCCAATAGTAAGGTAATAATACTCCAACATAAATGTAATAATGCTCCAACAGTAAGGTAGTAATTCACCAACAGTAAGGTAATAATGCACCAACAGTAAGAGTAATAATGCACCAACAGTAAGGGTAATAATGCACCAACAGTAAGGTAATAATGCACCAACAGTAAGGTAATAATGCTCCAACAGTAAGGTAGTAATGTACCAAGAGTAAGGGTAATAATGCTCCAACAGTAAGTGCTCCAGCAGTAAGAGCTCCAACAGTAAGAGTAAGAATGCACCAACAGTAAGGCAGTAATGCACCAACAGTAAGGTAATAATGCACCAATATTAAGGGTAATAATACACCAACAGTAAGGTAATAATGCTCCAACAGTAAGGTAATAATGCACCAAGAGTAAGGTAATAATGCTCCAAAAGTAAGGTAATAATGCTCCAACAGTAAGGGTAATAATACTCCAACAGTAAGGTAATAATGCACCAACAGTAAGGTAATAATGCTCAAACAGTAAGGTAATAATGCTCCAACAGTAAGGAAATAATGCTCCAACAGTAAGGTAATAATGCACCAATAGTAATGTAATAATGCACCAACAGTAAAGTAATCTCATGGTCCAACATTAAGGGTAATAATGCTCCAAGAACAGTAAGGTAATAATGCTCCAACAGTAAGGTAATAATGCTCCAACAGTAAGGTAATAATCCACCAACAGTAAGGTAAGAATGCACCAACAGTAAGGCAGTAATGCACGAACAGTAAGGTAATAATGCACTAATAATGCACCAACAGTAAGGTAATCATGCTCCAACATTAAGGGTAATATTGCTCCAACAACAGTAAGGTCAGTAAGGTAATAATGCTCCAACAGTAAGGTAATAATGCTCCAACAGTAAGGTAATAATGCATCAGCAGTAAGGTAATGATGCACCAACAGTTAGGGTAATAATGCACCAACAGTAAGGGTAAATAATACACCAATAGTAAGGGTAATAATACACCAACAGTAAGTTAATAATACACCAACAGTAAGGTAATAATGTACCAACAGTAAGGTAATAATGCACCAACAGTAAGGGCACCAACAGTAAGGGTAATAATGCACCAACAGTTAGGGTAATAATGCTCCAACAGTAAGGTAATAATGCACCAAGAGTAAGGGTAATAATGCTCCAACAGTAAGTGCTCAAGCAGTAAGAGCTCCAACAGTAAGAGTAAGAATGCACCAACAGTAAGGCAGTAATGCACCAACAGTAAGGTAATAATGCACCAATAGTAAGGTAATAATGCACCAACAGTAAAGTAATCATGGTCCAACATTAAGGGTAATAAAGCTCAAACAACAGTAAGGTAATAATGCTCCAACAGTAAGGTAATAATGCTCCAACAGTAAGGTAATAATGCTCCAACAGTAAGGTAATAATGCTCCAACAGTAATGTAATAATGCTCCAACAGTAAGGTAATAATGCTCCAACAGTAAGGTAATAATGCTCCAACAGTAAGGTAATAATCCACCAATAGTAAGGTAATAATCCACCAACAGTAAGGTAATAATGCACTAATAATGCACCAACAGTAAGGTAATCATGCTCCAACATTAAGGGTAATAATGCTCCAACAACAGTAAGGTCAGTAAGGTAATAATGCTCCAACAGTAAGGTAATAATGCTCCAACAGTAAGGTAATAATGCATCAACAGTAAGGTAATGATGCACCAACAGTAAGGTAATAATGCTCCAACAGTAAGGGTAATAATGCTCCAACAGTAAGGTAATAATGCTCCAACAGTAAGGAAATAATGCTCTAACAGTAAGGTAATAATGCACCAAGAGTAAGGGTAATAATGCTCCAACAGTAAGTGCTCCAGCAGTAAGAGCTCCACAGTAAGAGTAAGAATGCACCAACAGTAAGGCAGTAATGTAAGGTAATAATGCACCAATAGTAAGTTAATAATGCACCAACAGTAAAGTAATCATGGTCTAACAATAAGGGTAATAATGCTCCAAGAACAGTAAGGTAATAATGCTCCAACAGTAAGGTAATAATACTCCAACAGTAAGGTAATAATCCACCAACAGTAAGGTAAGAATGCATCAACAGTAAGGCAGTAATGCACCAACAGTAAGGTAATAATGCACTAATAATGCACCAACAGTAAGCTCCAACATTAACGGTAATAATGCTCCAACAACAGTAAGGTCAGTAAGGTAATGATGCACCAACAGTAAGGTAATAATGCATCAACAGTAAGGTAATGATGCACCAACAGTAAGGGTAATAATGCACCAACAGTAAGGGTAAATAATACACCAACAGTAAGGTAATAATGTACCAACAGTAAGGTAATAATGCACCAACAGTAAGGGCACCAACAGTAAGAGTAATAATGCACCAACAGTTAGGGTAATAATGCTCCAACAGTAAGATAATAATGCACCAAGAGTAAGGGTAATAATGCTCCAACAGTAAGTGCTCAAGCAGTAAGAGCTCCAACAGTAAGAGTAAGAATGCACCAACAGTAAGGCAGTAATGCACCAACAGTAAGGTAATAATGCACCAATAGTAAGGTAGTAATGCACCAACAGTAAAGTAATCATGGTCCAACATTAAGGGTAATAATGCTCCAACAACAGTAGGGTAATAATCCACCAACAGTTAGGTAATAATCTACCAACAGTAAGGTAATAATGCACTAATAATGCACCAACAGTAAGGTAATCATGCTCCAACATTAAGGGTAATAATGCTCCAACAACAGTAAGGTCAGTAAGGTAATAATGCTCCAACAGTAAGGTAATAATGCTCCAACAGTAAGGTAATAATGCATCAACAGTAAGGTAATGATGCACCAACAGTAAGGTAATAATGCTCCAACAGTAAGGGTAATAATGCTCCAACAGTAAGGTAATAATGCTCCAACAGTAAGGAAATAATGCTCCAACAGTAAGGTAATAATGCACCAAGAGTAAGGGTAATAATGCTCCAACAGCAAGTGCTCCAGCAGTAAGAGCTCCACAGTAAGAGTAAGAATGCACCAACAGTAAGGCAGTAATGTAAGGTAATAATGCACCAATAGTAAGGTAATAATGCACCAACAGTATAGTAATCATGGTCCAACATTAAGGGTAATAATGCTCCAAGAACAGTAATGTAATAATGCTCAAACAGTAAGGTAATAATGCTCCAACAGTAAGGTAATAATCCACCAACAGTAAGGTAAGAATGCACCAACAGTAAGGCAGTAATGCACCAACAGTAAGGTAATAATGCACTAATAATGCACCAACAGTAATGTAATCATGCTCCAACATTAAGGGTAATAATGCTCCAACAACAGTAAGGTCAGTAAGGTAATGATGCACCAACAGTAAGGTAATAATGCATCAACAGTAAGGTAATGATGGACCAACAGTAAGGGTAATAATGCACCATATATATATATAATAATACACCAATAGTAAGGGTAATAATACACCAACAGTAAGTTAATAATACACCAACAGTAAGGTAATAATGTACCAACAGTAAGGTAATAATGCACCAACAGTAAGGGCACCAACAGTAAGGGTAATAATGCACCAACAGTTAGGGTAATAATGCTCCAACAGTAAGGTAATAATGCACCAAGAGTAAGGGTAATAATGCTCCAACAGTAAGTGCTCAAGCAGTAAGAGCTCCAACAGTAAGAGTAAGAATGCACCAACAGTAAGGCAGTAATGCACCAACAGTAAGGTAATAATGCACCAATAGTAAGGTAATAATGCACCAACAGTCAAGTAATCATGGTCCAACATTAAGGGTAATAATGCTCCAACAACAGTAAGGTAATAATGCTCCAACAGTAAGGTAATAATGCTCCCACAGTAAGGTTTATAATCCACCAACAGTTAGACAAGAATGCACCAACAGTAAGGCAGTAATGCACCAGCAGTAAGGTAATCATGCTCCAACATTAAGGGTAATAATGCTCCAACAACAGTAAGGTAATAATGCTCCAACAGTAAGGTAATAATGCTCCAACAGTAAAGTAATAATGCTCCAACAGTAAGGTATTATGCATCAACAGTAAGGTAATCATGCATCAACAGTAAGGTAATAATGCTCCAACATTAAGGGTAATAATGAGGTAATAATGCTCCAACAGTAAGGTAATAATGTATCAACAGTAAGTTAATTATGCTCCAATAGTAAGGTAATAATGCTCCAAAACTAAGGTAATAATGCTCCTATGGTAAGGGTAATAATGCACCAAAGTAAGATAATAATGCACCAACAGTAAGGGTAATAATGCACCAACAGTAAGGGTAATAATGCTCAACAGTAAGGTAATAATGCTCCAATAGTAAGGTAATAATACTCCAACACTAAGGTAATAATGCTCCAACAGTGAGTAAGGTAGTAATGCTCCAACAGTAAGGTAATAATGCACCAACAGTAAGGGTAATAATGCACCAACAGTAAGGTTAATAATGCACCAACAGTAAGGTAATAATGCACCAACAGTAAGGTAATAATGCTCCAACAGTAAGGTAATAATGCTCCAACAGTAAGGTAATAATGTATCAACAGTAAGGGTAATATTGCTCCAAAAGGTAATAATGTATCTAATAATGCACAAACAGTAAGGTAATAATGCACAAACAGTAAGATAATAATGCACCAACAGTAAGGGCAATAATGCACCAACAGTAAGGTAATAATGCACCAACAGTAAGGTAATAATGCACCAACATTAAGGGTAATAATGCACCAACAGTAAGGTAATAATGCACCAACAGTAAGAGCAATAATGCACAAACAGTAAGGTAATAATGCACCAACAGTAAGGTAATAATGCACCAACAGTAAGGGTAATAATGCACCAACAGTGAGGGTAATAAGGTGTCTTCAAATAGTGCCCTCTCTTCACTTGCATCCAAATCCCACACTTTTTAAAGCATTTCACAATTACTTCAGTTCTCATGCCATCCCACGACTTCTTCACCCACTCATACACCTGTATAATGGTGGGCCGCTCCACTCTTCCTGCGGGGGTAAGGTCATGAACAGGTTCTCCCATCCATTGGTTCTCCTGCTCCCACATGTTTGGCTTAAATATTGACACGTCTAAAGGCGGCCATTGGCTCGTCAGCCCCCCAGGAATGGTGGCTTCAATTCTCCCACCTTCTCTTTAATGGCTTCAGTTTTATGTGCTCTGAGTTGGTCCCAAACTAGAAGAGAAGGTTTTCTTAAGAGCCCACCAGGAGGCCTTGCCCTCACTCTTTGTAGCCACAGTTTCATGCCATTGTCATCCTCCTTCCTTTTACATGAACATGAGCAGACAAACCATGTGCAAGTTGTCTTTTGCTTGGGTTTTCCGATTCAATGGAATTTTTTATTATTCTGCACCCGCTCTTGCCTACTTGGTCATGATTTAGCACCTAAATGCAAGCAGGAAGTTGTAGAGTAGGGCCTCCTCTAGCCACAGGTAACTAGCTAGCACTACCACAACTAAAACCAGTTCAGGCACTCAGATTTTGAGGGCCCCCCAATTTGGCTGCATGTAACTTTAGCATAGTTATGCCTATGCAGCTTTTTAAATATTATAAGAAAGCACACAGAGAGACCTATCTTTTGAGCTATATATCAAGTTCATACAGTGAAGTGTGCAGAATCTATGGAGCTACATATTATGTCGTAACCACAACATTATGAAATCACGTTTTTCAGACCTTGCCACCTTCCCCACCCTCTCTCCTACATTCCCAGCTCTCCCCTCCTCCTCCCCCACCCTCTCTCCTCCTTCTTATCCACCCTCACTCCTCCCCTACTCCAACTTCTCCCCATCCTCTCCTCTTCCCTTCTTCTTTTCTGCCTCCTCTGCCTCCTCCACCTGTACGCCTCCTAATTCTCCTTACCTCCTCCCCCTCCTGCCCTTCTCCTCCATACCACATCTTCCTCCTACTACTCTACCTCCTACCCCCTCCTCCTCCTGTCTTCTCTCCTTGTCTTCCTCCTCCTACATATACTCATACTTCCTTTTCCTCTTACTCCTTCTTTCCTCTCCTCCTCCTCCTCCTCCTCCTCCTCCTCCTCCTCCTCCTCCTCCTCCTCCTCCTCCTCCTCCTCCTCCTGTTCTTCCTCCCCTACTTATCCTCCTCCCTCTCCTCCTCTAGGCTGCCCTAGTGATCATAATGGTGGTAAGTTCCATGCAGTTGCAGAATACTAGCAAGGCATCTCCCCAAAAGGATACACTAACAATCTCAAGCAAGCAAGTGCAAAGCAACTGCATCATATCCCTAGTTACTGGAGAGGGCCACTCCTACAAAGGGAGGTCTGGTCTTAACCTAACACAGGCAGATGTAATATATAGTTACTGGAGAGTGCCACTCCTACAAACAGAGGCGTGGTCTTAACCTAACACAGACATGATGTAATATATAGTTACTGTAGAGGGCCCCTCCTATGAAGGGAGGCGTGGTATTAACATAACACAGACATGATGTAATACCAGTAATGCCACAACAGACAAGACTGCACACAGTTATTACAAAAGTTCAATAACCACATTCCCTCACACTTAAATGGAGGGCACTTGCTGTTAGGGTATCCTCTGAAGGCTGCTGGACTCAACTGGATATTGACGGGATGATGGGCCACTCCGTGAATCAATTGCTGTCTCTCTATGTTGGAGATGCTGCAAGAACTGGTTTAACTCGTTGGCTTTTCAGCTGATTGGCAACCAATTCCTTGATCTGGCATGTGCCGTTTCCACAATTGATTTTACTCTTGTCTCGATCATAGAGGTCACAGGTCCATTGCAGTCTTTGACAATGCCTGGAATCCACTCGGGAGCACTCCGCATGTTCAACTGTCTGAAATCACTCATTCTTGTCAAAATGGGCACATTATTAGCTTCCTTTTCAACAGTATGAAACTGTTTCTACTCTTTAAATGACAGAAGATGTCTTTTGGTGAGAAATCTTGCCATGACATGCTCTGCCACACCCCATTCTCGATTTTGAGATCCTCGATCGTGATATCATTTTTCTGGTGTGCTTGATTCTCTCTGACTATCTTTCCACGATCTGGCTTGATCAAATCCAACGAGTTGGAACTTCTCTCTGTAGGAATACAAGGAACTATGAGTTACCCGCTAGTAAAACGTGGTGAGCTACGATAGGCGAGAAGAAAGTTTGCTAACCTTTGAAGTACAGATCTGCCACCATTCAGTGAGGCTTCATTGCTTGTTTGAAAGATTTCACACATCTCTCCCCCTGACATTGGAAGCAGGATGGTAAGGTTCAGACTGAAGGTGCAATATACCGCTAGTCTTCATGAAGGCTGAGAACTCTTCTAGTGCAAATTGAGGGAGACTATCAGTAATGACTTGATCTGGCAACTCGTAAGTAGAGAACGTTTGCCACAATACATAATTGTTTTGCAAGCTGTTGTCTGGTGCACCTCTGGCCACTTGGAATGGGCATCCACTGTTATCAAGAACATTGCTCCCGAGAATGGTCCTGAAAAATCCACACGACTCTCTCTCCCACAGGAATAATTCATATATGACTGCCTGTGAAGATAATTCATGTTGTATCTGTGGGCCCTCGGCACCATAAATGACAAGTGTTGAAGACCTAGGGTTGAGCATTTATAAATGGCCATGGTGGTTTTGCCATATTTCAGCCCTAGTTTATTGCTACACCACTAGTGTAACCTCATTGGAAATCACATCACATCACACACAGGTCCACCTTGTGGTACCAAAATCAATGAAAAGTATTAAAAAAGGTATGTACCCACAAGCATGGCCTTCTCCCCCCTCCAAGAGGAGAGGTTCTGACACATGACACAACTGGAGCAGTCATAACTGCTTGTGTGTGCGTCTTGTTACTGGAGCAGCCATAACTGCTTGTGTGTGCCTCTTGTTACTGGAGCAGTCATAACTGCTTGTGTGGACCTCTTGTTACTGGAGCAGTCATAACTGCTTGTGTGGACCTCTTGTTACTGGAGCAGTCATAACTGCTTGTGTGTGCCTCTTGTTACTGGAGCAGTCATAACTGCTTGTGTATACCTCTTGTTACTGGAGCAGCCATAACTGCTTGTGTATGCCTCTTGTTACTGGAGCAGTCATAACTGCTTGTGTGGACCTCTTGTTACTGGAGCAGTCATAACTGCTTGTGTGGACCTCTTGTTACTGGAGCAGTCATAACTGCTTGTGTGTGCCTCTTGTTACTGGAGCAGTCATAAGCTTGTGTATACCTCTTGTTACTAGCACAGCCATAACTGCTTGTGTGTGCCTCTTGTTACTGGAGCAGTCATAACTGCTTGTGTGTGCCTCTCGTTACTGGAGCAGTCATAACTGCTTGTGTGTTCCTCTTATTACTGGCGCAGCCATAACTGCTTGTGTGTGCCTCTTGTTACTGGAGCAGCCATAACTGCTTTGTGTGTGCCTCTTGTTACTGGTGTAGGCATAAGAGCCCCCAATGATCTTGTGGCCATCCTTTGCTGTATATAGCAGCCTGTGAAGTTTACCCCAGACTACCAGCCTGCCAAAACCTCATTGTGATGGATAATCATTGTAATTGGTGTATGTATGTTTGTGTGTATATGATTAAAACTTTTGGCTTTAAAAATGGATTCAGCACAGTTTCCCCCCAATCCCCAAATGCCCCCTCAATCTGCACCTGCTGGAGCCACCCTTTTTATTTGCTCGAATAGTTGCCACAGGTTCAAATAATGAAGGGACTCATTTAGCCTTGGCAATGGCTCCTCCCAGGCCCTATTGAGCTTCACCTAACCACAGAACAATTGAAAGAAAATGAAGGCCAGGGTCCTAGCTCAGTTGGAAAGAAGGGTTTTGCTAGTCCTCAGTCATGGACTAGTATTTCATTAGTTTCCAGTTGCTCCATGTCATCGTCAGGTCCGTGAAAGGGTCACTAGAATCCTGACCTTCTCGACTTTGTAGTTTGGGAGTGAGCTCAGCAATTTGGGGTGTGGCTTAAGCTGCCACCTCTCCATGCATTAGGAGGTTAATTGCACCATCTTTGCCTCCATCCTCCTAACATTCTGCACCTCCAGCTTCAAATTTAACCTCATCTGTACATACACAAGATGAGTGCATGTTGCGAAGACAATTCAAGGGCAAACTCTGTTTTGTTCATACCTCATAATGGGGCGGAGACTATTGGAGGACAATGAGACTGTTGGAGGGAGAATTCCATTCAAGGTATATAATAATGAAGTGAGAGAGAGCTCTACCCCCATATATCTCACCACCTGTTTGGAGACAAAAAGGCTATCTCTTGTGGCTACTGGCCCACATACACACACACACCAGTGTGTTTCCTAGGCTACACCTGAATCAGGTGGTGGAGGGCATGGGACATGTAGTGTGCAGTATGCAGTGTGCCTGGAAGAGTTCTCCTTATCTGCTTGGTTGCAATATATATGTATGGCTGCATGACAACTATTCTCCTCTCTCTACAGTATCAAAGAAAGTTGAGACTTAGTCATTCACTGTGTTTCATGTGTGGCTGCAATGTCAGGCCATGATGACCTCATCATGGCCTATAATATGGATCAGCCTCACTACCAACATGTGACACAATCCCAGTCTTGTCTCTGCACATGTGCAATACCGATGACACACCCTCTTTTGTGGGTGCAGCATTGCACACCACTCATGAATATAATTAAAGCCACACCCGGATTTGTACTGTTTCCTGTAGCTATTGTCTGCTGAAGTTCTGTATTTTTCAATTTAAAAGTGTTACTCAACTACTAGTACTCTCTAAACATTGCTACCATGGCTAGAGACATGGAGGAGGCTGAGTATTTGATGGAGTTAAAGAAGTTGATCACATGTTCCATCTGCCAGGAGCAGTACACTCTGCCCAAGAACCTCCCTTGTCTTCATTGCTACTGCAAGCAATGCATCCTCAAGTTAGCCCTCAGGACAGGCAAAGACCAGCCTTTTTCTTGCCCCCAGTGTCACAAAGAAACCACCCTGCCTGAGGGCAATGTAAATAATCTCGAAATGCCTTTTCCTATAAACTGCCTCAAAGAACTGTATGACATGCGGAAGATGGGCAATATAGCAGCTCAGGACAAGAAAAAAGAGCTAATGGAGAGCTTGAGGCCTCTGAGAAAAATGGTCTCTTTTGCTATTATGGAGATACAGACCACGGAATATGAGCTAACAGCCCAGGGTGAGTCTGTAGCCAACACAATTGTGAAGTCCTTCGAGGAGCTACATGCTATCATTGAAAGGCACAAGCAGAGGATGTTAGAGGAGACCAAAAAGAGAGTGTGTGAGAAAAGAAGAAGCTTGAAGGACAGAAGACGGACATATCCATTTCAGGTGCAGAACATCATGGACTACACCGAGCAGTGTGTGAAGCACTTTTCCAATGATGAGGTTATGTGCAGACATGCTAAGATTGAGAATAATATCCAGCAAAAAATAATTGAAGACAGCGCCAAGCTGGGGCAGAAGCTTACGCCAATGGAGGAGGTTGATGTAGCGGTGGAAGTGAACTGTGCTGAGGCCCTGGAGCAGCTCCTCCAGACCCAGGCTAAGATAACTAGACTTCCCATCACTCTAGTCATCAACACTCTGTCCAGCAAGGCTGAGGCTGAGAAGTTATCAGAAGTGGTCTTTTCGACCACCACTCAACTGTGTGGCTACAAGCCAGCCAAACGAGTAGACTGCCATATGAAGTGTCTGCACAGTGGAGCTCACATCAAATCCAGCACCGAAGAAGTTGGAGCCGACCAATATCGCATCCAGTTCAAATCCACTCTCCGTGGAAGACATGAACTTACGATCTCAGTTGACGGATATCAAGTAGCAGGCAGTCCCTTCCCTGTGCTTGTCCCCATCCCACTCACTCAACTAGACAAACCTGTCAAGGTGTGGCGTGATGCAAAACGTCCTTGTGGTATCACTGTTAACTCTGTGGGTGAGCTTATATTTGCTGAAGATAAAGGAGATGTCGTGGTCTTGGATAAAGAAGGGAAAAAATTGAGAAGTATCAATCACTTGGAACATAACTTCCAACATTTAAAAGTTATTGCTGTAGACAATGAAGACAACATCTATTTTGTTGATGATGGCACTAGGCGAATCTTCAAGTCAAACAAGAACTGCAGCAAGGTTGAAGTGCACAGAGTCCAGCAAGAGAAAGGTCCAGGACAAGAAGATGTTGTAGTAGTTGGAGATGAAGTGATGGTTACCGAGTGTGGCAATGGAGGTAGGATCATGGTGTACAACAGAGAACTGAAATATGTGAGACAGATTGTTGGTGCAGATAAAAATGCCTTTGTCATGACAGTCATCAAAACGTGTACGTCAGTCATCATGGGAACTCGAGTATTCAAGTCTTCAGTATTGGTGGTGAATTCCTACGCTCCTTTGACTGTGATGGGGATGGTGTGTGAAGAGGTTGAAGCGTCCACGTAGTGTGTGTGTAGCTGGTCAATATGTGTATATGGCATATGCTGGTGTGCGTAAGATAGTAGTGTTCACCACTGAGGGAGACTCTGTCACCTCATTTGGTGGTACTGTACATCCTATTTCGGTGTGTGTGTAGATCAAGATGGGTTTGTGTATGCTTGTGACTGGATGCCTGGTAATAAGATTGATATATTGTACTTTTCTGTTGGCATTTAATTGATGAATTATAATGCATGATTCAATGAAGCTTTTATTATCCTCCACTCACAACAGATCATGGAACTTGAAAGAGTTGAAGACTTGTCCAGAATAATAATAATTCCAGTTATGGGTGTGGCCTAGCAGCCTGCAATCCTTCTCCCACAGGATGTGGTGGAGGGAGGTCTCCTGTCCTCATCCTCACCAGGTGGAGGCCTCTGAGATATATTATATGCTCCAGCAAGACATTCCCACTGGCTGACTGACTTACATCACAGTCATGAAGGCTGTGGGCACAGACCACAAGTATGCACCAATGAACACCATTATGGCATTGAGGCCTGGAGTGAAAATTGGTGCAATGAAGTTCTCGCCTTGTCCTGGCTGGTTGAGGTTCTATCCTTGTCCTGGCTAGTTGAGGTTATATCCTTGTCCTGGCTAGTTGAGGTTATATCCTTGTCCTGGGCTAGTTGAGGTTCTATCCTTGTCCTGGCTAGTTGAGGTTATATCCTTGTCCTGGCTAGTTGAGGTTATATCCTTGTCCTGGCTAGTTGAGGTTATATCCTTGTCCTGGCTAGTTGAGGTTATATCCTTGTCCTGGCTAGTTGAGGTTATATCCTTGTCCTTGCTAGTTGAGGTTCTATCCTTGTCCTTGCTAGTTGAGGTTATATCCTTGTCCTGGCTAGTTGAGGTTATATCCTTAGTTGAGGTTCTCTCCTTGTCCTGGCTAGTTGAGGTTCTATCCTTGTCCTGGCTAGTTGAGGTTATATCCTTGTCCCGGCTAATATCCTTGTCCTGGATAGTTGAGGTTGTATCCTTGTCATGGCTAGTTGAGGTTATATCCTTGTCCTAGCTAGTTGAGGTTATATCCTTGTCCTAGCTAGTTGAGGTTGTATCCTTGTCCTGGCTAGTTGAGGTTCTATCCTTGTCCTGGCTAGTTGAGGTTATATCCTTGTCCTGGCTAGTTGAGGTTATATCCTTGTCCTGGCTGGTTGAAGTTATATCCTTGTCCTGGCTAGTTGAGGTTGTATCCTTGTCCTGGCTAGTTGAGGTTCTATCCTTGTCCTGGCAAGTTGAGGTTATACCCTTGTCCTGGCTAGTTGAGGTTATGTCCTTGTCCTGGCTAGTTGAGGTTATATCCTTGTCCTGGCTAGTTGAGGTTATATCCTAGTTGTTGTTCTGGCTAGTTGAGGTTATATCCATCCTGGGCTAGTTGAGGTTCTATCCTTGTCCTGGCTAGTTGAGGTTCTATCCTTGTCCTGGCTAGTTGAGGTTATATCCTTGTCCTGGCTAGTTGAGGTTATACCCTTGTCCTGGCTAGTTGAGGTTCTCTCCTTGTCCTGGCTAGTTGAGGTTCTCTCCTTTTCCTGGCTAGTTGAGGTTCTATCCTTGTACTGGCTAGTTGAGGTTCTATTCTTGTCCTGGCTAGTTGAGGTTCTATCCTTGTCCTGGGTTATATCCTTGTCCAGGTTAGTTGAGGTTATATCTATATCCTTGTCCTGGCTAGTTGAGGTTCTATCCTTGTCCTGGCTAGTTAAGGTTCTATCCTTGTCCTAGCTAGTTGATAGTTGAGGTTATATCCTTGTCCTGGCTAGTTGAGGTTCTATCCCTGTCCTGGCTAGTTCAGGTTATATTCCTGTCCTGGCTAGTTGAGGTTATATCCTTGTCCTGGCTAGTTGAGGTTATATCCTTGTCTTGGCTAGTTGAGGTTGTATCCTTGTCCTGGCTAGTTGAGGTTCTATCCTTGTCCTGGCTAGTTGGGGTTATGTCCTTGTTCTGGATAGTTCAGGTTATATCCTTGTCCTGGCTATTTGAGGTTATATCCTTGTCCTGGCTATTTGAGGTTCTATCCTTGTCCTGGCTAGTTCCTTGTTCTGGATAGTTGAGGTTTTATTCTTGTCCTGGCTATTTGAGGTTATATCCTTGTCCTGGCTATTTGAGGTTCTATCCTTGTCCTGGCTAGTTGAAGTTATATCCTTGTCCTGGCTAGTTGAGGTTATATGCTTGTCCTGGCTAGTTGAGGTTATATCCTTGTCCTGGCTAGTTGAGGTTATATCCTTGTCCTGGCTAGTTGAGGTTATAACCTTGTCCTGGCTAGTTGATGTTCTATCCTTGTCCTGGCTAGTTGAGGTTATATCCATCCTGGGCTAATTGAGGTTCTATCCTTGTCCTGGCTAGTTGAGGTTATATCCTTGTCCTGGCTAGTTGAGGTTCTAACCTTGTCATGGCTAGATGAGGTTATATCCTTGTCCTGGCTAGTTGAGGTTATATCCTTGTCCTGGCTAGTTGAGGTTATATCCTTGTCCTTGCTAGTTGAGGTTCTATCCTTGTCCTTGCTAGTTGAGGTTATATCGTTGTCCTGGCTAGTTGAGGTTATACCCTTGTCCTGGCTAGTTGAGGTTCTCTACTTCTCCTGGCTAGTTGAGGTTCTCTCCTTGTCCTGGCTAGTTGAGGTTCTATCCTTGTACTGGCTAGTTGTGGTTCTATTCTTGTCCAGGCTAGTTGAGGTTCTATCCTTGTCCTGGGTTATATCCTTGTCCTGGTTAGTTGAGGTTATATCTATATCCGTGTCCTGGCTAGTTGAGGTTCTATCCTTGTCCTGGCTAGTTGAGGTTCTATCCTTGTCCTAGCTAGTTGATAGTTGAGGTTATATCCTTGTCCTGGCTAGTTAAGGTTCTATCCTTGTCCTGGCTAGTTTAGGTTATATTCTTGTCCTGGCTAGTTGAGTTTATATCCTTGTCCTGGCTAGTTGAGGTTATATCCTTGTCCTGGCTAGTTGAGGTTATATCCTTGTCCTGGCTAGTTGATGTTCTATCCTTGTTCTGGCTAGTTGCCGTCCTGGGCTAATTGAGGTTCTATCCTTGTCCTGGCTAGTTGAGGTTATATCCTTGTCCTGGCTAGTTGAGGTTATATCCTTGTCCTGGCTAGTTGAGGTTCTAACCTTGTCATGGCTAGTTGAGGTTATATCCTTGTCCTGGCTAGTTGAGGTTATATCCTTGTCCTGGCTAGATGAGGTTCTCTACTTGTCCTGGCTAGTTGAGGTTCTCTCCTTGTCCTGGCTAGTTGAGGTTCTATCCTTGTCCTGGCTAGTTGAGGTTCTATTCTTGTCCTGGCTAGTTGAGGTTCTATCCTTGTCCTGGTTAGTTGAGGTTATATCTATATCCTTGTCCTGGCTAGTTGAGGTTCTATCCTTGTCCTGGCTAGTTGAGGTTCTATCCTTGTCCTGGCTCGTTGAGGTTCTATCCTTGTCCTGGCTAGTTGAGGTTAAGTCCTTGTCCTGGCTAGTTGAGTTTATATCCTTGTCCTGGATAGTTGAGGTTATATCCTTGTCCTGGCTAGTTGAGGTTATATCCTTGTCCTGGCTAGTTGAGGTTATATCCTTGTTCTGGCTAGTTGAGGTTGTATCCTTGTCCTGGCTAGTTGAGGTTATATCCTTGTCCTAGCTAGTTGATAGTTGAGGTTATATCCTTGTCCTGGCTAGTTGAGGTTGTATCCTTGTCCTGGCTAGTTGAGGTTCTATCTTTGTCCTGGCAAGTTGAGGTTATACCCTTGTCCTGGCTAGTTTAGGTTATGTCCTTGTCCTGGCTAGTTGAGGTTATATCCTTGTCCTGGCTAGTTGAGGTTATATCCTAGTTGTTGTTCTGGCTAGTTGAGGTTATATCCATCCTGGGCTAGTTGAGGTTCTATCCTTGTCCTGGCTAGTTGAGGTTCTATCCCTGTCCTGGCTAGTTGAGGTTATATCCTTGTCCTGGCTAGTTGAGGTTATACCCTTGTCCTGGCTAGTTGAGGTTCTCTCCTTGTCCTGGCTAGTTGAGGTTCTCTCCTTTTCCTGGCTAGTTGAGGTTCTATCCTTGTACTGGCTAGTTGAGGTTCTATTCTTGTCCTGGCTAGTTGAGGTTCTATCCTTGTCCTGGGTTATATCCTTGTCCTGGTTAGTTGAGGTTATATCTATATCCTTGTCCTGGCTAGTTGAGGTTCTATCCTTGTCCTGGCTAGTTAAGGTTCTATCCTTGTCCTAGCTAGTTGATAGTTGAGGTTATATCCTTGTCCTGGCTAGTTGAGGTTCTATCCCTGTCCTGGCTAGTTCAGGTTATATCCCTGTCCTGGCTAGTTGAGGTTATATCCTTGTCCTGGCTAGTTGAGGTTATATCCTTGTCTTGGCTAGTTGAGGTTGTATCCTTGTCCTGGCTAGTTGAGGTTCTATCCTTGTCCTGGCTAGTTGGGGTTATGTCCTTGTTCTGGATAGTTGAGGTTATATCCTTGTCCTGGCTATTTGAGGTTCTATCCTTGTCCTGGCTATTTGAGGTTCTATCCTTGTCCTGGCTAGTTCCTTGTTCTGGATAGTTGAGGTTTTATTCTTGTCCTGGCTATTTGAGGTTATATCCTTGTCCTGGCTATTTGAGGTTCTATCCTTGTCCTGGCTAGTTGAAGTTATATCCTTGTCCGGGCTAGTTGAGGTTATATCCTTGTCCTGGCTAGTTGAGGTTATATCCTTGTCCTGGCTAGTTGAGGTTATATCCTTGTCCTGGCTAGTTAAGGTTATAACCTTGTCCTGGCTAGTTGATGTTCTATCCTTGTCCTGGCTAGTTGAGGTTATATCCATCCTGGGCTAATTGAGGTTCTATCCTTGTCCTGGCTAGTTGAGGTTATATCCTTGTCCTGGCTAGTTGAGGTTATATCCTTGTCCTGGCTAGTTGAGGTTCTAACCTTGTCATGGCTAGATGAGGTTATATCCTTGTCCTGGCTAGTTGAGGTTATATCCTTGTCCTGGCTAGTTGAGGTTATATCCTTGTCCTTGCTAGTGAGGTTCTATCCTTGTCCTTGCTAGTTGAGGTTATATCGTTGTCCTGGCTAGTTGAGGTTATACCCTTGTCCTGGCTAGTTGAGGTTCTCTACTTCTCCTGGCTAGTTGAGGTTCTCTCCTTGTCCTGGCAAGTTGAGGTTCTATCCTTGTACTGGCTAGTTGTGGTTCTATTCTTGTCCAGGCTAGTTGAGGTTCTATCCTTGTCCTGGGTTATATCCTTGTCCTGGTTAGTTGAGGTTATATCTATATCCTTGTCCTGGCTAGTTGAGGTTCTATCCTTGTCCTGGCTAGTTGAGGTTCTATCCTTGTCCTAGCTAGTTGATAGTTGAGGTTATATCCTTGTCCTGGCTAGTTGAGGTTCTCTCCTTCTCCTGGCTAGTTGAGGTTCTATCCTTGTCCAGGCTAGTTGTGGTTCTATTCTTGTCCAGGCTAGTTGAGGTTCTATCCTTGTCCTGGGTTATATCCTTGTCCTGGTTAGTTGAGGTTATATCTATATCCTTGTCCTGGCTAGTTGAGGTTCTATCCTTGTCCTGGCTAGTTGAGGTTCTATCCTTGTCCTAGCTAGTTGATAGTTGAGGTTATATCCTTGTCCTGGCTAGTTGAGGTTCTATCCTTGTCCTAGCTAGTTGATAGTTGAGGTTATATCCTTGTCCTGGCTAGTTGAGGTTCTATCCTTGTCCTGGCTAGTTTAGGTTATATTCTTGTCCTGGCTAGTTGAGGTTATATCCTTGTCCTGGCTAGTTGATGTTCTATCCTTGTTCTGGCTAGTTGCCGTCCTGGGCTAATTGAGGTTCTATCCTTGTCCTGGCTAGTTGAGGTTATATCCTTGTCCTGGCTAGTTGAGGTTATATCCTTGTCCTGGCTAGTTGAGGTTCTAACCTTGTCATGGCTAGTTGAGGTTATATCCTTGTCCTGGCTAGTTGAGGTTATATCCTTGTCCTGGCTAGATGAGGTTCTCTACTTGTCCTGGCTAGTTGAGGTTCTCTCCTTGTCCTGGCTAGTTGAGGTTCTATCCTTGTCCTGGCTAGTTGAGGTTATATCCTTGTCCTGGCTAGTTGAGGTTATATCCTTGTCCTTGCTAGTGAGGTTCTATCCTTGTCCTTGCTAGTTGAGGTTATATCGTTGTCCTGGCTAGTTGAGGTTATACCCTTGTCCTGGCTAGTTGAGGTTCTCTACTTCTCCTGGCTAGTTGAGGTTCTCTCCTTGTCCTGGCAAGTTGAGGTTCTATCCTTGTACTGGCTAGTTGTGGTTCTATTCTTGTCCAGGCTAGTTGAGGTTCTATCCTTGTCCTGGGTTATATCCTTGTCCTGGTTAGTTGAGGTTATATCTATATCCTTGTCCTGGCTAGTTGAGGTTCTATCCTTGTCCTGGCTAGTTGAGGTTCTATCCTTGTCCTAGCTAGTTGATAGTTGAGGTTATATCCTTGTCCTGGCTAGTTGAGGTTCTATCCTTGTCCTGGCTAGTTGAGGTTATATCCTTGTCCTTGCTAGTGAGGTTCTATCCTTGTCCTTGCTAGTTGAGGTTATATCGTTGTCCTGGCTAGTTGAGGTTATACCCTTGTCCTGGCTAGTTGAGGTTCTCTACTTCTCCTGGCTAGTTGAGGTTCTCTCCTTGTCCTGGCAAGTTGAGGTTCTATCCTTGTACTGGCTAGTTGTGGTTCTATTCTTGTCCAGGCTAGTTGAGGTTCTATCCTTGTCCTGGGTTATATCCTTGTCCTGGTTAGTTGAGGTTATATCTATATCCTTGTCCTGGCTAGTTGAGGTTCTATCCTTGTCCTGGCTAGTTGAGGTTCTATCCTTGTCCTAGCTAGTTGATAGTTGAGGTTATATCCTTGTCCTGGCTAGTTGAGGTTCTCTCCTTCTCCTGGCTAGTTGAGGTTCTATCCTTGTCCAGGCTAGTTGTGGTTCTATTCTTGTCCAGGCTAGTTGAGGTTCTATCCTTGTCCTGGGTTATATCCTTGTCCTGGTTAGTTGAGGTTATATCTATATCCTTGTCCTGGCTAGTTGAGGTTCTATCCTTGTCCTGGCTAGTTGAGGTTCTATCCTTGTCCTAGCTAGTTGATAGTTGAGGTTATATCCTTGTCCTGGCTAGTTGAGGTTCTATCCTTGTCCTAGCTAGTTGATAGTTGAGGTTATATCCTTGTCCTGGCTAGTTGAGGTTCTATCCTTGTCCTGGCTAGTTTAGGTTATATTCTTGTCCTGGCTAGTTGAGGTTATATCCTTGTCCTGGCTAGTTGATGTTCTATCCTTGTTCTGGCTAGTTGCCGTCCTGGGCTAATTGAGGTTCTATCCTTGTCCTGGCTAGTTGAGGTTATATCCTTGTCCTGGCTAGTTGAGGTTATATCCTTGTCCTGGCTAGTTGAGGTTCTAACCTTGTCATGGCTAGTTGAGGTTATATCCTTGTCCTGGCTAGTTGAGGTTATATCCTTGTCCTGGCTAGATGAGGTTCTCTACTTGTCCTGGCTAGTTGAGGTTCTCTCCTTGTCCTGGCTAGTTGAGGTTCTATCCTTGTCCTGGCTAGTTGAGGTTCTATTCTTGTCCTGGCTAGTTGAGGTTCTATCCTTGTCCTGGTTAGTTGAGGTTATATCTATATCCTTGTCCTGGCTAGTTGAGGTTCTATCCTTGTCCTGGCTAGTTGAGGTTCTATCCTTCTCCTGGCTCGTTGAGGTTCTATCCTTGTCCTGGCTAGTTGAGGTTAAGTCCTTGTCCTGGCTAGTTGAGTTTATATCCTTGTCCTCGATAGTTGAGGTTATATCCTTGTCCTGGCTAGTTGAGGTTATATCCTTGTCCTGGCTAGTTGAGGTTATATCCTTGTTCTGGCTAGTTGAGGTTGTATCCTTGTCCTGGCTAGTTGAGGTTATATCCTTGTCCTAGCTAGTTGATAGTTGAGGTTATATCCTTGTCCTGGCTAGTTGAGGTTATATCTTTGTTCTGGCTAGTTGAGGTTGTATCCTTGTCCTGGCTAGTTGAGGTTATATCCTTGTCCTAGCTAGTTGATAGTTGAGGTTATATCCTTGTCCTGGCAAGTTGAGGTTCTATCCTTGTCCTGGCTAGTTGAGGTTCTATCCTTGTCTGGCTAGTTGAGGTTATATCCTTGTCCTTGCTAGTTGAGGTTTTCTCCTTGTCCAGGCTAGTTGAGGTTATGTGCTTGTCCTGGCTAGTTTAGGTTATGTCCTTGTCCTCGCTAGTTGAGGTTCTATCCTTTTCCTGGCTAGTTGAGGTTATACCCTTGTCCTGGCTAGTTGAGGTTCTATCCTTGTCCTGGCTAGTTGAGGTTCTATCCTTGTCCTGGCTAGTTGAGGATATTTCCTTGTCCTGGCTAGTTGAGGTTCTATTCTTGTCCTGGCTAGTTGAGGTTATATCCTTGTCCTGGCTAGTTGAGGTTCTATTTTTGTCCTGGCTAGTTGAGGTTATATGCTTGTACTAGCTAGTTGAGGTTCTATTCTTGTCCAGGCTAGTTGAGGTTATATCCTTGTCCTGGCTAGTTGAGGTTATATCCTTGTCCTGGCTAGTTGAGGTTATAACTTTGTCCTGGCTAGTTGAGGTTATATCCTTGTCCTGGCTAGTTGAGGTTCTATTCTTGTCCTGGCTAGTTGAGGTTATATCCTTGTACTAGCTAGTTGAGGTTCTATTCTTGTCCTGGCTAGTTGAGGTTATATCCTTGTCCTGGCTAGTTGAGGTTATATCTTTGTCCTGGCTAGTTGAGGTTATATCCTTGTCCTGGCTAGTTGAATCCTTTTCCCGGCTAGTTGAATCCTTGTCCTGGATAGTTGAATCCTTGTCCTGGCTAGTTGATGTGTTATCCTTGTCCTGGCTAGTTTGGGTTCTATTCTGGACCATCCATCGATGGCCACATGCATGAAGCTTTCTGGCAGACAATAAGCTCTCTTGGAGCAGATGAAGCCATTGAACAGGTCTCCTAATGGTTTAATTAATGTCCTCCACCCGACCGCACCCTGACAAACACACCTCTGATGTCCCCATGAGCAACACATACTCTGCTCTCCTTCTCCAGAAGTCTCCCACCATCTTGCTGAGGTGTTGCATCCTACAGGTAAGATCAACCCGGGAGATGTTGGCCTCAAAGCTTGTGGCATCATCCACTGCAAGGTCAGGCAGAGTGAGAACTCTAATTAGCAGGTGTGTCTGGAGTTTAGTGTCATCTAGACTTCTGTGACTGATGTCAGCAGATCATCATATGTGAGTCATGCCTTGCCTACAGTTTTTCACAGACACCTCTTCATGATCCTAATCACACACCCTCCCTCCCCCCCTAGCAAGATGCCTTCTCCAGATTAAAGGTCCACTTGGCATTGACACCTGAGAGCTGGTGCTTGACCTCTGCACTCTCCTGCGGTGAGGCTTTCTTGGCAGCCTTGAAGGTCCTGGCATTGTCAGACACAATCCTCACTGGCCAGTCTCTCCTGATGTGCAGCGCTTGAAGCAGCTAATGAATGCTTGCCATGTTACATCAGGAACTCCACCAGGTAGACCGCTGAAACATGTATACAGACATATCCATGCCTCCCTTGAAAGGCTCAGCTTGTTGGTGATCAGTCTTTCTCTTAGATATTGACCTTACATTGAGGGGTCCACCACACCTGTCTTGGTCTCGCACAGGTGCTGACACAGCTGTTTGAATCATACAGTGAGTGGTGAGATCACTCCCACGGATGGAGGACCTTGTGGCAAGGCTTATGGCATTCCTCTTGGCTGCTGGTGTGTCCTTCATGGCTTGAAAAACAACACTGACATCTAAGATGAGCTGCTCTGCGATCACCTCCCTCTGCACTCCAAGGGCTTGACTCTCAACCAAAGTTATACCCAGCTTCTGCCAAATGCAACTTTGACTTCATGTAGAACTCATAAGCACTCTCAATGTTATGATACTCTGCCCTGAGGTCATCCACATAGATAGATCAGCGAAACTTCTCAACAAATGGGCTGATCATTCAATGTAAACATTGCTGAACTCACTAACATCGCTGACATGGCTGGTCCACGTGCTGCTCCTGCATCCTCTGACTGTGGGTTATCAGAAACACCAAATGCAGAACTCCACGACCAGTTCATGGAGTGGAGCAGATGCTCGCATGATGCCTCCCACAGCATTTGTTGCAGTGGGTGCACCAGATGAGGGAGCTCCATGACCAGTTCCTGGAGTGGAGCAGATGCTTGCATGATGCCTCCCACAGCATTTGTTGCAGTAGGTGGTCGGCCAACAACTCCTGTTAATGTGCACGCGTCTGAGGCACACAAAGCATCGTCCTCCAGTACATTGAATGTAGAACACACAGCTAACCTGTGCAGAAGCACCCTGTCATTAATGACAGCAGTGTGAGAACAGATGTGGCATCGGCTGCCTCAGACTCCAGTTAGAGTTGTTGTGCACAGAGGAATCAAACATATCCCAGAAAGTCATCCACCTGGTCAGGTGCCTATTGAACTTCTTAAGTGACAGTTTGGGTAATCTCACACAGGGTGCTCTCTTGGTAAATGAGGTGGGGTTATACTTCTCTGATGTGGCAGTCACAAGTGCATCTACTGGTTTCAGTTTCAGAATGGTCACATTGGGTATCATCAGCTGGGTCAGCAGGTGACCCATTTATGGGGTTTGTTCAGGGGACCTTTGTATGCCCAGTTGCAACTTGAATGCCCCTAGTACAGCCTCAAGCTCTATTACTGCTAGTTCCATATGCTCACATACCTCATTGGCTACTTCAATTTCTTCATTGAGGTTCTCCTCCTCCACCAACTCTGTGCCAGTTTATTTAGAAGCTCAGCCTTCACTTAAAGGGCTTGTCTCTTCTGCTTCAAATTTGCCAAATTAGCCTCATCGCCTTCTCCTAGGCCAGTCATCATTGCTTGTACTTGCACTATCCAGCACGTGACTGATGCTTGGTGGGCCACTCTCACCTTCACCTAGGCCAGTCATCATTGCTTGTACGTGCACTATCCAGCATGTGATTGATGCTCGGTGGGCCACTCTCACCTTCTCCTAGGCCAGTTATCATTGCTTGTACCTGCACTATCCAGCACGTGACTGATGCTCTGTGGGACACTCTCACCTTCTCCCCGACCAGTCATCATTGCTTGTACTTGCACTATCCAGCACGTGACTGATGCTCGTTGGGCCACTCTCATGTTCTCCTAGGCCAGTCATCATTGCTTTTACTTGCACTATCCAGCACGTGACTGATGCTCGGTGGGCCACTCTCACCTTATCCTAGGTCAGTCATCATTGCTTGTACTTGCACTATCTAGCACGTGACTGACCTTCTCCTAGGCCAGTCATCATCATTGCTTGTACTTGCACTATCCAGCATGTGACTGATGCTCGGTGGGCCACTCTCACCTTCTCCTAGGCCAGTCATCATTGCTTGTACCAGCACGTGACTGATGCTCGGTGGGCCACTCTCACCTTCTCCAGTACATCAACCCCAGTTCCAACATTGTGCACCTAGACACCAGTTCCACTGTTATTCACCTTGATCCCGGTTGTAATATGGGGACCTATGTCCCAGTTCTAACACTGGGCACCTCGATTCCACTAGCAAATATTGGGTACATCGACTCCAGTTCCAACATTGTGCACCTCGACACCAGTTCCACTGTTGTGCACATTGACCTCAGTTGCAATATAAGGACCTACGTCCCAGTTCCTACACTGGGCACCTCGATTCCTATTCCAAATATTGGGTACATCGACCCCAGTTCCAACATTGCGCATCTGGACACCAGTTCCACTGTTGTGTACCTTCACTCCAGTTGCAATATAGTGACCTACCCCAGTTCCAACACTGGGCACCTCGATTCCAATTCCAAATATTGGGTATATCGACCACAGTTCCAATATTGTACACCTGGACACCAGTTCCACTGTTGTGTACGTTGACTCAAGTTGCAGTATAGAGATCTACGTCCCAGTTCCAATGCAATATGGGGTCCTACGTCCCAGTTGCAACACTGAGCACCTCGATTCCAGTTCGAAATATTTTGGTACATCGCCCCCAGTTCCAACATTGTGCACCTAGACACCAGTTCCACTGTTTTGCATCTTGACCCCAGTTGCAATATGGGGACCTACATCCCAGTTCCAACACTGGGCACCTCGATTACAGTTCTAAATATTAGGGTACATCGACCCCATTTCCAACATTGTGCACCTGGATACCAGTTCCACCGTTGTGCACCTTGACTCCAGTTGCAATATGGAGACCTACGTCCCAGTTCCAACACTGGGCACCTCGATTACAGTTCTAAATATTGGGTACATCGATCCCATTTCCAACATTGTGCACCTGGACACCTGTTCCACTGTTGTCACCTTGATCCCAGTTGCAATATGCGGACCTACGTCCCAGTTCCAACTATAGGCACTTAGATTCCAGTTCCGTACTTCGACCCCAGTTCCAACATTGTGCACCAGGACACCAGTTCCACTTTTGTGCACCTTGACCCAAGTTGCAATATGGGGACCTATGTTCCAGTTCCAACACACTGATCACCTCGATTCCAGTTCCCAAATATTTGTGTACATCGAACCCAGTTCCAACATTGTGCACCTGGACACCAGTTCCACTGTTGTATACCTTGACCCCAGTTGCAATATAGGGACCTACGTCCCAGTTCCAACACTGGTCACTTCGATTCCAGTTCCAAATATTGGAGACATCGACCCCAGTTGCAACATTGTGCACCTGGACACCAGTTCCACTGTTGTGCATTTTGACTCCAGTTGCAATATAATTGCACAATGTTGGAACTTGGGTCGATGTACCCAATATTTGGACTGGAATGGAGGTGTACAATGTTGGAACTGGGACGTAGGTCCCTATATTACAACTGGGGTCAAGGTGCACAACATTGGAACTGGGGTCGATGTACCTAATATTGAAACTGGAATCGAGGTGCCTACTATTAACTGGAGTATAGGTATCCTATATTGGAAATGGGGTCAAGGTGCACAGTTCTAACTGGCAAGATGCACAGTTTCAATAGAAGGTACCTCGATTACAGTTCCAATATTGGGTACATCGACCCCTGTTACAATATTGTGCAACTTTACCCCAGTTCCAAAGTTGTACACCTTGACCCCAGTTCCACTATTGTGCACCTTGACCTAAGTTGCAATATAGGGACCTATGTCCCAGTTTCAATAGAAGGCACCTCGATTCCAGCTGACTCATTTGGGGGGTGGGGCTGGAGCCAGTTACAGAACTCTAAGGGGTTAACACACAAATTTCTTGCACCATGTGTCGAAGGTGAAGCTTGTCAACCATACCAATTTTTGAACCAGCACACTCAATGTAAAGGACTTAGAGCCAACCATCCTCCCCCCCCCAAAGAGATTAGTACAACTAGCCATCCATCATAATAGAAGCACACTTTCGACTCATTTTTTGGGCAAACCTGTGCATCAAAAAAGATGGCTGGCTCTAAGTCCTTTTATATCTACTTACCAAATTTTTCAACCAGCAGACTCAATATTAAAGGACTTGGAGCCAATTTACTTTCACATATTTGCCCCAAAAATGAGTTGCAAGTCCTCCTCTACTATTCTATATATAAAGAAATATATATAGATATATATATTATATATATAGAGATATATATATGTATAGAATATATATGTAGAGAAATATTATATATATTATGTTTTAATGATCAAGCATAAAGTTAAAAAAATCCATAACTCTGATTAATATTGAGTCTGCTGGTTCAAAGTTTGGTATACTCCTGGGCTGACACCAGATTCTGTTCCGTATAGATTGGCAAGCATATATCCATTGATCACATCAGCAGCCTCGTCCCTACAACTGTGATGACTACTGGCTACGTCAGTGGTGGTCCGTCTATCAACTTTAGGCCAAAACAAGCCGAACCTATTGAAGATGGCGGTGTTCTTGGAGTTGGTGATTTTGACTTCAATACCAGATGTCCCGATGCATATGGCAACTTCGACGATGTCAGAGATAGGCACTACCATTTCACAAGCGGTGCACGTCCCAATCCCCCCCAAGATCAGAAGAAGAAATTTTGCTTTCTGGTTGGTTTTGTGGCCATTTTGTTTGTCCTTGACCTCTTTCTTCTAGCTCTAGGCATATTCAATCTCGTGAACGGACTACAAGTGGGAACTCTTTCGAAAGGACTTGTTTCATTGCCCTCATCCTCAGCAGCACAGCTCTCCACCCAGAAATTGTCGGTGGCATTTCAGCAGTTGAGACAACACGTGGATGAACTCCAGCAAAACTTGTCTGTGTGTAACCAAACACACAGCACTAACCTGGGGACCTTATCATCTCAGATCTTGGCCCTAAGAGCAACTCTCGACAACATCACCAAAAGTATTGCAAATATAACCACTGAAGCTGCCTCACCAAAGCATGTGGACTTATCTCTTTATGAAAACTGCAGCTCAGTGACTTTAACATGTGACACAATTATCTTAATGTCGACTTCATCCAGTGCACCAAGCTTTGCCCATTGCTTTACAGCCCCTACAAGCACTCCGAAAGCTCGAGTTACCTTACCAATATCCATTGTCTGGTGTCCGATGATGAGCAGAACGCCAATTTCGTCCACTTTGGTCTTCAAAGTGAACAAGGGATGGTCGTGCCGCTGCCAAGCCATCATTATCCCAAATACCTTTTTTTCGATGCTAGAGAATTTCGTTTGTGAACTCAGAGTCACCAAGTGTCCCAAAATCATTAACTATTCTGCCAACTGAACCATGTTTCTATATTGACAACTATAGTGACTAATATGTGTGTGTTTGTTTGTGTATGTGTGGCATGTCAGCGGGTGCTGTTTTTGAGTGATGTGCTGCTCACCACTGGCACGTCACCAACTATTGTATATTATTTAAAACAAGCATATAATTTAAATTCGTTAATTCAGCCAGCCCTCTATACATTCACCTCTATACATGGTGTCACAGGGTGACCTCCAAACTCATTAAACAATAACTGTAGTTAACACATATCATGTGTAAATGATATTCATTACAAACCCACTACATGTAAAGGCAGAGTGCTGGTCATATAAACCAGTACCAAAGCCTAATCATTGGAGTTCATTGCGAACATAGCTGAGTATATAGTTGACTGTTGTTGTTGAGCATAATAAATTAGACTTTAATTATAACCAAACTCCATGGAACAGTGATTGTTGGTAGCTAAGCATTAGCTACCTGGTGGCAGCATACCAACTAGTGTTTGAGTAGTGCCAGGGAGTGGTTACCCGTGGACAAATGGTGGCAGCGGTGGGATCCTGCTACAAAAACAGTTTGCCTTAGGATTCTGATAGATTCAGTTTGCCTTCGGATTTGTTACAAACAGTTAGCCTTAGGATTCTGATAGAGTCGGTTTGCATTTGGATTTGTTACAAACAGTTAGCCTTAGGATTCTGATAGAGTCAGTTTGCCTTTGGATTTGTTACAAACAGTTAGCCTTAGGATTCTGATAGAGTCAGTTTGCCTTTGGATTTGTTACAAACAGTTAGCCTTAGGATACTGATAGAGTCAGTTTGCCTTTGGATTTGCTACAAGACCTGTTAGCTTTAGAATTCTGATAGAGTCAGTTCAACTAGAAGAAGCCTTGCTATCTAGAACCTTGTCGATTTGACTTTTTCTGGTGAATTGAGCTAATAAAGAAGTTGAACCATCGTGTACAAGTGTCTGAGTTAAAGGAGTTGACATGAAGCCAAGAAATGAGCACGAAGAAGAGATAGACGAGAAAGATGCAGCAGTACCTGTCAGCGATTTGATGGCAATGATGTTGAGGATGGATGAGAGACGAGAAAAGGCAGAGGAGGTGAGAGAAAAACGCTGAGAATTACTTCTGTCCAACCACACCAGAAGAGAAAGGTCAGGAGAGAGTAGGAAGACAACCCCAGGTCAACATACAGCCACGAGGTAACTCACAAGGAGAAGATCGCTAAGTTCAGACGACTTGATCCAGGAGAAGACATGGAAGACTACTTCACTGCATTTGAAGCACACATGGGGTGTTACAGGGTGGACCTGACACAGTGGACTCAACACCTGGCTCCCATACTGAGTGCAGAAGCAACTGGAGTGTACGTAGCACTAACACCTGCAGACAGGAAAGACTACCACACACTGAAGAAAGCCCTTTTTACCCACTATCGAGTTTCCACAATGACGTAGAGAACCAAGATGGACCAGCTAAGACGAAAGAAAGGAGAAACTTGGATGACATGTTACAAACGTCACAGGAATCTGACCAACAAATTGATGGTTATGGACTGTGGAGGATGCTGCTGATTTGGTATCTATGGACGCTGTGATCAGGCTATTACCTCGACAGATAGTCCATCACATCAGGGACAAAGGAACTGGACACCGGAGAGGAAGCAGCCAGGTGGGCCGATGACTTCATCAACAACAGGGGTTGGAGCTATGATGCTGTCACAGAACGAGACAGATCACCCCCTCGCAATATACATAGGCGGGATGACCGAAATCGCCAAACCCCAGCAACACGATGAGAGAGGAGACCGAAGGAGGGGATCTCCGCACAGACAGGCATCGGACAAACCTGT
Organism: Cladorhizidae sp. MBARI D1340-BT2; assembly: GCA_028752905.1. NCBI lineage: Eukaryota > Metazoa > Porifera > Demospongiae > Poecilosclerida > Cladorhizidae > Cladorhizidae sp. MBARI D1340-BT2. The sequence goes on from JAQNBH010000013.1 coordinate 7,052,934, forward strand.
GGACCAGCCTGTTAAGAAACTTCTGCCAAAATATGATAAACACAACCGACCAAGATGTTTTAAATGCCAGAATTATGGACACATCGCAGCCGAGTGTCACGACAGCAGAAATATCTCAGATAAACCGAAGTTAGAGTTTGTCAACTTAGCTTCGCCACTGACGACCAGAGAGAAAGTGGCCTTGGTGCAAGCAGAAATTAACAGACACCGAATGGTGGATGGAATGATCAATGGATCCAGCTGCAGTAGACTTGCTACTCGACACTGGAGCTGAGAGGTCAGTCGTGGATAACCGTCTCATCAAACAAACTGACTACACTGGAGAGAAAGTCCAGGTACGAGCTTTCAATGGCACCGTCTCAACCTTGCCTCTCGCTCAAATCACACTAGAAGTGGATGGAGTCGACGAACAGCTAACAGTAGCAGTGCAAGAACAATTGGGTTTTGACGCATGTGTAGGCATGGACTTTCCAGAGATTTGGAACATTGGGAAGAAAATGCTGTACGACAACCTCATCAATGTTGTCACCACACAGTCACAAGATGCAGACGTGGAGCACCCCATCTCACCTGTCAATTACAAAGAAGCTGACTCTGATGTGACAGATTCATCAGGAGAGGAGGAAGAAGATGATGATGAACCAGCAGGCCAAGTGCAACTCAAGGAAGACATTCGGGAAAGTGCTTGCATTGAGACCTACAACTCTGACTCAGCATCGTCTGACAATGAGCAATCACAGAAGGACAGCCGAGCCATGAAAAGAAAGGCACGAGCAAAGTGTGTCAGTAGCAAGGCAAGTCACCCGTTGGACGTAGACATGACAGTATTCAGAAAAGATCAAGAACAAGATGAAACGTTACAGACATGTTGGGAGAAGACAGAGAATGATGACAGCGAATTTGTCAAACAGGACGATCTGTTATGGAGACTCACACGGACCGACTGGGAGAGGAGACAACTCAGCTCTGTGTACCTAAGAAATACCGTTCCCTGGTGTTGTCACTGGCACATCGGCCAGAGCACCTAGGACGAGACCGAACCACTCAGAGAGTGCTCGACGACTACTTCTGGCCAGGAGTCTACGCTGACGTTCATAAACTATGTCAAGCTTGCCCAGATTGTCAAAGAGCAGGCCGACAGTCACAACAACCGGCACCCCTGCGTCCTCTTCCAGTGATAGATGTTCCATTCCAGAGGGTAGTCATGGATATGATTGGCCCACTCCCCAGGACAAATGCAGGAAACCGGTTTGTGCTAGTACTAATGGACTATGCCACCCGTTGGCCTGAAGCTTTCCCACTCAGCGTTACAGATAGTCGAACCGTGGCCGACCAACTCATGGTAATGTTTGCTAGGACTGGTGTGTACCACACGAAATTTTAACAGATTGTGGGTCGAATTTCACCAGTCACCTCATGAAAGAGCTGTACAATCTACTCGGAGTAAAAGGTATCCAGACAACTCCCTACCATCCCCAGTGCGATGGTCTGGTAGAAAGATTCAACTCCACCCTTAAATCTATGATGAGAAAGACATTAAAAGCATGGCATGGTCAATGGGACCTTGCAATACCTCACTTGCTCGGGGAGTATAGGAGAGCACCAAATGACAGTGCCGGATTCACCCCATCTGAGTTGCTGTATGGCAGACAAATTGCAGACCCTCTACAAACAATGAAGACACGGTGGATGGGCACAGCATCAACACCTGTAGACGTAGTTACTTATGTCACAACGATCCAAGACCGATTGGAACAAATGCGAGAAGTATCCAGAGAAAATGAGGAAGAAAAGAAAGCGGAACAGAAAGAGCGTTACAACAGGAAGGCACAACAACGTTCATTTCAGCAGGGTGATCTGGTTCTACTTCGAACACCGCCACTAGGCCCTAAATTACTCGCTGAATGGGAAGGGCCCTACACCGTCCTAAAGAAAGTCGATGAGACGACATACCAGATTCACATGCCTGAACATACACGAAGGAAGGTGCAACGACACATCAACCTCTTGAAAGAATTTCACTCACCTGTGGCACCGTGCCTAGAGATGACAGAGTTGATGGATGATGTCACTGTCAATCTAGAGGAGGAGGAGGGGGTGATCACCAGTACGACCGTAGCAGCAGAAGAAAGTGAACTAGTAAGGAAACATGAGAAGTTAACAGGTGGTAAAGGTTACACAAAGGATACTGACATCAGGCTTTAGACGGGAGATGCTTATCCAATCAGTAGGCCGCCCTACAGGATAGATCCTAACAAACTCCAACTCATGGACAAGGAGGTCAAAAAGTTGTTAGAGCTCGAGATAATATGACCGTCCAAGAGTCCCTGGGCAGCACTGGCATTACTGGTGAAAAAGAAGGATGGTGGAATGCGCCTGTGCATAGACTATCGACGACTCAACGAAGTTACCAAAGCCGACCCATTCCCTCTACCTCGCATAGACGAGTTGCTGGATAAATTAGGCAGAGCTACTCATATTTCGACACTAGATCTGGAAAGAGGCTACCATCAAGTGCCGGTACAAAGTGAGTCCATACCAAAGACAGCATTTATAACTCCCAACGGCAAGTGGGAATATATCAGAATGCCATTCGGTCTGAAGAACGGACCATCAGTATTCCAACGACTGATGAACTCGATACTGGTCTGACCTTTCCGAATTTTCAGCCGCCTATATCGACGACATCGTCATTTATAGCCAGAGTTTTAGCGACCACTGTACTCACCTGGATACAGTCTTCTCACGACTAGAGGAGACTGCTGCTTAGTGATTAAACCAACAAAGTGTACGTTAGCAGCACCAGATTGCCTCGTCCTAGGACACAGAGTGGGTGCAGGACTCGTTCGTCCACAACAAGCCAAGGTGGAGGCCCTACTGAATTACCCACACCTGATAAAAAAAAAGGATATGAGGTCCTTTCTTGGTTTAGCAAATTATTATAGACGATTCATGCCTGGTTTCGGGTCTATGGCAATCCCGCTCACAGAGGCAACTCGCAAGCAAGCACCAGATCTAGAATGGACGGAGAGCCGGTTAACTGCATTCGAGGACATAAAAAGAAACCTAACAGAACACCCAGTACTCAGAAGTCCTGACATGGACAAGACATTCCTGCTGCACACAGACTCGTCAGGTGTCGGGATTGGGGCAGTGTTAAGCCAAGTGGATGACAAGCAGACGGAACATCCAGTGGGATACTACTCGAGAAAACTGAGAGAGGCTGAACACCGCTATACAGTCACCGAACAAGAGTGCCTGGCAGTGATTGAAGCTGTCAAACATTTTCGTGTTTACCTATCAGGAGCTCGCTTCACTATATGTACTGACCACAGCAGCCTCAAATACCTCGACAGGATGAAAGATGAGAATGGGAGGCTCGCCCGGTGGTCCATGGCACTCCAACCGTACTTATACGATATTGTCCACCGCCCCGGGACTGACAACAAGAATGCCGACGGGATGTCTCGCCAGTCTTGGCCTATGACAGAGTCCAGTCTTGTGACAGAGAAAGACCCTACCAACACTGTCCTCGGAGAACCAGAGGGGGTGTCACAGGGTGACCACCTCCAAACTCATTAAACAATAACTGCATATCATGTGTAAATGATATTCATAACAAACCCACTACATGTAAAGGCAGAGTGCTGGTCATATAAACCAGTACCAAAGCCTAATCATTGGAGTTCATTGTGAACATAGCTGAGTATATAGTTGACTGTTGTTGTTGAGCATAAGTCTTTATTTATAACCAAACTCTATGGAACAGTGATTCTTGGTAGCTAAGCTACCTGGTGGCAGCATACCAACTAGTGTTTGAGTAGTGCCAGGGTAATAAGAGTGGTTACCCATGGACAATGTACATCTATACATTCACCTGCATCTCTTTTAAATGCATGTATATGTTCCATCCAATCTATTAATTCATAGATTGTGCTGCACAATCTATGAATGCCCATCTTGCCTGCCAATCAATACACTTCAAAACATGGTAGCATATTAACACCCTTTGCAACAGATTCATAAATTGGATGGAACATAAAGACCAGTACTTATTATCGACTAGTTATACTGAGCGAGTGTGCAAGCCAAATATCCAAACCCACCCACACAATATGGGATATGGGATAGTCGATGGGAATTTACAAAGCCCTTGCTACTCCCATGAAAAGAGAAGAAAGGAGGAGAATAGCTGTTTGTGAGGCAAGTTTCTCTACATTTGGGGACTATAGCAGTTGTGTGAGTGTTCGTGGGTATTACAAACTGTGCATTTTTTTTTGACAGAGCAATATTCTTCAAATATCTTTTTTTGCTCTAGCACTTGCCATGTCACTAGTTCTTTATCCTCCAAGTCTATGTGGAACTTTTTCTCAGTATCACTTTTTTCTACATCATTACACTCTCAGTTGCAATCATCACTTTCTCTGTTGCAAGGGTGTTAATATGCTACCATGTTTGAAGTGTATTGATTGGCAGGCAAGATAGGCTTGTGCAGGACAATCTATAGATTGGCATCCAATCTATGAATTCATAGATTGTGCTGCACAATCTATAGATTGGGCAGATTCATAGATTGGATGGAACATAAATACAGAGGTGCAGATATAGAGGTGTATGTATAGAGATGCAAGGGCTTAATTTTATTTTTGGGTGGGTAGGGCTGGTGTCATTTACAAAACTCAAAGGGGTTAACACACAAATCTCTTCCGTAATGTGTCTAAGGTGAAGCTCGTCAACTATGTCAACTATATCAAAGTTTAGACTGGCAGACTCGATATTAATTGACTTGGAGCCAACGATCCTATTTTTGGGCAAGTCCTTTTTGACTTGGATTTGCCCCAAAAATGAGCTGAAAGTACTACTAGCACTTACCTGCTAGTTGTACTAATTTTTTGCAAACCTGTGAAAGTAAAAAATTAAGAGGGCGCTTAGGTTGTGCCAACGAAACGCTTGAGCTTGCTGTGCATGTATTTTCCATCATAGAAAATTTGACATTCGCGATAGGCATGTGGACGCTGCAGCCATCCCAAAGAAATGGGCGTGGCTCCAGGGGACCCCAAGATGGTTGCACTGATGAAACGTTTCAACTCACTAGGCAGCTACAGGACATTGCCAAGAAAAAAATAGCAAATTCGGGATATGCAGCGAAAAGTGCCTGGTCGCTACAATTGGGGGCAGAGAGGTGTTATCTGCTTTAACTCTTAGACCGCCGGTGGCGTCTATACACGCCAATTGAAATCTACTCTCACACGCCGGTGGCGTATATACACGCTCCTAAATTTGTAAGTGTTTATTAGCGTTTGTTGCGTAGCTGCTTATTCTTAAAGCTGCACTTTGTATTTTATCTGAGAGATCTGTTCTTGTTCTTTTGAGAAAGTATACCGATAGCTAGCTGGCTGTTGTGTGTTTTTTAAAGATATTTTTTTAAGTAGGCAAGTACATTGAAGTGCGTTATAATTAAATTCATTAGCGTTTATTGGTTTATTGCGCAGCTGCTTATTCTTACAGCTGCACTTCGTAGTTGATCTGAGAGATCTGTTATTCTTCTTTTGACATAGGATACAGACAGCTAGTTGGCTGTTGTGTTTTGTTTTTAGATATTCTTTGAAGTAGGCAAGTACACTGAAGTGAGTTACAAATGATGGAGAGATATAACACATTATAAGATTATTAGATGCTGAAGACAGTGATGAAGATTTTGATGGATATGATGAAGAAGGTTATAGTGGTAGTGATGATGATGCTATTGGTGCTGTGGATGGTGGTGTTGATAGTGGTGGTGTTGGTGGAGGTGGTGTTGGTTGTTTTAGGGTTTGTAGTGCCGCTAGCAGTATCTCTTCCAGTTCCAGCAGTGCAACTGTCAGCCAGACCTCTTCCAGCTCCAGCAGTCTAACTGTCAGCCAGACCTCTTCCAGCTCCAGCAGTCTAATCAGACTATATCTTCATCACTATAATGATATCCACAAAGTATAATGAAGTAATAATGATAGGTTAGTTCATGAGCTAAACTATGATATCCACAAAGTATAATGAAGTAATAATGATAGGTTAGTTCATGAGCTAAACTATGATCTGGCAGTTTCCTAGCTCCTGCTGGTATTTAGCGGTGCTAGAGCACTAAATATCAGTAGGAGATACCAGCGCTTAGTGTTTCTCTCTAGTAAAACAGACCAGAGGAGCTAACATACAGCCAGCCCTTAGTGTATCTAGCTTAGCGTAGCTATCTACACTACACAGCAGCTGTAACTAGGAACCTTTAGTTCATCCCAGAGATAGCGCTAATACTCCATAGCTATCTAGCTAGTTGGCAGAAGCTATAATTAGCGTGTCTAGCTTAGCATAGCTACACAGTATCTGTAACTAGGAACCTTTAGTTCATCCCAGAGATAGCGCTAATTCTCCATAGCTAGCTAGCTAGTTGGCAGAAGCCTATACACAAGCTAAACTGACCCAATAACTAATATCAAAGTACTCAACTTACTTTGGAGAAGCTTTACTTCTTTAGGCCTTCGCGTTCTGTAAATGGTAATGATCGACTTGCATCCTGCCTAGATCTGGTGATAAATCAGCCGACCGACCAAAAAAGGCGTTGATTAAAAATCGGTGGTTTTTTGATTAATAAAAAAACCCCGGTTATTGGGGAGCAGCCACGGCGTCTGGGGTATTTTTAACAATAACAGCTAATGCGGTCTAAGGCCTAAGTTGTGTTGTGGTGGGAGTTAAGCGAGCATGCTCTATACATGCACCTCTGTAGTGTTGGCATGGGACGTTTTAGTGGAACACTGTTACACATGGTTAAAATAATTTTAAAGCATATCTTTGGAAAGCATTTGAACTAAACTTTCATCTGGCCCAGGGTAGGGGGTGAACGACAACAATGTTATGATACCTAGTAGATATCTCATGAAAATGAGTTGTGGGTTACATCCCCTTAATTGATGTGAGAGCCTATATAAGAGAAGACACTTGATTGTGGTTTCACAGTTTACAGATTTACAATACCATATCGGCCTTTTCAAGATGATCGTCCGCCTAATGTCTTGTACGCTCTCTAGGCTGAAGCGAGCTGTGACCGGGCAAGTTCGAGCCCGACATTTCCCTACAAATCAGCTATGCTGGTTGGAGCGACCAGTAAAACACACAAGTGTAGGCGATTGCAAGTGTAGAAACTGTTGGCCAATGTCAGGAGAAAGTCATTATTGAAGCCTTTATATTATATCACCAATGCTTCGTCAGCTGTTGAGTTGTGTGCAGGTTTCTTTTTATCACTGAGCGCACTTCTGGCCAATGCTACGTTGGTAGATTCTGGTGCGGAAGTCAGTAGTATGTTTCCTGCTATGCGTGTTAACTGTTGCACACCGACTCCCTCTCAGAGCCACGAACGGTTCTGTCATCTCTACATTTGGCAAGCGCACCTTGTGTCTACACTTGAGGCTAAGGAAAAACTGTCTATTGTAGCTGATGTCAGGCGCAGCCAATTATTCGGGCTGATTTCTTCCGTGAGCACGGCTTGCTCATTGACCTGAAGCACCATCGACTGCTCGAGGCAGACACACTCGGCAGTATTCCTGCTCAACTCTCTGCCCTCGAAGCACTCCACCTCCTGCTACAGCATCAAATCATTAGTACTCAACCATTCTCCGCGAATATCCCCAACTTACTGCCCCTCAAGTTACTGACAAGGCACCCAAACATGACATCCAACACCGAATTGTGACTGATGGCCGACCAACCTTCGCCAAGGCTTGACGACTCTCTCCTGAGAAGCTGGCTGTTGCTAAGAATGAGTTTGACAATCTTCTAAGACCCCTCTTAATAAGGCGGTCGGATGGTATTTTTTTCTTTTTAAAATATTATTTGTGGTTACAACTTTAGAGCTCCGTAGATTCTGCAAACTTCATGGGTATGGACTTGATATATAGCTCAAAAGATAGATATCTCTGTGTGCTCTCTTTTAAAACTAAAATATGTTTCATAGGTATAACTATAGGAAAGTTACTAGACCCTAAAGTGGAGGGTCCTCAAAATCCTGAATCCCTGCAACCTCCACCAAAATAACAACAGATTGCTAATTGGCCAAAAAATTCAAAATGGTAGAGTGGCTAGAGAAAGCGCTAGAGCATGCAATGACCTTTTTCATTAGGCGTTAAAATTTTAGTATGTGGTCAAGCGTGCGGGTGGATAATTGAGGGCGTTGAAAAATATATCAAGTCCATACCATGAAGTTTGCAGAATCGACGGAGCTCTAAAGTTGTAACCACAAGTAAAAAAAAATTGTAAAAAATACCACCAGTCCCCCTTAACGGATATTTCGTCTTATCAGGTGTGCACTTGCTGGAGATCACCCTCACCCACCCCAATGACATAATATTTAGATTTTTAATATAAAAAACACAAGAAAAAGGGAAATGGTACTTTTTTAGAGAGTGCTAAAAAAATGGGAATAGAACGAGAAAGAGAAACAACACAAATGATTAATTAGACAATAGTTGATTGTTCACACCGTAGTTTCGTTCCTAACACTCACAACAGTGAAATAAAATAAAAGGTAATTCAAGACACATTACATGGCAGGGAATATTAATTATATTGGCCAACATTTTGACATGTGTCTATATATATGGAAACCAAAGGAGTTGCTGGACTATTACAAAACAAACAAAGAATATACAAGAGGGGGGAAACCAAAAGAATTGCTGGATTATTACAAAACAATATACAAGCACACAACACAATACTGTTTACTAGTTATATATCATACAGTTCAATTCCCTCTCCCACCTGGGTCATACACCAGCACCTTGTCTCTGAAAAAGAGGAAAACAAGTGCTTCAACCACCTGGTACTAAGTACTACATTTACACTTACTCAAAAGTTATTGCCAGTGGATGCATGAACTTTCTTCCATGGTGAACTTACAAATGTTTTTGGTACGTAATTTCCTTTGTGCTTCGGTGGCTGCACAACTGCAGGATGATCAAAGAATAAAGCCTTTTCGATGAGAGTCTCCTTTTAACTTACAGGGCATTGTAAACATTGCACATTTTATTTGCTTAAAAGCATTTCCAATATCCCTCTGCTTGAGAGGGAACAATAATCTGCATCTTCAGACCGCATGGCCTCCTTCTCCTCCACTGCCTTTTCCCTCTCCTTCAATACCTTCTCCATCGCTATATAAATACATCCAACAATAAGAAGACTTACCCAACAATGGACCCAAAACTGAAATATTGACAAAACAGGTCTTCTAACCTTCCTGGAGGGAAAGTGGAGCCGAGGCAGAGGCAGCTTGGGTGGTGGGGGTGAGGGTGAGGGTGAGTTCCTGGGAGAGCTCCTGGTTGGTGAGGGGGAGCTCCTAGTGTGTGAGGGGGAGGGGGAGCTCCTGGTGTGTGAGGAGGGAAGGGGCCAGAGGTAACAATCTCCCCCCTTGACACCTCATTGAGAGTGGCCATGTGGCCTTATAAAGCCTTTCTTGGTTATTCCAAAGTCACGGTTGCATTTGAAACACCTGCATAATCATATTATTTGGATGTACAATTAAGCAACACACCGTGACACAATTCATTACCAACATAATTATTTAGCTATAGTTCCAACACATTACATCTTACTTTCCTCTTTTTTTCCTTATTCATCCTGAACATACACAGACACGAGGGAGTCACGAGTGCATCAATCACGAATTTATTTAAGCGAAAAGGAATAGCAATTATAAACGACCATTACCAAATCGCTACACTAACACAATGGAAGAGGTGTCATAACTAGTGTTACCTGTATATTCTGCCCATTAATTCTTTCCGCCCAACTAAAAACTGAAAAGCCTAGCTTGCACAATGGTTGTAGACAATTTTTTCAGGCGCCAAAAAATCTCCCCCTGTTGATATATAATAGTACACACCAATGTACTCTCGGTGTTGAAATATAAAAGTACCCACCAATGTACTCTCGTTGGTGTTGATATATAATAGTACACACCAATGTATTCTCGGTGTTGAAATATAAAAGTACCCACCAATGTACTCTCATTGGTGTTGATATATAATAGTACACACTAATGTACTCTCATTGGTGTTGATATATAATAGTACATACCAATGTACACTCATTGGTGTTGATATATAATAGTACACACCAATATACTCTCATTGGTGTTGATATATAATAGTACTCACCAGTGTACGCTCATTGGTGTTGATATATAATAGTCCACACCAATGTACTCTCATTGGTGTTGATATATAATAGTAACCAATGTACTCTCATTGGTGTTGATATATATAGTACACACCAATGTATTCTCATTGCTGTGGATATGTAATGTACATTGGTGTGTATCTATCAAATAGCGCAATGAATGTGGGTGTGTGTGTGTGTGTGTACCTATCATATAGCGACACCAATGTAAGTACATTGGTGTATTATCCATTATACATGTAATATAATGGTACACACCAATGTACTCTCATTGGTGTGGATATAATTATAATGTATATTGGTGTGCATCTATCAAATAGTGCAATGAATGGGAGGGGGGGGGGGGGGACATTGGTGTCTATCATATAACGACACCAAGGAATGGGTACATTGGCGTGTCCCTATCATATAGCAATACCAATGGATGGGGGGGGGGGTACATTTCTCGTCATATAGCGACACCAATGAATGGGGGGGGGGGACATAGGTGTGTACCTATCATATAGCGGAACTAATGAATGGGGGGGGGGGGACATTAGTGTGTACCTATCATATAGCGACACCAATGAAGGTGGGATACATTGGTGTACATTGGTGTGTACCTATCATATAGCATCACCAATGAATAGGGTACATTGGTGTGTACCTATCATATCATATAGTGACACCAATGAATGTGGGTACATTGGTGTGTACCTATCATATAGCGACACCAATATAAGTACATTGGTGTATTATCCAATATACATGTAATGTAATGGTATCTGACTCTATATATTAAGTTCTATATATTCACCTCTATAACCTAATATTTTTTTGCTGCATATATGGAGATGCACATGAAAAGGTGAAAATTTAAAGGTGTGAATATAGAAATACAAGTTATAGTGGCATCTTAATTAATCCAGCCAGACCTCATGGTTGATCAAGCCATCCTTCTATATATCAGACTCTATATATTAAGTTCTATATATTCACCACTATAACCTAATAATTTTTTACTGGATATATGGAGATGCACCTTTAATCTAGACCGTCCCCACCCCCCATAACGACGCGAAGTGAATTTCACTTCTGTGTTGGTGTGACTGTCCTACCTTGACTAGCCTAGTCTGTTGGACTTCTTTGTTGTGTCCTTGACGTTGACTCCTGGTGTGACCTGTGTGGGAATAGCTGGTCTCCCACCGTTCCGTAAGCTATTCTGTTCTTAGTCACAGTACTGCAGAAAAATGTGATATTGGTGTGCAGCTAAGTAGGAAGCCTGGCAGGTACACTTGAGTGTTAAAAGTAAATGGAAGAGTTTTGTCAGGAACATTTATGCTAACTCCCCAGTGTGTCTGTATGTGTTCTTTCTTTTCAATGGTTATGGTATCATGGGGCAGTCCAATGGCAACTAGCACTGTGCAGCAGAATAGCCATACCGAAATCCCCAACCCTGGTCATGGGACCAGATGTTCTGTGAAGTCATAGGTGTTAACTCTATGGTTGGTTAGCACACATCTAATCAGCTTCCCACATCATAGCCTACCCTAGCATGATCTCACAGCACATTTTTGCGGTATTGTCAGCCGTCCCACACGTCTCTGGTTGACTACTTGACTTCTCTGTCTGTTGTGTCCTGGTTGATTTGACTCCTGGTGTGTCCTGCATCCTGTGTCCTGTGTGCTGTGTCCTGTGTGGCTCAGCAACATGACCAATAGGTATCATAGGTGCTATTCTTATTTAGTCTTTCTTACCTGTCATTAAGTTGGAGAAGTTATAGTAGAGAAGTTATAGTAGTGTAGCGTCGGGCTACCAAGTCAAAATGAAAGTTATGAGCTTAACATTTATACCAATCACACAAAAGGACTCATGGTTTTTAGAACAATTGAATGAGCGTTAATTAGAAAATAAGTCACTACCTAATACAATGTCTGCCCACACAAGTGGGTGTGGTGAACGGAGTAGACGAAGACCGGATGTGCAGTTATGTAACCACTACAGTAGGTAGAATGCATTGCATTATGGCAGCATGTTGGTCATTGAATTTTGAACTGAAGTGGATATTTAGAAAGTTGTTGCGTTTGTCATGTGCATGTGTGCTGCTGAAATTCAGTGTGGACATCACATACCAGTGTAGTCCTGCAGAATTGTAGAAGTATTGTGCCTTTTTGGTGAAAGCGTGAAACTTGGATTATTGGTAGAGTTTCACCCACTAAACAATTCTAGTCTAGGGGCCAAGTGAATTTCGTCCAAGATGGCCGCCATTTAAATAACGGCCACCATCGTACTTTAAAAACACTAATATAAACATATGAATCCTAATAACATACTTATTTCTTACAGGATTGTTTTTAAAATGAGTTTAAAATGAGCTAGAAATGTCTATTTTTTAACCTTTCAATCCTAAATTTAGGTAAGATGGCCGACAATTTTAAAATGGCCCCCCCATTAAATACCAACATAAATGTACTCTTTTCATATTCAGGAAGGAATATTGCATGTTATATTTTTCTGTAACCTAAATTTTTCTGTAACCTTTTAATTTACTGATTTTGATTTTTACCCAAGGAAGGTGGCTGCCAAATTTAAAATGGTCACCATGTATATATTTAAAGTACGACTGTGTTTCTGAACTCATACAATATATCACTACACTGGCATTCTAAAACTTTGTTGCATCGTGCATGTGTAGTCTAGTGTATCTGTACTGTCATGCTAGTTGGTGTGTAGTCCTACCTGTACTGTCAAGCTACTTATATAAAACAGAAGTGGGATTGGAAACGAATCATGTGCGTTCAATAGCAACAGTGAAAATGAGCAGTGAAAATGAGTTCAAACACTGCGTTATCGCGAAAAATTCTTGGTGGCCTTGGTGTTCCGCTTGGTGTTCTCTTGCCTAAGGAGCTGCCTCGCCTTAGGAGCTGCCTTGGAGCTACTGCCACTCTGTTTACTAGTTTGAGGCTTGGATAGATGCCATCATTAATTAATAAGGCTGTCCTAGAGCTGTGAGTGATACTGAAACTCCAAATACTCACTATTCTATTTATAGAGCCCTGCTCTATATAAATAGCCAATGAACATGTGTAGACTTTAGTGACTGCTTATTAGAATGGGTGGTTGAATGGGTGGTTGGCAGGTCAGCCAATCAGCACACCACAAACTAATCAATGTGCATGTGAATGGGGTTGGTTAGCACATCATATCATCACAATATTTAGCAGCCCACTCAAACTGCTTCAAACTGCATCATAGGTGCTAAAAAATTGACTGTACTAGCCCAGTGAATGTGAGTCTCTCTCTCAGCTTCTCACACAGCCTGTAACTTATCCACGGAGCATTGTGGGCCTGCCTAATGTAATAATGTAACTTCTATTGTGTCACCTTGTACTCTCAGCAACCACAGCCTGAAGACATGTCTGACCAACACCCAGGCACATCCAAGGATGTTCGTTCAACAAAGGTAAGTGTGCAGTGTGCATTTAAGGAGAGCTGAGCTGACCATTGCTATGCATAGTTAAGAGTGTTTCATGCACTTCATCTTAAGATTAGATGAGACTTCCTTCACCCACTCTTTCAAATATATAGGGAAGGAAGAGCGATGGAAGGGGGAAGATGAAAGGCGAAGAGGATAAAATTCCTTTGTGTGAGTACAAATTCAGTGCATGTATTAAGTGCATGTATTAAGTGCATGCATTAAGTGTGCTTCTTATTATATGTGCTATAACATATTTTTAGTACTGAAGGAATGTTTTTCTGGATTATCAGAACCAGCGTTTGCTAAGCTGTTGTCAGACGATAGCACAGATCTCGGTAGCATAGATCTCGGCATGTTAACATCCTCATTTTCAATGCTGTTATATAAATACATTTATATATGATACGTAAGACTGTAGTGACGGCCATCTGTAACCATTGTACTGGACTGGTGGATTGCACTACCACTCATATCACACATTCAACTGACAAAAGTCACATAGTAGATATCCCCTTCCTACGTAAGGTCTAGGAGGTCAGTAGGGCTATGCTGCCCAATTTTTCTCTTCTTCCTCAGCACGGCTAATGATGTAGGGCACTTTCACAAGATCACAGCCCCCTCTAAACTACATGTATTTGCCTGGAACAGCTGGGCTGGGGGATTTCTGTACATGTGCACCACCCCATCCCGGGTGTAGGGGGAGGGGTAGTTTGGGCTACAATACATAGTTGGTAACCCTCCCTGCACCAGAAAGATGTATTGATAGCAAACTGAATATTAAGCTTACATACTACTACATCAAAGTGCACCTAGACCCTGCACTCAGTAAGGCTACCAAGAGTCCTACAATAGAAGTAGTAGTAGTCTACTTCAGCTCGGGTATCACGACACAGCCATATTTCAGCTAGCTGGATAGAAAAGAGTCTTGCTAGCTATATGCAATGCAAATTCACCTTTTGTGGTTGAATGTCCGACATAAGAAGTAGTCCACCCACCAGCCCTGTCCAGTGCAGTGCAGTGATTATGGACGTACGTGTATTGACATTACTTCACTCCATTCATAGGTATAGGTGGTACTACTTGCCATTGGTTCAAGTCCAGCTCCAACAGGTCAAGGGGGGTGGATATATCAAGGACATACCATACCTCACTATGGGAGTAGGTTGCACATATCTTTTGGGAGAAACACCAAATGACACACTGAAGGATATTGCTGCCTATTATAATGTGGAGTGTATAGGGAAGAATAGCAACAAAATCACCACTGCTTGTGTGCAGCAGGTATGTGATAATAAGTTGAAGAAAGAGTGGAAGACCGAAAGCAACCATATGATATCCGAGTTCAACAATTTGAACCCACTCTTTGCCATAATGACGCAACGACTTGACACTGCTGTGTACATCGACAAAAAGGATGAGAAAGTGGTAGCTTTCGCGTCTGAAACCTGTTCCTCACCCATGAAGTGGACAGAGAACAAAGCGACGATTGGGGCAGCAGACTTCCTTCGCCTTCAGCGCTGGAAAGGGTATATTGATTTAGAAAGCATTACCACATTCGCTATCCCGAATAGGAAGGATGCCAACTTCCTCACCGAGATAAATGTTAGGTGGGAGAACTTTCTATTTGTTGTGAAATGGACAAGGTTCTCTGACATGAACGTTGGTTTAGATAGGCTTGAGTATGTTATCGAATTTCAATGTGAACTGATTTTCAACCACAATAAACTGGAGTTTAAAGAATGCAATGCGATGATGAGGCTTTCAGCAGGTGAGATCAAACGGCTGTCTGGAGTAGTAGAAGGAGGAAGAGAGAAAAATTGTTGTCAGGTGTTGTCCTCCACGCATGTGATGACGATAGATGATCGCTTTGTTTCAAAGATAATTTACGATTTACTAATTATATCCCCACTAGTGATCTTGCCTCATATGGTGACCATTTCATCACGCCACAGCATCACTGGCGTAAAACATATCCTTTTGATAACCATCTTTCCGTATTTACATACGCAAGGTTGTGTATTCACCCCTCATGGTAAATGAAGCCCTTCAGTGCTTAGGGGATCTAGTGGTGCAAATAAAGGATTCGATTGCTCATCTGCACAAGATGGGAGTGACCCACAATGATGTGCGGCTCGCGAATGTTTGTTTCAATGGATATTTCAAGGCCGTCTTTATCGATGTGGACAGATGCATGCCTTTAGGTCAAATGTACTGGTTGTTCCATTATGAAAACACAGGCTGCTTGTACTCATTACCCCAGCCATTAGCCAACTTCACAGCAGATGGAAGGACCGACTATTTCCAGCTGGGTACTGGCCAACACCACTGTACAATACCACAATAGAAAGTTGCTCTTTCTGGAGAGAAAAACAGTGATCCCTTTCATAAAAAAAACTTATTTATGATGGAATTTTCGAACGCAAATTAATGCCACAGGAATGGTTTGGAATTGGCAAAACTGTCGAATATGTTTTGCAAAACCGATGAACTAACAATTTAAGTAGTGGTTGATATTAATATTGGCATGCCTGCTCAAACTTAACAAATATTCTCTTCAAAAGATGAAGAAAACGTGAAGTGGGGGGTGCATGAGGGGAGCTGATGGAATGTATAGAGGGCTGGCTGGATAATTAGGTGGGCTAATTAGAAGTCCAATATTGTGCATGTTGACCCAAGTTCCAATATAGGGCACCTATGCCCCAGTTCCAATAGAAGGCACCTCGATTCCAGTTCCAATATTTGGTACATCGACCCCAGTTCCAATGTTGTGCACCTTGACCCATTAATGTTACTGAATAAGGACATTAATTCAAATCATGTGTTATTTGTGTGTGTGTGGCGTGTCAGTGTGGGTGCTGTTTTTGAAATATCAGGCTATGTTAATAACAGCAAAATGTAGTGGTAGTAAGAAGATGAAGAATTGATAGGATGGGTGGCTGCAAAGTTCACATCTGCAGTGTGTTTGAACCAGGGGTGCTGCCCAAGCAGGACTATTGACAGTTTCATTTACTTCCTGCAATGTTTCCTTTGTAGATTTTCTAAGTGTGCAGCCAGCTAGCCCATAGTCAGATCTTCAGTGTGTGTGTGTGGCTTATAGCGACCCCATGTACATTGGTGTGTACCTATCATATAGTGACACCAATGAATGGGGGGGGAGGGGGGGGGGGGGTTCATTGGTGTGTACCTATCATATAGTTACACCAATGAATGGGGGTGTACATTGGTGTGTACCTATTATATAGAGACAATGAATAGGGGGCAGGGTACATTGGTCTGTACCTATCATATAGCAACACCAATGAATGGGGTGGGGGGGGGGGGGACATTGGTGTGTACCTGATAGACAATTTGGCTTCCGCCCAGGCTTCTCTACTGAAATGCCCTACTCTTCATAACACAATCATGGCTGTCCTCTCTAGATAACAACAAATCCACATGTGCTGTATTCCTTGACATTAAAAAAGCATTCGATTCTGTCCCACATTAGCTCCTCCTCAACACCTTGTCAGCCCTCAACATTCCATCTCATCTTCTGTGTTGGCTCTGGTCTTACCTCACAGCTTGCACGCAAATTGTTAGGTACATACCAATGTACCCCCCAATACATTGGTGATGCTATATGATAGGTACACACCAATGTACACCAATGTATCCCACCTTCATTGGTGTCGCTATATAATAGGTACACACCAATGTACCTCCCCCCCCCCCCCATTCATTAGTTTCGCTATATGATAGGTACACACCTATGTACCCCCCCCCCCCCATTCATTGCACTATTTGATAGATACACACCAATGTACATTATATATCCACAACAATGATAATACATTGGCATGTATAATGGTGTTATGGACCTAATTCTGGTTGGAGCTAGGGCAGGCTACAGGTCTACAACACTCGCCATCTAGAGCTATGAGAAGCGTTATATAAAGTTCTATTATAGCTTACATTCAAGACTTTGTACAGAGTATAAAGCTGACAGAACCGTGATTCACTCTCGGGGCCTGGTTACTAAATATAGTCACAATCATAACACATTACAATTATATTCCTGAGGTGATGCCAGTTTAGTCTTGCACTCAGAGTTCAGCCTAGATGAGGTATTCAGCATTGTCAGGGGCTTCCCTAACACTCCCTCCTACTTCTTCTGGAGTGGGCTTCTTGTCAGGCGGCCAGCTCTGTCTGCTGAGGCCATCAGCATTGCCATTGTTTGTTTATCCCTGGCCTATGAATAATAATAATCTCGAAACTGTATGGTTGAAGTGCGAGAGACCAGCGTGTTAGCCGGCTGTTCACATCTTGAAACTTTTGGAGATAGGCGAGAGCAATGTGATCCGTGTATATTTGAAATGGCGCTCCACTAAGATACACCCTGAAGTTTTTCACACCTTCAACAACTGCAAGGCACTCGAGCTCTACTGCCAAATAATGTCTCTCTCTCGGTATTAGTTTCCTTGAGTGGAAGGCAATAGGTTGGTCCTCACCTTCCTCATTATTCTGGCTAAGCACCACACCTGGGCCTGTGCCAGAAGCGTCTGTCTGGAGCATGAAGGTTTTGTCATAATCCGGGCTAATGAGTACGGCCTCAGATGACAATGCTGCCTTCAGATCTCTGAATGCCATCTCTCGATCTGGCATCCAGACTACTCGGTTGGGTGATTCATTTTTCGTCATCTCATGCAGTGGGGCTTCAACTTCTGAAAATCCCTTTACAAACCTCCGATAATAGTTCGCAAGGCCTAAGAATGAACGAATATCCTTCTTCTTGACTGGTTTGGAGAACTCCCTAACTGCTCTCACCTTGCTCGGGTTTGGTCTCACTCTTCCTCTGCCGACCCTGTGACCAAGGAACTCACACTCTCTTGTTCCTAACTGACACTTGGCAAGGTTGACTGTCAGTCCAGCTCTCTGCAACTGGGTCATCACCTGATGCAGGTGTTTGACTGGTCCTCCCAGGTGAGGCTGAAAATGGTAACATCGTCCATATATGCTGCGGCATATTCCATGACATCCACCAGCAACGTATTCGTGAGATGCTGGAACACAGCCGGTGCACCCACAATACCGAAGGGCATCACCGTAAATTCATATTTCCCTAGCGGGGTCACGAAGGCTGTATTCGCTTGAGATCCCTCCTCGACTGGGATCTGCCAGTACCCTTTCCGTAGATCAAGGGCCGAAATATACTGTGCAACTGTCGGGGATACAATAAATAAAAATTCCCTGTTGAAAGACATGCTTGATGTGGCTAATGAAATTACTAAATTAATAAAGAAGAGTCCAAAAAGAGAGGCAGTATTCCGCAGAAAGCAATCAGAAATTCTGGGGCAAATGGAACATGATCTCCATGTAGACAATATTGACTCACCAACTCTGAAAATCCTCTGCCCAACAAGGTGGACTGTCCGAGCAGCATCACGAGTGCTATACTGAAAAATTATGGCACTCTCATGATCCTATGGGACTGGGCACAAGACCATGTCAAACACTCTGAAATGAAGGCAAGAATAATTGGAGTGGAGACTAAAATGCAAACTTTTAGTTTCTTCTATGGTCTTCATCTTGCTATTGTAGTACTTTCACATTCAGATAACCTCAGCACTTGCCTTCAGAGGGCAGAGCTATGTGCAGTGGATGCTCGAGCGAATACCAAGCTATCTGTCACTGTCGTACGAGGAATACAATCAGACAGGGATGCAAGCCTCCATTGGACAAAAGTAACTCAAGCTGCTGTGAAGTTGGAACTAAAAGAGCCTTCACTTCCACGTCACCGTATGATGCCATCAAGGTATAGTGAGGGTAATGCTCAACATTATTGCATTCTTCATTGTACTGTATTAGCTGCCTGTAAACGCCAGACCACATGTTAACCTGCCAAAACCACCTGCTAAAACCACATTATGATTGCAGCTGCTCAAATTATTAAATGTGCAAATAAGCAGCTGGAGATGAACAGAAAGGAAACTCAAAGAATTCTAACAGAAATGTGGCCAAAGAAGAAGAAAACTTCACAAAAAGAAGGGATGCCTGGTGTATCTGGGAATGAGCTTTTACAAGAACATGACTTTGAAGTTCTTTCAGAACCAGAGTCTGTCGATAAGGAACAGGTATGTAATGAGCTCGAATTTCTGGAAGAGATAGGGGAAGAAAGTATTTCTGTTGGTGACAATGAATGTGTTACTGTCAATGAAGAATGCATGAATCAATGCTGTACTGAGGAAAAAACTGCTTACCAACCAAAAGGAAAGGAGGCATTATCTCTATTTGCTAAGAATGATCGCAAATTTATCACTACATGATATGACAAACATGAATGGCTCACTCGATGTACTCTACAAAGAAGAAAGTATTTTGTGTCCACTGCAAATATGCACACAAACATGACCTACTTATATTTTCGACAAAAGGTGAGGAAGCATTTACAATTAAAGGATTTGATAATTATATAAAGGCTACTCAAAAATTTCGTACCCATGAGCCCAGCATCTTGAAATGAAGTTGAAATGGAATGCTCTTGCCAATCCATCAATTGCTACTCAGCTCAACACTCAAATTGCTAGAGCTCAACTGTCTCGGTGTATTGGGCTCTTGAAACAACTTGAGGCTATGAAATAATTATCTTCTCAGGCAAGGCATAGCATTGCATGGACATTTTGAAGAAGAGGGAAATCTACCTCAATTATTAAGCTGGTGGTCAAGTGATAATAATGACATCAAAAACTGAGTCAAGGAATTGAAGTATTTATCACATGACATTATTAATGAAATGATAAGTCTGATGGGGCAAAAAGTATTACGACAAATTTTAACAACAATCATGAGTAGTGTTCCTAGTTGGTATGCTGTGATTGCTGATGAGGCTACTGAACGTTACTTTTAAAGAACAGTTTAACTTGTCTATAAGGTATGTCGATGATGATTATATGGTGCATGAAGATTCAGTTGGTTTATTCAATCTTCCCAACACTAAAGCTGAAACTTTATTTGTTGTATTGAGAGATATGCTTATTCGATGTGCTTTGCCTTTGTCATTATGTCGTGGTCAAGCATACGACGGAGCTGCTGCAATGCAGGGGAAAAGAAAATGCTTAGCTACCTAAGATGCAGGGAGGCAGATACAGCTATTGAGAGATACTATTGATCTTATTAGAAGTTAATAAATTACTCTCCTAAAAGAAAGCATCTCTTTTTAAGAAATTGTTGGTAAATGAGACTGCAGAAGGTGGCATTAAGGTGCTGTGTCCAACTCGATGGAGAGTGAGAACTGGTGCCATTGGTGCTGTAATCAATCAGTATGGTGTTATTATGGAAACCATGGAAGAAATCCATCAAACAACCCATGAAAATGATGATGATTATGGATTGAAAGCAGCTGGAATACTTGCTGCTTTGGAAAAATGAAATTTTATTTGTTTTAAAATTGGGTCACCTTCTTTTCAGTGCTGCTGAAGAAACTTCTAAAGTCTTACAAGCCAAGGATCTAAGCATTCAAGAGGCAATGTCAGCAGTCAATGTAACACAAGATTTTCACAAGCGCCAGAGGAAAGATGTAGAGCTTGAAAGGTTCTATAGTGATCAGTTGGAAATTGGGCACCCTAAACTGCCTAGGTATAAAAGGCAGTAAACCTCATCAGTTTGATGCACCCAAAGTTTACTTTCGTAAAATTTATTATGAAGCTTGTGATATCCTTATCCAATAACTGGATGATCGATTTAAGCAAGTGCATTTAATGAACTCCATGATTGCAATGGAATCACTTCTTATTAAGGCTGCTAATGGAGAAGTTTATGAATGTGAGCTTGAATTCATTCAAGAATCTGTTTTTACGAATGACCTTGACTTTGATCAACTGAAGAAGCATCTGGGAGTTCTAGTTGATGTTATGAACCAGGCCGCACCAGAAGTGAAGAAAGTAACTATCATTCGAACAATATGTGAAGCTATGAGTACACTTGCGTATCGATCAATGTTTCCAGAAAATCACAGATTTCTACGCCTCTACTTTACAGTTCCAATTACATCCTCAACCTCTGAAAGAAGTTTTTCCACTTTAAGACGTGTTCTAACATACTTAAGATCCACTATGTCAGAAAAAAGGTTAAATAACTCCATTTTACTACACATCCACAAGGATCTCACAGATAGACTTAACTTACAAGAAATTGCCCAAGATTTTATAACACTAAATGAAGAAAGAAAGAGATACTTTGGAACATTATAAGTAATCATTGTAATATGTGTATGTGTGTGTGTGATAAAAGTTGTGGCTTTAAAAAGTTGGGGTAGTCTTCAAATTTTTTAGCTGACATGGGCGTACACAGGGGGGGGGGGGGGGGGGGGGGGGGGTTCTGCAGCCCCCCCTTTTCAATTTAATGATATTCATAGGGATGTGTTTGTGTGCGTTTTTTCCCCTCCCTCAGATTTCATTTCAGGCACTGGCACATTTCATTAATATAATTTTAATTATACACAGGTACAACAGTGATAGTGTTAAATATGGAAACAAAATTACAATAACTTAATGAGCTAATCATTGCACAGTTACACATGATGCACACGTAGTGAGCATTAATAGTAGTTGTGGAACTAGTGAGCTACAACTCAACCATGAAGAGGCAACTACAATCTATGGACATGAGCTTTCTAGTGGTGCTAGGTACTCTTTCTTATGTCACCACAATGTACCATTGCCTAGTGTCCTTCCTGTTACCTTTTCACATGGCTATCACCGAACGTTTAATGTATCATGGCTCAGTAAATATCCTTGGCTAGTGTACAGTTCTAAGGTAGATGGTATCCTTTGTGCTCTGTTTCTTCTATCTAGCCAACGTAAAACGTAAAGATAAAGGTTATCTGGTAATTAAGCCTGGATCAAGATGAGTTGCAATTTGAGCAATCATGCGAAGCTTCAATACCATCATGATTGTCAGATGCACAATTGAAAATCCAGCATCACGAGTAGATGTAATGACTAGCACTGCTGTTCAAGAAAATGAGTGAAAACAGGGGCAAATTGTACGAGCAATTGTTTTCTTAGGCAAACATGGTATTGCATTTCGTGGAAAGTTAGAGGATGTTGCATCTTCAAAGAATCCTGGAAACTTTTTAGCACTGCTAAAATCTTTTGCTCAGACAGACAGTATTTTATATGACCATCTTTATTGTACCAAGGCAAAGAATGCAACACACTTATCACCAAGGACTCAAAATGAAATTATTAATATTATAGGCTATGATATGAAAACAATATCTGAGATAAAAGAAGCAAAATATTTTTCCGTTCTAGTTTCATGTCACAATGTAGAGCATTTGCACATATGCCTTCATTTTGTTGATGGCCAATGGTGACATTCGAGAAGAGTTTGTTTCATTTGTAAAACTTGAGAGAGTCCGAGCAGCTGATATAGCAAATGCCATTATACAGACATTGGAGGGGCTTGGCTTATCACTGAGTGATTTGCGAGGGCAAGGGTATGATGGGGCCTCAACGATGAGTGGAGAGATAGCGGCATTATTTCGAGAGAAGCAGCCCAAGGCATTGTACCCCATTGTGCAAGTCATACTATTAATCTGGCTGTCTTAAGTTCCTGTTCTGTTCCACCTATAAGGAACTGTGTAGATCAGATAAAAGGTTTCACATTATGGATTAAGTATTCAGATAAAAGAGAGGACCTCCTTAAAGCAATCATTCAGAAGGGGTCTCAGATTGGAGCAAAGCAGTCTTCAATAATCAACTTGTTTGCATTACTCGATGGGTAGAGAACATCAATAGCTGGGAGCATTTCTGTCTATATCATCCTTTTCTAATTGAAATGTGTGAGATAGTGCTCTATGGAAATAGAGAATTTCTGAACTTTAATGATGGTTGGACTGCTGATGATAAGAAAAATGCCCTTGCACACATGAAAACGTTGGAGTCCTTTGCATTTTTATATTCCCTAGTCACTCTCTTTAGGTCTCTTCTTTATATTAAAGAAGCTGTTGTTAAATCAAGGAAAGTGCCAAGACCTTACCTCTGGAGTGACAATAGTACAAGACAGTTGCATTGAATTGAAGAGAGAGAGAGAGCAGATGTTGATAATTTTTCACAGTGTATCTTTCGGCATAGTTCCAGATTGGCAGTTCAGTCCAATATAACTATTTCGATGCCATGCACAACTCAGCGACAGCAGCATCGTCTGAATCCACAAACTAATTCAGTTGAGGATTACTTTAAATGGGCTCTAGTCATCCCTTTTCTTGACCACATTATTAATGATATTACATCAAGATTCACCAAGCATACCAACCAGGTAGCTTCATTGCATACCTCTTGACAAGCCATATCACTACTTCGTCCTTTGTTAATATTGAACCTGCTGTTACTTTGTATTCTGAAGATCTACCAAATGTGAGTATACTTGATGTAGAGTTACATCGCTGGAAGTTAAGGTGGCTACAAATTTCACCAGATAAGCGCCCTCAAACTCTGAGTGAAACGCTTAAACTCTGCTGCCCCAAAACTCTTCCAAATGTTTATACCCTTTTGAAGCTTTTTGCTACACTCCCACTCAGTTCCTGTACTTGTGAACGATCTGCTTCCGCACTTCGATGTTTAAACAACTACTTGAGATCCACACAGAGTGAGGAAAGACTCAGTGCCTTAGCATTAATACACATTAATTTGGAATGGATATTAATATCGATACTGTTTGCAAACTTTACATAGAACAACATCCATGCAGAATTCAATATGCTAGCTTATTATTTCAGTAATTTTGTCCGTATATATATTTATATTTTTGAAGTTTGTTAAGTTTGTTTAATAAAAATCATCTCTGTATATATTTTTGGAGTTTCCGCGATTTGTGCTGGATGGGACAAATATATTTCATATTTCCCTCTTACTATCCTCACCATGGCTTTCAGCTACATGATCCACATCCGACATATATACATAACCCCCCTTTTCAAAAGTCTGCGTACGCCCCTTTCTAAGCATGCTTACATGCGCCATCCCCTTGCCCCCCCAACCAGCAACTACTGGAGCCACCCCTGCCCAGTGTGCTCTTATTAGCACTACATGCAGTCTTCAAGTGTGCCCTTATTAGCACATGTGGTCTTCTAGTATGGCTCTGCCCTTATTAGCACATGTGGTCTCCCAGTGTGGCTCTGCCCTTATTAGCACATGTGGTCTTCCAGTGTAGTTCTGCCCTTATTAGCACATGTGGTCTCCCAGTGTGGCTCTGCCCTTATTAGCACATGTGGTCTCCCAGTGTGGCTCTGCCCTTATTAGCACATGTGGTCTTCCATTGTGGCTCTGCCCTTATTAGCACATAGCAATGGATGGCAACTGACCTGAATTCTCACCATTCCTTCACACATTTGGTTTGTTTACAAAACATCTCGTTACCAATCACATAGTTGTCGCTAATCCACTGACATTCCGCCATTCCTTATTGACTTGGACACGCGCAGTTGTGTGTGGGTGTGAGGCTCATCACGGATCGAAGTGTATGACAGTAGCTCATCATTCTTCATCATGCAGATTGCATGTTCCAGTGCTAAGTAGGACCACTGTTCACCTTGCTGGGAATTATGGCAATTTTCTCATCAGTGCAGATCTAGTAGCAATGCACGATCATCTTGGAACCATCCCTTTCCACACCACTTCTTGTGGAGTACCCTGAAAACCTTCTTCCAGTTCTGTAAATGACACTCGACAAGTTAGCAGTCCCTGCAGTGTCTGAGTCAGTCGTTGCATGGGCACCCCTGCCTCCAGATTAACCTAGGTGAGAATCCACCATAATTATCGCGAGGCTTAAAACCATCAGAGAGAAACAATTTTATATCCCACGATCAGTAGTTCACCACCTGCTCATATAAAGGGTGGTTAGGGGTCCACTCACATTATATATAGCCCCCTCCCAAGAACTGGTTCACGCCTTCAGAAACAGAGGCTAAGGAGAGCCTTGAGCAGTTCAAATTGAATGAAGCATATTTTGGCATAAGATGTGGAGAGATAAAAGATAAATAAAAAAGATTAATTGTTTGCATCAATGGAACCACTGGTTGTTCACAGCGACATGTTACTAAATACATCTAATGCCTCTGAATACATACATGGTTCACAGAATTAACCAAAAAGAATGTTAAGGTGTCAATATATTACTGTCGTAACATATGTATACACACCACACTGTTTAGCATAAATCTTCAGAAATGATCTTGTTTGATATGAAGCGAAAACCTTCACAGATTAGCAGTCCCCTTGATGAGACACTTTTCAAATCGCAAATCCTTTTCCAATTTCTCTTGGGCAAGAATACATACGGGTGGGGAAGGGAAGGAAGAATAAGTAGAGTCCAAGTCCAACTCCATTCATTTTTTGCATAAACATTTAGGGAACAAAGGGAACAAGAGAAATGAAAAGAGAAAAAAATGAAAAATATATATAAAAAAGGGAGGAAGAAGGGGGGGAAAAAGGGAAAAAAGGGGAAAAACGGAAAGAAGGAAGAAAAAAAGGGGGGAAAAAAGAAAGAAAATATATACAGAGCAGGGTACCCCATTGTATCCTTACTCCAAAATGACCTGGGGTTGAAATGAAACGGTGCTGCAGAGGAACTTGGATCATTGCAAAGGAATCTTAATGGTTTTAGGACACTTTGTGACTTTGAGTTCACAATTGAAATTCAGTAGAGGTCCCATGAAAAAATTATTTGGGACAATGATAGCTTGACAGCGGCACAACCATGACTTGCCCACTTTGTCGAAGACTAAAGTGGATGAAATTGGCGTTGCCTGATTACCATCTGAGACAGCACAATGGATATTAGCAATGTAACTAGAGCTTTCGGAGTGCACGTAGGTATCCGTAAAGCACAGGGCAAAGTTTGGTGCACTGGTTGAAGTCGACATAATGGCAGTTGTGTCACATGATAGAGTCACCATGCTGCAGTTTTCATAAAGAGGTATGTCCACATGTTTTGGTGGGGCATCTTCAGTGGTTTTATTTGCAATACTTTTGGTCAGGTTGTCCAGTGTTGCTTTTAGGGCCAAGATCTGAGATGATATGGTTCCTAGGTTAGTGCTGTGTGTTTGGTTATACACAGTCAAGTTCTGCTGGAGTTCATCCACATGTTTTTTAAACTGCTCAAAAGCCACCGACAAATCCTGGGGAGAAGACTGTGCTGCTGAGGATGAAGGCAATGAAACTTTCAAAAGAGTTCCCACTTGTAGTCCATTAACAAGATTGAATATGCCTAGAGCTAGAAGAAAGAGCTCAAGGACAAACAAAATGGCCACAAAACCAAGCAGAAAGCAAGATTTCCTCTTCTGCTCTTTGGGGGGATTGGGTACACCTTTGGACATGTCTCACTTTGTAAGAGTCACTGAGCGTGCACCTCTACACATACAGAGTATAGTCTAACTTCTCTCTCTCTCTCTCTGACTGTCTCTCTACTCTCCTTATATACATACATTCAGTCACATGATAATGATAGCCAATCAAATACTATAGAACATTCTATCTGTAAACTTGGTCTTGGGTGTATTCAATTATGGTATTCACTGTGGCTTTTCCCTTTAGGGTAATCTTGGTCTTGGGTGTATTCAATTGTGGTATTCACTGTGTCTGTTCCCTTTAGGGTAATCTTGGTCTTGGGTGTATTCAATGCTTGTTGTATTCACTGTGGCTGTTCCCTTTTAGGTGTCGTGTACACCCCATCAGGAAATGACCTATGTGATTTCCCTGACACTACTTCCCCCTCCTCTAGACGAGAGCCATGCTCTCTGCTTAAACCATCGGCATTGGCGTTCTTTGACCCTGGCTGGTAGGCCATACGATATTGGTAGGGTTGGAGATGGAGTAGCCATCTGGCTATTCTGCCATGTGTGTCTTTGAGCCTTGCGAGGTGTGTGAGAGGGTTATGATATGTTTGGATTACAAAGTTATTGCCCTCCAAGTAGATCCTGAAGTGTCGAACTCCCTAAGTCCTTCTCTTTCAATGGCCGAATATTTGACTTCCCTTGGTAACAATTTCCTCGAGCCATAGGCTAAGGGGTGCTCTTCTCCATCATGGTCAATATCAGGGATCCCAACCCAGCTGCTATATAAGGCTGAGTGTAACAAGTGAAACTACAAGGAAAGATTAAGAAAACATTAAAACTACAAGTGAAACTACAAGGAACTTTCAGGAACATTAAAGCTACATGTGAAACTACAAGAAACAATTAAGGAACCATTAAAGCTACATGTGGAACTACAAGGAACAATTAAAGAACCATTAAAGCTACATGTGAAACTACAAGGAACAATTAAGGAACCTTTAAAGCTACATTTTGTGTAAGATCATGTGCAAAGATGACTTTGACTATAAAAGTGATATATTGAATATTAGAGAGAGTGAGACAGAGTTAGTCAGTCTAGTTAGCCTTTGAGTGAGAGCTAAGCTAGCAGCTAAGTTTACATTGCTAACATTATTTGCATTGTTGTAAAGGATGGTACACCTCATTTGTGCCATTGTATTGTTAACTGTAAGGTATCTTTAAATTCGTTCTTAGGTGATACCTGTCGTCTTTTCGTAAGAGGGAAACAGCTATAGTTGAGAGTAGGCTGATTTTGGCTAGGTTGAGATCTACAGCAGCAAGGCTGTAGATAAGACCTGGCATCGGAGTAGGCTGTCCTTGTTGCCAGCAAGCTGATTGTGACTGCTGGGGAAGGAATTCGCGCTCACAGTCAAGTTGAGATAGTACATACCCGATTCCGGTACTGGAGGCGTCTGTTTGCAAGAAAAACTCGCGCCCCCATTGTGGTGTACGAAGAACCGGGTAGTTTACCATCTGGTCTTTCAGTGTCTCAAAAGTAATTTGCATGTCTGACGACCATCTAACATTGTTAGGTTCCTCCTTCTTGTAGCGTTCGATAGTGGGGTGGCAATTGTGGCGAAATTGGGAATAAACTTTCGATAATATCCACTCATTCCGAGGAAATCCCTCATATCCTTCTTCGTCTTGGGTTGAAGGAATCCTTTGAAGGCCGTTACCTTCACTTCGATTGGCCTTATCTTCTCGTAACCCACCTGATGTCCTAGGTATTCACATTCATTCTTTGTAAAATGACATTTCTTTTGGTTGATCCGGAGCCCAGCATCCTGTAGCCTTCGGAAAACTGCCCGGAGATGCTCCACATGTTCTGTCCAGGTGTCACTGTGGATAATAATGTCGTCCACGAATAGGGTGATGCAAAGTGGATCGTATCCGCAAAGATGTTGTCCATTAGATGCGGGAAGGTCGAGGGGGTGGCCACCAGGCCAAAGGGCATTGTCATGAACTCGTATTTTCCCCATGGAGTGACGAAGGCAGTCTTAGACTGACTCGCCTTCTCCATGGGGACCTGCCAGTACCCTTTTGTCAGGTCAAAGACCGTGATCCACCTCGAACCTCCCACGTTGTCAATCATATCCTCGATTGTGGGGATAGGGTAAGGGTCGGAAATCGTCACAAGGTTCAGCTTCCTGTAATCCACACAGAGGCGTCGGGAGCCATCTGCCTTGGGTACCAGCACGACTGGGGCAGCCCAGTGGGAACAATGATGCCCTGTTGAAGCAACTTCTTGATTTTGCTTCTCAGAAATTCATGTGCACTGTGAGGTATCCGATATGGAGCGAAACGGATGGGGGAGGCATCCGCCATGTTGATAATGTGTTGGACCACATCCGTCCGTCCTGACGTGTCGCTGAAGACATCTCGGTACTCTTCAGTGATGTCGTCCAAGTCATCCTGCTGTTGGGTGGTGAGGTTATTTCCTTCCTCTATGTTCGGTACCGGATCCAAGTTTGAGGTGCACTCCATGGCCACCAATGCTGATGGAATGGGAAAGTGCCACGCCTTCATCCCATTGATGTGGTAGACACGGAGGCTCCTTGAACCCTGACCTGCAGTCATCATGGTCGCGACGGGTTTGATTGCTAAGGTGTCTCACCACGGTTTCAGACAGCTCCTCGTATGTCTTGAGGTTGAGGGTTCACATCCTTGCCTCGAGCCATCTCGGTAGTTTGGACAATTGTATTTCTATCAGCAATGTGGCCTCAACATCCAAGGGGGAAGAGGCCAGCCACTGATGGAAGTTCTGTCGGTGTTTGGCCAACCAGACCTCAGGATTGGTGGTCGAGAAGGGGGTCTCAAAGTTCCTGTGGTGGTATGTCTCGATCGTGGATGCGGTACTCTCTCAGAAGTTCCACCTTGACCAACCGGTAGTTGTTCTGCTCATCTGCTGGCATCGCTGACATAGTGGTCAGTCCTGCCCCAGAGAGTGATGAGGATCTTAGAAAGATGGCCCACTGGGGTGCTGGCCATACCCCAGTGAGGGCTGCTGCCTCAAAAGCTTCGAGGAACGCACCCATGTCATCAATACCCTCAGCGAACTTGGGTACTGATAGTTTGGG
Organism: Cladorhizidae sp. MBARI D1340-BT2; assembly: GCA_028752905.1. Classification (NCBI taxonomy): domain Eukaryota; kingdom Metazoa; phylum Porifera; class Demospongiae; order Poecilosclerida; family Cladorhizidae; species Cladorhizidae sp. MBARI D1340-BT2. Next base: position 7,083,016 of record JAQNBH010000013.1, read on the forward strand.
CATTGGAGGAGGGGATCTGTCTACCGGGAGAGGTTGCCGGAGTTCAGCCATCATCTGCATGTACTGCTCCTGCTGTCGAGCCTCCCTCTCCTCCTGCCTAGCCTGGGCCTCCTCTCGCTTCTGCTCCTCCCTCTTGCTCCCAAGTTGATCCACCTGGACCCACTGCTGCAAGAACCGATCCATTGGGTTCTGCAGGCCCGCTGGTCTCAGGGGTATTCCCATGTACCCTTGGGGGCTCCCTAGGAGGCCTCCTATCCTCTGCCATAGAAGACTTGGTGAGTAGGATTTATCTTCCAAACAAAAATTAAAATCAAAATAACACAACCTCCTCCTAGCTCTTCTCTTGGCTACTGAAGGGTCGGTTTTCAATCCACAAGGCCGGGAGAGTAGTGGAACAGCCTGGACTCAGTATTGCACTCGTAGAGCAGTGGAACAGCCTGCAGTATTGCACTCGTAGAGTAGTGGAACAGCCTGGACTCAGTATTGCACTCGTAGAGTAGTGGAACAGCCTGGACTCGTGCCCTGTGTGTCACCTTCCAGCTAGCTAAGCTACTCCTCTTTGCTAGCTTCTGGCAGGTCCGGGATCTCCTTTCACTAAGAAAGAAATCCCGCTGCTGCCACCACTGTCGGGGAAATTACCCTCTCCTGAGGCCTTCCTGCCTCAACGAATATTACTGGTCGCTTAGTAGTCCGAGTGGAGACTACTTCTGGTAATTTCCACCGCGATGCCTAGGCACTCAGGGTACTGGCTACACCACCAATCCACCCTACTAGACCTAACTGGACAGGCCGTACCTCAGCCTCTCTCTAGGCTCTTTACGGTCTTGCCCCTTTGGCTCCCTACCCAATACTTGGGTTGATTAAATACTCAACAAGTCAATACCAAAGATAGTACACATACAGAGTATAGTCTAACTTCTCTCTCTCTCTCTCTGACTGTCTCTCTACTCTCCTTATATACATATATTCAGTCACATGATAATGATAGCCAATCAAATACTATAGAACATTCTATCTGTAATCTTGGTCTTGGGTGTTCTTGTGGTATTCACTGTGGTCTGTTCCCTTTTAGGCAATCTTGGTCTTGGGTGTATTCAATTGTGGTATTCACTGTGGCTGTTCCCTTTTAGGTAATCTTGGTCTTGACGCTTGTGGTATTCACTGTGGCTGTTCCCTTTTAGGTGTCATGTGTACACCCCATCAGGAAACGACCTATGTGATTTCCCTGACACTCTGACATCGTCCAAGTTGGCATATGCATCGGTACATCTATCATCGAAGTCGACATCACCTACTCCGAGACGCCGCCATCTTCTTCGATAGGTTCGGCCTGCTTTGGCCTCAAGTTGATAGTAGACAGACCGCCACTGACATAGCCAGTAGTTACCACATTTGAGGGACGAGTCCGCTGATTTGATCAATGGGCATAAGCTCGCGAACGGTTCTGTACGATACAGACGGAACAGAATCTGGTCCATCGCAAAGCTCAGGAATATCAAAGCCCAGGAATATAGTCAGAAATCTCTTCCGTTCGGTGGTCACTCGAAAGAGGAGGGCTGATGCTACAAAGACCTATTTCCTCTCCCATAGTAAGCTTACTTGGAGTTTTAAAAACCTTTTTTTTACCCCGTTCTCTAAACTCTGCTTCCCTACCACAAAACTTGGCTACTAGCTATGTTATTTAGTTCTAACGCACTCCGTTAAATCTCAACAACTTGGCGACCAAATCATGCCAACACGGAACAGCTTACGAGCCATCGCTCTACTTTCACTAAATAAAAGTACACTTTGGGGAAATGGCGGGTCCTAGCCGCTTTTTATGGAAGAGTGTTGTTATTGTGGGTAATCACGAAATTCCAACTGCGCATAATTCATGAGCCGTGCATGATGACACGTTAGTTAAACATTCCAGCTGCCAAGAACCACCAAGAGAAGCAGGGAGTAAAACTCTCCAGTCTTAGGCCAGGGATACTGGCAACATTTTGCAAACAAATTAAAGACCCCTATAGGCTATCATTTTGCCTCAGGAACCTATAACCAAGTCAATGAGTAATTTTTGGGGACATAATTCAAGAGCCATTAGAAAAGAAAGTAAACAAGACCTTTCCTGTGTAGACCACACCCAGAAGAGATGATTATTTCAGCTGCAAAAAAAGTCTCACTGCATAAAACAACAAGGCCTAGAGCTTGTGTTTCAAGTGGAGAGATCAGCTGCAACAACTTGAAAACCCGAAACTAGAAGTTGAGGGGTGGACAATGACACCAAGTCAGGGCTTCAGGGTCTCCAGGACTTTTCCCAACCACATTACATATTTCAGCATATGCCCTGACTTGTGCTAATGAACTCATGCAGGGTAAGCTACAACAGGAGAACTCCACCAAACGAACACAAGATGTTTTAGTAGAGGAGCAGCTGTAGTCTCCTTTGGACTTAAGACAGTTGCCCAGGAGCGAAAACTCCACACACCAAAACAGTAACAGAGTGCTGCTCATTTCTTCTGCTTATAATACCACCATGTGCTAGCTGGATTGTATTATTCAATGAACCCACTTGCTGATCGTTGGCAACTAGCTTAATTTCATAATCAAGAAACAAATTAGTTGCGACCAAGCATTGGAATATTGGGAGTCTTTTCTTCATGAAGTTCTAATGATCGGACCTGTTGCATTAACTTATACGAGGCAAGGGGAAGAGGAAACATGTAGACTTAGATGTAATCTCGCATATGAATGTCAAGGTTTCTCTCTCCATGGTGCGAGTCTTTTTGGAGGTAATATCGGCTGAAACTATTTAGGCAGTAAGAAGTTGCCGATGTAAGTTTTAACTGAGATGAGTTTATGATAATGGTCTGTAACAGGGTCAATCCCTCCAATTACTAGCTTATTACACTGTATGTGTGATCAACATGCACAAGTTCTCTTATATCGGTTTACGAGCTTACACAAGCAAGGGCCTCTTTAATTGCAGTGGAGAAATCTTTATAAAAAAAGTGAACATGTACACATGGAAAAAGAAAAAAAAAGTTAACTTCATAGAAAAGCAAAATGACATGCTAATATCAGCCTAGGCACATAATTAATATACTAGCAATCTTGTAATCTGAGAGAGTTGATGGTTTTAAACGGGGAACAAACAAACACACAAAACAATAAACAAATGTGTTACCATGGTGTTACCATGTATATACTAGGTAGGTACTTGCTAATAGCTGTTAGGTTAGTAAAGCACGTGCTGCCGTGTCATCATCAATGCCCAAGACATGTCTTCCTAGACAGAAGTCTGCATGGCAGCAGATAACCTGGAGGACAAGGCAAAATGCTGAGACACTATTATCCCTTTAATATCCAGCTATTAACCCCATAACACGCAGTCATTAACTCCTTCATAGCCATCCACTAACCCCTTTAATAGCAAGCCATAACCCCTTCTTAACAGCTTCCCATTAACCCCTGTCATTAATCCTTGAGCAACGACAAAGTTGTATCAGAGTGTTTCATGCAGGGAGGTGATCTACGGATGCCCAGTAGCCTCCATTTGGGTCAAGGTATAACAAAGATAGAATTTGGCTACACTTCCTACTGCACTCCTAGTTGGGTTCGTGAGACACTCCCACTTCACCCAGGCTATCATGCCCAGCAATGATTGGAGTGTGTCTGCATCATCCATAGCTGTCCCACTGTTCCTGCCCACCTAATAATGGCTATGGATATGGAGCTAGACAGAACAAGGAGGGAAACAGCTTTGATGGGCATCCATGGATGACTCTGGGATTGTGCCACTGGGCCACCCAGTTTCCATGCACACCTGTCTCTCATGGCAGACACACCACCATACATGCAATCAACCATAATGGATAAAGCCACCCGTCCTTTAGTTACCCATGGGCTCTTCTTCACCGATTCACCACTCACATGCACTTATCCACCAACATTAACCCCATCAGCACCTCCTCATGAGGGTTAATTACCAATGGGGCTCTTCCGTCACTGATTCACACCCCTCATGCACTTATCGCCCAACATTAACCCATTCAGCACCTCATCATGAGGGTTAATTACCCATGGGGCTCTTCCATCACTGATTCACACCCCTGATGCACTTATCCTCCAACATTAACCCCATCGCACCTCCTTATGAGGGTTAATTACCCATCATTGTTTCACACCCCACATGCACCTATTCCTCAACATTAACCCCATCAGCACCTCTGATGAGGGTCTCCACCCACTGACAATGACGTCAAAGCTGACACAGTGTCTGCCTCCTCAAGCTCCCTCTTCTCGCCCTCCGTGTGCAGCAGCGAAACCAAGCTAGCCGAGTGGGCAAGACAACGCCAATAGTTTTCTGTGCGGATGCAAGGAGGAGGAGGGAGGAAGGGAGGGAGGGAAGGAGGAGGGATGGAGGAGGGAGGGAGAGAGGGGGGAGGGAGGAGGGAGGGAGGGAGGGGGGAGGGAGGAGGGAGGGAGGGAGGAGGGATGAGGGAGGGAGGAGAGAGGGAGGGAGGAGAGAGGGATGGAGGTGGGAGGGAGGGAGGGAGAGGTATATGGCATGCAGACATGTTGCAATATCTTATTGTAATATATTCTATTTCATGCCCACAGACCTTTCCTTTTCTTCTACTAGTGAAGTCATGGATGTTTATATTGCATAACACACTGATGACAGAGTGGGCATGCATGTGTGGGCGTGCCAGTGTGGGCCTACATGTGTGGGTATGCATATGAGTGTGCATGTGTGGTTGTGCATGTGTGAGTGTGCATGTGTGAGTGTGCATGTGTGTGAGTGCGTACGAAGTGTGAGTTTGTGTGTGATGTGTATATGTGAGTGTGTTCTGCAGGTCTCGCAGTGGATAAGTTTATAAGCTTTTGACAGGAGTGAAGCCAAGAATGTCAGAGCCAGCGAACTCCTTCCACAAAAACAGGACAAACTTCAAGAGATTATTGACAACCGACAACCACTTAGCCGATACCAAAACAGATGGTCGCCAAATTGCAACAACGCACAATGCTCCACACAGCATGACATCATCAATATGGATTAGGGCTTCAGCCAGAGTTGTGCCGAAGGCCTAGGATTAGGACTAGAGTAATGGCAATTCTTATAGACAGGGCAGTGGCTGGGCAGTGGCCATGATAATATGCCATGACTGTGCCATATCATCAACCAGGTCTAAGTGGTAGGAGAACCACACCCAGTCAGTTCTTTAATAGCAGCTGCCTGTAGTGGCACTACACTAGGAAAAACAAGGTCTTGTTTCTACCACTTTAGATAACCTTCAGGACTTGTGTAATAGCAGAGTTGTTGCTAATGGATGCTACCTAGTTCAGCCAACTTAGGGCACCTCATACCATATGTACAGTTGCCACTGACAGCACATCCCAACCTTTGTCAAATCTCCTTCTGCTGGGTTATTTTATTCAAGCAAACCAGAGTAACTTCCTCTTGCAAGGAAAGAGAAAGCATTTGTAAGGTCACTAGAAAGTGGCTATCTTAGATTCCATATGCAAAGTCATCTGTAAGGTAACCAGTGGGCAGCTTCCTCTTGCAAAGAATATCTCTCTGATTGGGTATGTGAGAACTTCTCAAGAATAATAGGACATCGAAACCATACAACTTCTGTGGCTAAGTGATTGCATACCACTAGAGGCATGTGCTGAAGAACTGCAGAATAGTTGGTTGCCCTTTCATGCAAAGAGCTATGTAGAACCAGACTTCACAGATGGGCTTCCATAATTAGCTGGCTGACCACACTTGTGTATCACAACCTATGAACATTGAAATCATATGCTAGATCCACTTCGCAAATGACCACTCTGGCTTCATGTGAGCTAGCCAGCCATTATGATCCAATAACCATAAGACTTCTTGCTTTGTTGCGCGAATGACCGAAAAACTCTATTGTTTCATGCTTGAGCTGTGTGCATTAATTATGAGCACATGCTAACCCAATTTCATGGATGATTCAATTATTAAACTAGTTCTGTTCCTGTAGAGCTTGTTTACTGGAACTTGCGGTCGGGCAATGCATGGACATCTCCTAAATGCCACAGAGGAGCACCCAGCCATGAATACCTGACCCTGTCTAGCAGCTGAAATGAAGAAGACCTTGTTGGTATGCTCGAGTTATACACATGAATACCGACTGGTACATGACAAAGCCTAAAATCATTAACTATGCAAAGCTTCTAACACACCGAGAAATTCACGCCAGACTTCAAAGTCAAGAAAATCACCTGACGAAACACCACCTACTCTTAACACACCCACATTCCTATCCCATTAAATGGCCACCACATGTGGGCTGATCAATACCAGTACTTGTTCAATGACAGAGTCACCTGACCTGCTTCCAAAAGCAACACCCCATTCAAGCCCCCTTCTAATATTCACAGTTTATCTAATTGAGTACCAGTCATGTGAGAGGACACTCCCTGCCAGATGCACAAGAGTACCAAGACAACACAAAACTCTTATAATGACTTGGAAAAGACACTACACCAAAACCACTTATGAAACCACATGTGAGTGTTGCTAACATGATGGGCGTGGCATGTACAATGTGTGGCACAATGTTGACATCTGGCTTGTAATTACCTCCCACTTGGACTGGCCATGTGACCCTATAGGACATTCTGATAGATGACATGGGTGCATGCATCTCCCACTCACCTCCCATAGCATAAAGCCCCATCTATACCACAACACAACCCTCTCATGGGATGTGCCAACACTCTTCCCAATCAAGACCCACAGGCAATGGCAGGTGACCATAGAGATACACACCCACACACTCTGAGAACCAAGGGAAGCCTAGATAGCATCCAGATTCTTGTTTCATGTGGGGCCATTTATCTGAACCTCGGAATTGCGTCTGCAATAATTGACGTTTTTTAAGAAATTAACCATCATAATATAGGAAGCCATATCTTGTGTGGGTTGCCTCACCTAAAACTAGGATTAGCTATGGAGGAATTGACAGGACCCCTGGCAGAATGAGGATCACATTTCGGTAAACAATTATACACAAATTACTAGGGAACTGGTGTAGACAAAAAGGCCAGCTGTATTTTAACTATTATGTTGGTTACCACATAGAATGTGCTAGTTACAACATAAAGCATGTAAATATGGAATTTGATTCTCATGACAGGCAGTCACATGTCTGAATGCTATCTCAACACACAACACCACACACAGACACACACACCAAATGAAATGGGGAGGGAATTTAGTATTTCCTCTTGTTGAACAAGCCATGGATATGAGAGCGTGGGGTCATTGGGAGGCTTGGCAAGTTGCCCAAAGGTGGGCCAACAGCAGAGAATCCAAGTACCTGCCTTCCTGGCATACGTGAGTGTGTGGTATTTAAAGTGCTCCTATCCAGCTTACAAGGGGCTCCACATACACCCAGACCTGGAGTGGACTGGAGAACAGGAGACTTCAGAGTGAAGAACAGGAGACCTCAGAGTGGAGTGGAGAACAGGGGCTTCAGAGTAGAGAACAGGAGACCTCAGAGTGGACAACAGGAGCTTCAGAGTATAGTGGAGAACAGGAGCCTCAGAGTGGAGAACACAAGACCTCAGAGTGGAGTGGAGTAACAGGAGCCTCAGAGTGGAGAACAGGAGACCTCACAAATTCAGTTTTCACAGAGAAGTGAGGGTGATGACATGGGGTATAGTAACCTGCTCACTCCTCAGAACCCCACGTGCCTGCCTCTCTCTATGCCACTGAATCACTGCACTCAAAGGAGCACAGGTTGTGTCCCCCCCCCTTCCCCCACACCTCTCTCGCTCCCAACCAATAATTCCGTATGAAACACTGGTGTTGGGAGGAGGTTGTACTGTGAGCACTACAATACTCGTGCAGTCTTGCGGAAGGCAAGTACCCAATCAGAACAGTCTCAAGCTACAGCACAAGTGGAGGGACAGGAACGTCGCTAGAAACGCATAGAGGAGCGGGGGAGGGGGAAACCCCTCAAGTTTACTGCACTCAGCTCAGATGACAGCAGTCACATGCATGCACACACACACACACTTCATCACAAGTAAAACCCTCGCACAGTAATAGAGGTGATAAACCACACCCCTAAAATAATTTAAAAAGAAGCAAAAACAAAACCTAGACTTTGAACCTTCTACATATCATATCTTAACACTGCCACTCATGTGTGTATATAGCCAAGGCCTACACAAACATCAGCTGTGGCAAACTCCACAGCACCTGTTGAGGTCACTTTTACTGTGGTCGCCAAGACAACTGGGTTGGTCCCTGAGAAAGAGAGAGGTTACTTTTACTGTGGTCGCCAAGACAACTGGGTTGGTCCCTGAGAAAGAGAGAGGGAGAGAGAGGGGGAGAGTTCTGACGCCAGCTAGCCACAACCCAACTTCTCTGTCTACCAGATAGTCTTGAAGTTGTATATATGTGTGATAAATGTGATATTCCGGTCTCTTAATAGAGGTATTGTCTGATTCAGTCATCCTGCCCTCAATACATGGTGTTGGTCTAGTGTGTGTCCATATAGAGCTATTGTCAACCTACTTCGACCTGTCTCCACCCAGTGTGGTGTTGGTCCAGTGGGAGTCCATCTATTGTCAACCTACTTCAACCTGCCTAACCCAGTGTGGTGTTGGTCCAGTGTGTGTCCCCATAGAGCTATTGTCACTTACTTCAACCTGCCTCAATCCAGTGTGATGTTGGTCCAGTGTGTGTTCCCATACAACTATTGTCAACCACTTCAATCTGCCTCAATCCAATGTGATGTTGGTCCAGTGTGTGTTCCCATAGAGCTACTGTCAACCTACTTCAACCCAGTGTTGTGTTGGTCCAACGTGTGTCCCCATAGAGCTATTGTCAACCTACTTCAACACCTCTCAACCCAGTGTGGTGTTGGTCCAATGTGTGTTCCCATAGAGCTATTTTCAACCTGCCCCAACACCAGTATGATATTGGACCAGTGTGTGCCCCATAGAGCTGCTGTCAACCTACTTCAACCTGCCTCAAGTCTGTCTGATACAACAATCTTAGGAAAATCTGTCTTGGACAGATTGAGAAGCTAATCCATCCACGGAAAAGTATATAACCACGTAACGTAACCGGGCAATATAGTAATCGTCAATGGTCACGGAAGTGAGGTTCTAGACCTAACTATAACTATCTGCTCAATGTATGCATGCGCATAGGTCTGACGTGTTCAGAATAGTCTCGTGTAAGTATCCAGGATGGAGGAAAGAGGAATGTAAGTATGTACAGGGGGGTAATTTCTGGGTGGGCTGGGGGGGCCATGGCCCCCCAACTTTTGGCCAAAACAAGTTTTCTAAGGGAGTTTTTGCAAGCTGTTGAAGGTGTTGACTAACAAGTTATAGCTCATTCATAATTGTAATTGGTTTGAAATATGCTAAATAGAACAACACCATAGAACAACACAAGAATATTGGTTTAAACAACAAGTTTGTTCCCTAATCGGTTCAATACATGTGACCAGTTAGTGTATATCAGGAATAACAGCCTGAAAACTAAACCACCAAACAGGCCTCAGACCATAGTAGGCACCTCGATTCCAGTTTCAATATTAGGTACATCGACCCCAGTTCCAATTGTGCAACTTAACCCCAGTTCTAAAGTTGTGCACCTTGATTCCAGTTTCAATATTGTGCATCAGATCCCAATTCCAATATAGGGCACATATACTCCAGTGCCAATAGAAGGCTCCTCGATTCCAGTTCCAATATTGAATACATCGACCCCAGTTCCAATATTGTGTACCTAGACTCAAGTTCCAATATTCTGCACCTTGACCCCAGTTGCAATATGGGGACCTACGTCCCAGTTTCAATAGTAGGCACCTCGATTCCTCCTAGCCCTAGCCCCAGCCCCAGCCCTAGCCCTAGTCCAGAACTCTAAGGGGTTAACGCACAAATTTCTCAGCATTAGTCGAAGGTGAAGCTTCTCCACTATACCAAATTTTAAACCAGCACACTCAATATAAAAGGACTTAGAGTGGAGCCATCCTTTTTGATGCACAGGTTTGCCCCAAAAATGAGTCGAAAGTGTACTTCTATGATGGTGGATGGCTAGTTGTACTAATCTTTGGGGGGGGGGGGGGGGAAGGATGGTTGGCTCTAAGTCCTTTACATTGAGTGTGCCGGTTCAAAAATTGGTATGATTGACAAGCTTCACCTTCGACACATGGTGGAAGAAATTTGTGCATTAACCCCTTAGAGTTCTGTAATTGGCTCCCCCAAATTATTCAGCTGGAATTGAGGTGCCTTCTATTGCAACTTGGCCTATAATGCAACTTAGGTCAAGGTGCACAATATTGGAACTGGAGTCAAGGTATACAACTTTGGAACTGGGGTAAAGTTGCACAATATTGTAATTGGGGTCGATTTAACCAATATTGGAACTGGAATCGAGTTGCCTGCTATTGAAACTGTGCATCTTGCCAGTTGGAACTGTGCACCTTGACCCCAGTTCCAATGTAGGATAGCTATACTCCAGTTCCAATAGTAGGCACCTCAATTCCAGTTCCAAATATTTGGGTACATCGACCCCAGTTCCAACATTATGCACCTGGCACCAGTTACACTGTTGTGTATCTTGACCCAAGTTGCAATATGGAGATCTACGTCCCATTTCCAACACAGGTCACCTCGATTCTAGTTCCAAATATTTGGGTACATCGACCCCAGTTCCAACATTGTGCACCTGGACACCAGTCCCACTATTGTACACCTTGACCCTAGTTGCAATATAGGGACCTACATCCTAGTTCCAACATTGTGCACCTCGATTCCAGTTCCAAATATTGGGTACATCGACCCCAGTTCCAACATTGTGCAGCACCTGGAAACCAGTTCCACTCTTGTGTACCTTGATCCCAGTTGCAATATGGAGATCTACGTCCCAGTTCCAACACTGGGCACCTCGATTACAGTTCCAAATATTTGGGTACATCGAACCAAGTTCCAACATTGTGCACCTGGACATCAGTTCCACTGTTTGCACCTTGATCCCTGTTGCAAAATAGGGATCTAGGTCCCAGTTCCAACACCGGGCACCTCGATTCCAGTTCCAAATATTGGGTTACATCGACCCCAGTTCCAACATTGTGCACTTGGACACCAGTTCCACTGTTGTGCACCTTGATCCCAGTTGCAATATAGGGATCTACGTCCCAGTTCCAGCACTGGTCACCTCAATTCCAGTTCCGTACATCAACCTCAGTTCCAACTTTGTCCACCTGGTCACCAGTTCCACTGTTGTGCACCTTGACCCCAGTTGCAATATGGGGACCTACATCCCAGTTCTAACATTGTGCACTTCGATTCCAGTCCAGTAGCACTGTTGTGCACATTGACCCCAGTTGCAATATAGTGACCTACGCCCCAGTTCCAACACAGGGCACCTCGATTCCAGTTCCAAATATTGGGGGTACATGTCCCCCCCCCATTCATTTCGCTATTGGATAGGTACACACCAATGTACCCCCCCATTCAATGTTCCCCCACCATTCATTGGTCTCAATATATGATTGGTGTCGCTATATGGTAGGTACACACCAATGTCCCCCCCCCCCTCCCCCCCCCCCTCATTGATTGCACTATTTGATAGATACTCACATTATTTATCCACACCAATGAGAATACATTGTTGTGTACCATTACATTACATGTATAATGGATAATACACCAATGTACTACTTACATTGGTGTCACTATATGATAGGTACATACCAATGTCCCCCCCCCATTGATTGCGATATTTGATAGGTACACACCAAGGTCCCCCCCATTTATTGATGTCGCTATATGATAGGTATACACCAATGTCCCCCCCTATTCATTGTAGTGTCTATATGATAGGTATACACCAATGTCCCCCCCTATTCATTGTAGTGTCTATATGATAGGTACACACCAATGTACACCAATGTAACCCACATTCATTGGTGTCACTCTATGATAGGCCACACCAATGAACCCCCTCCCCCCCTGCCCCTCCCCATTCATTGGTGTCACTATATGATTGGTACTAACTGGCGGCACACTTAGAAAATCTCTCAAAGGAAACATTGCAGAAAGGAAATGAAACTGTCAATAGTCCTGCTTGGGCAGCATCCCTGGTTCAAACACACTGCAGATGTGAACTTTGCAGCCACCCATCCTATCCATTATTCATCTTCTTACTACCACTACATTTTGCTGTTATTAACATAGCCTGATATTTCAAAAACAGCACCCACGCTGACATGCCACACACACACAAATAACACATGATTTGAACTCATTCAGTGACATTAATGGGTCAATGTGCACAACATTGGAACTGGGGTTGATGTACCAAATATTGGAACTGGAATCGAGGTGCCTTCTATGGAACTGGGGCATAGGTGCCTATATTGGAACATGGGTCAACATGCACAATATTGGACTTCTAATTAGCCCACCTAATTATCCAGCCAGCCCTCTAGACATTCCATCAGCTCCCCTCATGCACCCCCCACTTCACGTTTTCTGCATCTTTTGAAGAGAATATTTGTTAAGTTTGAGCAGGCATGCCAATATTAATATCAACCACTACTATAAATTGTTAGTTCATCGGTTTTGTAAAACACATTCGACAGTTTTGCCAATTCCAAACCATTCCTGTGGCATTAATTTGCGTTCGAAAATTCCAATATAAAAAAAAATTTTATGAAAGGGATCACTGTTTTTCTCTCCAGAAAGAGCAAATTTCGATCGTGGTATTGTACAGTGGTGTTGTCCAGCACCCAAGCCACTAGCCAACCCAGCTGGAAATAGTCGGTCCTTCCATCTGCTGTGAAGTTGGCTAATGGCTGGGGTAATGAGTACAAGCAGCCTGTGTTTTAATAATGGAACATCCAGTTCATTCGACCTATAGGCATGCATCTGTCCACATCGATAAAGATAGCCTTGAAATGTCCATTGAAACAAACATTCGCGAGCCGCACATCATTGTGGGTCACTCCCATCTTGTGCAGATGAGCAATTGAATCCTTTATTTGCACCACTAGATACCCTAAGCACTGAAGGGCTTCATTTACCGTGAGGGGTGAATACACAACCTTGCGTATGTAAATACGGAAATACGGTTATCAAAAGGATATGTTTTACGCCAGTGATGTTGTGGCGTGATGAAATGGTCACCACATGATCACTAGTGGGGCTAATATATCTAAATCGTAAATTATCTTTGAAACAAAGCGATCATCTATCGTCATCACATGCATGGAGGACAACACCTGACAACAATTTTTCTCTCCTCCTCCTTCTTCTCCAGACAGCCGTTTGATCTCACTTGCTGAAAGCTTCATCATCGCTTTGCATTCTTTAACCTCCAGTTTTTTGTGGTTGAAAATCAGTTCACATTGTAATTCGATAACATTCTCATGCCTATCTAAACCAACGTTCATGTCAGAGAACCTTGTCCATTTCACAACAAATAGAAAGTTCTCCCATCCACCTAACATTTATCTCGGTGAGGAACTTGGCGTCCTTCGTATTCGGGATAGCGAATGTAGTAATGCTGTCTATATCAACACACCCTTTCCAGCGCTGAAGGCAAAGGAGGTCTGCTGCCCCAATCGTCGCTTTGTTCTCTGTCCACTTCATGGGTGAGGAACAGGTTTCAGAGGCGAAAGCTACCACTTTCTCATCCTTTTTGTCGATGTACACAGCAGTGTCCGGTCGTTGCGTCATTGTGGCAAACAGTGGGTTCAAATTGTTGAACTCGGATATCTTATGGTTGCTTTCGGTCTTCCACTCTTTCTTCAACTTATTATCACATACCTGCTGCACACAAGCAGTGGTGATTTCGTCGCTATTCTTCCCTATACACTCCACATTATAATAGGCTGCAATATCCTTCAGTGTGTAATTTGGTGTTTCTCCCAAAAGATATGTGCAACCTACTCCCATAGTGAGGTATGGTATGTCCTTGATATATCCACCCCCCTTGACCTGTTGGAGCTGGACTTGAACCAATGGCAAGTAGTACCACCTATACCTATGAATGGAGTGAAGTAATGTCAATACACGTACGTCCATAATCACTGCACTGCACTGGACAGGGCTGGTGGGTGGACTACTGCTTATGTCGGACATTCAACCACAAAAAGTGAATTTGCATTGCATATGGCTAGCAAGACTCTTTTGTATCCAGCTAGCTGAAATATGGCTGTGTCGTGATACCCGAGCTGAAGTAGACTACTACTACTTCTATTGTAGGACTCTTGGTAGCCTTACTGAGTGCAGGGTCTAGGTGCACTTTGATTTAGTATGTGAGCTTAATATTCAGTTTGCTATCAAGACATCTTTCTGGTGCAGGGAGAGTTAGCTATGTGGCCAGCTATGTATTGTAGCCCGAACTACCCCTCCACCTACCCCCGGGATGGGGTTGTGCACATGTACCGAAATCCCCCAGCCCAGCTGTTCCAGGCAAATACATGTAGTTTAGGGTGGAAATCTGAGGCTGTGATCTTGTGAAAGTGCCCTACATCATTAGCCTAGCTAGGTAGGTGCTGAGGAAGAAGAGAAAAATTGGGCTGCTGACCTCCTAGACCTTATGTAGGAAGGGGATATCTACTCTGTGATTTTTGTCAGTTGAATGTGTGATATGAGTGGTAGTGCAGTCCACCAGTCCAGTACAATGGTTACAGATGGCCGTCACTACAGTCTTACGTATCAGATATAAATGTATTTATATAAAAGCATTGAAAATGAGGACATTATCACGCCGAGATCTATGCTACAGAGATCTGTGCTTCGTTTGACAACAGCTTAGCAAACACTGGTTCAGATAATCCAGAAAAACATTCCTTCAGCACTAAAAATTCAATATATTATAGCACATATAATAAGAAGCACACTTAATACATGCACTTAATACATGCACTTAATACATTCACTTAATACATGCACCGAATTCGTACTCACACAAAAGAATTTTAACCTCTTCGCCTTTCATCTTCCCCCTTCTATCCTTCTTCCTTCCCTATATATTTGAAAGAGTGGGTGAAGGAAGTCTCATCTAATCTTAAGATGAAGTGCATAAAACACTGCTAACTATGCATAGCAATGGTCAGCTCAGCTCTCCTTAATTGCACACTGCACACTTACCTTTGTTGAACGAACATCCTTCGATGTGCCTGGGTGTTTGTCAGACATGTCTTCAGGCTGTGGTTACTGAGAGACAAGCTGACACAATAGAAGTTACATTATTATATTAGATGGGCCCACAATGCTCTGGATAAGTTACAGGCTGTGTGGGAAGCTGAAGAGAGACTCACATACACTGGGCTAGTACAGTCAATTTTTTAGCACCTATGATGCAGTTTTAAGCAGTTTGAGTGGGGCTCTTGGGGTGCTAAATATTGTGCTGATTTGATGTGGCTAACCTGCTAACCAACCCCATTCACATGCACATTGATTAGTTTGTGGTGTGCTGATTGGCTGACCTGCCAACCCATTCAGCCACCCATTCTAATAAGCAGTCACTAAAGTCTACACATGTTCATTGGCTATTTATATAGAGCAGGGCTCTATAAATAGAATAGTGAGTATTTAGAGTTTCAATATCACTCACAGCACTAGGACAGCCTTATTAATTAATGATGGCATCTATCCAAGCCTCAAACTAGTAAAAACAGTGGCAGTAGCTCCAAGGCAGCTCCTAAGGCGAGGCAGCTCCTAAGGCAAGAGAACACCAAGCGGAACACCAAGGCCACTAAGAATTTTTCGCGATAACGCGGTATTTCAACTCATTTTCACTGCTCATTTTCACTGCTGCTATTGAATGCACATGATTCGTTTCCAATCCCACTCTGTGTTATATAAGTAGCTAGATAGTACAGGTAAGACTACATACCAACTAGCATGACAGTACAGATACACTAGACTACACATACACAATGCTACAAAGTTTTAGAATGTCAGTGTAGTAATATATTGTATGAGTTCAGAAACACAGTCGTTTTAAATATATACATGGTGACCATTTTAAATTTGGCAGCCACCTTCCTTGGGTAAAACTCAAAATCAGTAAATTAAAAGGTTATAGAAATATGTAGGTTACAGAAAAATGTAACATGCAATATTCCTTCCTGAATATGAGCCTATCAAAAAAGTCAAAAAAGAGTATGTTATATTGGTATTTAATGGGGGCCATTTAAAAATTGTCGCCCATCTTACCTAAATTTAGGATTGAAAAATTAAAAAATAGATGCATATAAAAAGTTTAGCTCATTTTAAACTCATTTTAAAACAATCCTGTAAGAAATAAGTATGTTATTAGGATTCATATGTTTATATTAGTGTTTTTCAAGCACGATGGTGGCCATTTTTAAAATGGCGGCCATCTTGGACGAAATTCACTTGGCCCCTAGACTAGAATTGTTCAAACTCTACCAATAAGCCAAGTTTCACACCTTTCACCAAAAATGCACAATACTACAACAATTCTGCAGGACTACACTGGTATGTGATGTACACACTAAATTTCAGCAGCACACATGCACATGACTAATGCAACATCTTTCTAAATATCCACTTCTGTTCAAAATTCATAGACAACATGCTGCCATAATGCAACGCATTCTACCTACTATAACTTCTCTAACTTAATGACAGGTAAGAAAGACTAAGCACCATCAATAAGATTAGCACCTATGATGCCTATTGATCATGTTGCTGAGACACACAGGACACAGCACACAGGACACGGGACACAGGACACACCAGGAGTCAAGTCAACCAGGACACATCAGACAGAGAAGTCAAGTAGTCAATCAGAGACATGTGGGACGGCCGCAAAAATGTGCTGTGAGATCATGCTAGGGTAGGCTATGTGGGAAGCTGATTAGATGTGTGCTATCCAACCACCAATGCCATAGAGTTAACACCTATGACTTCACAGAACATCTGGTCCCATGACCAGGGTTGGGAATTTCGGTATGGCCACCCCAGACTATTCGGCTGCACAGTGCTAGTGGCCATTGGACTGCCCCATGCAGTGGGGTTCAATTAATTCAAAGTTGAATTAGTTAGAGTGTCATTTGGGTATATTTAATTCAACTGGTTTAGTTAGTTTGTCACAGTTATTTTATTTATTTATACTGGTTTTTGAGGTCCATTAATTCAAAGTTGAATTAAAATTGAATTAAGGGTTGGCATAGACCATATTTGTGGTCACCAATTTAATGCTTCATCCATTTTGAATGGTTTTGATCTCAAAAGGTAGCTCGTTCTCTGTGCTTTCCAATTATAGCCTATAGGCAAAGCAGTGTTGCCATCAACAGCTGGCTGACAGCCTGACACTGGCAATAGTACAGAGGTGTTATTTTTACAAATGTTCAGCCTTCATCAAGACTTGCCATTTATATTGCTGTCAGTCACTGTCAGTCAGTTTCTAATAAAAGTCCCCCCTTAATTCATTTAGCAGGAAAAGTGAACCCACAGAATGGACTGTATCTCATGGAAAATTGGCTGAATTGAAAAGGTGAACATTCATATGAAGGAAGAGTTTAGCACTGTGGTTATGCACAACAACAATGGTACGTCCCAGCCGTTTTCCACTACTTTTGACATCTGGAGCGCCAGAAACAGAAGCTATTTGGGCATGACTATTCATTGGATCAACCCTGAAACACTGCACTTCGAATCCCATGCTTTGGCATGCAAGCGATTTCCGGCTCCTCATACCTACGATACAATAGCTGCGATGGTGCTGGACATCCATGCACTATTTGGGATTGAAACTTCCGTGTCATATGTCGTGATGGATAACGGCACGAATGTTGTGAAGAGCGCTGAGGAAGGCATCGTTGAGGCGGGTCAAAAGAAGTTTGAAGAACAGAGAGCTGACGATCTTATGGCGATTGACGTCGGAGAGATACTGGAAGACCCCATCATAGCCGATAAAATCGACATGATTCCATCTCATCACAGATGTGCCTCGCACACTCTGAACTTGATTGCAGCAGCGGATATGGAGAAGTAGATTCGGGATCTTCGAAATGCCGAGCGAGGCGCCAACAACAAGGAGCAGCAGGGAAATGGATTCCAGGATACCGTGCTCTGGAATTTGCTCAGCCATAGCCCCAATGCATGTGACCGCATGCACAAAACTTTAGGATATCGGTTGGTTATGTGTAACATCACTAGGTGGAACTCGTCTTATGATGCCTTGAAGTCAATTTTGAAAAGTGGACAAAACAAGATCAACAACCTGATGACAGAGCTGGAGTTACCTATGTTCACGCTTGGTCAGTGGTGGTTTCTACAAGACTACATCTGCGTGATGTCACCCGTAGCAGGTGCAATAGATGTTTTGCAAGGGGATTCGGTTGGAGCAGGATGTGTACTACCCACTATTCGCATGCTGCAGAAAAAGCTGAGGAACATAAATACCGTGACGGGCGACTGCTTGAGAGACTTCATAGTTTCCCGAGTTAAAGACCGCTTCAGGAAATGGGAAGATACTGGAGGTTTTCTGGTGGCAGCTGCACTGTATCCACAATTCAAGTCCATGACTTGGTGCAAAGATGACGAGAAGTTGCGTATCATCCAGCGGTTGGAACGGGAGCTGCAGCATGAAGAATCGGCAGAAAGTTCGGACTCCGACGATTTTTTTGACACTAAGCGCAACTCCAAGGGCTCAGAGCTGCAATGTTTTTTGCTGGACCCATGGACAAGCAAAGACATCCTGTTTGAGTATCCATCCATTCTCACACTTTTTCGTGCCTATAAATGTGCTCCCGCATCTTTGGCGTCCTCCGAGAGGCTTTTTTCTAAAGCAATCCTTGTTTTGACAGCTAGAAGGTCTGGGTTGACCGACGACTTGTTCGAACTGCTTGTGTTATTGAAGATAAATGGGGCTTTCAGAAAATAATATGACGATCATTTTCACTCTGTGGTTCTGTATATACCATCTCATTGATATCACATTCTTTGTGTTAGTGGGTTAAAATACGGTAAATGAATTGAGTCACAATATTAAAAATATATCATTGTGTGTGTGTATATATTATAATTATGTAAAACATAAGTGAAGTCAATGCCTCCTTCCTTCTTCCTTCAGTGAAAAGGCAACAATAATGATTTTAAAAATCTTATGTAAAATCTAATGACTAAAGTCCATTCGCGTTCACTTGTCACCCGGAAGTCGATCGCTGCGATATAATACATCTACTGTGCTTATGGCACGTGCAACCAACTTTTTGTTGAAGCACTTTCTATTTATGGTCAACACATGAGCATCACACTGGTCATCGAAATATTGGATAATTAGAAAGATATTTCTAAGTGAAAAGTGAACGCAGAATGGACTTTAATAGTATTAATAATGCTAACAAGTAAATAGCAGTAACAATGTGTGTGTGTGTTGGTGTTTGTCAAACCAGTGACCACAAAACCCGAACATAAGGTTAGGAGAAACTGAAAAAGTCCTCAAATAGAGTTTTCAAAGCCCTCAAATAGAGTTTTCAAAGTCCACTTCCAAGGAAGTGGGAAAAACGAACAAGAAAATGAAATGAACAGACTTACCTTAAAAAAGCCAATCTTATGGTGTCTTTATTTAATTCAAAATTAGTTCATTTTAGTTGACTCGTCATGTTAATTTTAGTTGAATTGTTTAGTTAAACTGTCATTTCAAATTTATTTGAATTAATTAGTTAACTTGTCACATCAAATTTAATTGAACCCCACTGGCCCCATGATACCATAACCATTGAAAAGAAAGAACACACACAGACACACTGGGGAGTTAGCATAAATGTTCCTGACAAAACTCTTCCGTTTACTTTTAACACTCAAGAGTACCTGCCAGCCTTCCTACTTAGCTGCACCAATATCACATTTTTCTGCTCATGGTGAAAAGGTATCAAATCCCTCATACATGCATTTGTACAGGGCTCAAGAACACCAGCTGAGACTAAGAACAGAATAGCTTACGGAACGGTGGGAGACCAGCTATTCCCAAACAGACACCAGGAGTCAATGTCAAGGACACAACAAAGAAATCCAACAGACTAGGCTAGCCAAGGTAGGACAGTCACACCAACACAGAAGTTAAATTCACTTCAGTCAGACCATAGATACTAGAGCAACGGGAATGGAAACTCTTAATGTTTGCGGTATATTATACGTTTCCAGATGCGTCATTATGGGGGGCAGTCTAACCGTTGACTAAAGGTGCACATATAGACATACAGTTATAGATGCCCCTATAACTGTATGTCTATATGTGCACCTTTAAATTCTCACCTTTTTAGATGCATCTACTTATATGCAGTAAAAAAATATTAGGTTATAGTGGTGAATTTTAATATATAGCGTCTGATATATAGAGGGATGGCTATGAGGGCTGGCTGGATTAATTAAGATGCCACTATAACTCTATTTCTATATGTGCACCTTTAAATTTTCATATTTTCATGTGCATCTCCATATAAGCAGTAAACAAATATTAAATTATGAACTTAATATATAGAGTCTGATACCATTAAATTACATGTATAATGGACCAATGTACTTACATTGGTGTCGCTATATGATAGGTACACACCAGTGTCGCAATATGGTAGGTACACACCAATGTCCCCCCCTACCCCCCCATTTATTGCACTATTTGATAGGTACACACCAATGTACACCCCCATTCATTGGTGTCACTATATGATAGGTACACACCAATTCATTGGTGATGCTATATGATAGGCAAACACCAATGTACACCATGTATCCCAGCTTCATTGGTGTCGCTCATTGCGCTATTTCATAGGTACACACAAACCCCATTCATTGGTGTCACTATATGATAGGTACACACCAATGTCCCCCCCCCCCATTCATTAGTTTCGCTATATGATGGGGACACGCCAATGTACCCATTCATTGATGTCGTTATATGATAGGTACACACCAATGTCCCCCCCCATTCATTGGTGTCTCTATATGATAGGTACACACCAATGTACATTATATATCTACACCAATGAGAATACTTTGGTGTACTATATATATAAACACCAATGGGAGTACATTTGTGTGTACTATTATATATCAACACCAATGAGAGTACATTGGTATGTACTATTATATATCAACACCAATGAGAGTACATTGGTGTGTACTATTATATATCAACACCAATTAGAGTACATTGGTGTGTACTATTATATATCAACACCGATGAGTGTACATTGGTGTGAACTATATATATCAACACCACATTGGTGTGTACTATTATATACAACACCAATGAGAGTACATTGGTGTGTACTATTATATATCAACACCAATGAGAGTACACTGGTGTCTACTATTATATATCAACACCAATGAGAGTACATTGGTGTGTACTATTATATATCAACGCCAATAAGAGTACATTGGTGGGTACTTTTATATATCAACACCAATGAGAGTACATTTGTGTGTACTATTATATATCAACAGGGGGAGATTTGTTGGTGTCTGAAAAAATTGTCTACAACCATTGTGCAGGCTAGGCTTTTCAGTTTTTAGTTGGGCGGAAAGAATTAATGGGCAGAACATACAGGTAACACTAGTTATGACACCTCCTCCATTGTTAGTGTAGCGATTTGGTAAGGGTTATTTATAATTGCTATTCCTTTTCACTTAAATAAATTCGTGATTGATGCGCTCGTGACTCCGTCGTGTCTGTGTGTGTTCAGAATGAACAAGGAAAAAAGAGGAAAGTAAGATGTAATGTGTTGGACTATAGCTAAATAATTATGTTGGTAATGTATTGTGCTACGGTGTGTTGCAACTATAGCTTAATTATACATCCAAATAATTATGATTATGCAGGTGTTTCAAATGCAAACGTGACTTTAAGAAAGGCTTTATAAGGCCACATGGGCCCCTCTCAATGAGGTGTCAAGGGGGGAGATTGTTACCTCTGGCCCCTTCCTCCTCTCACACCAGGAGCTCCCCCTCCCCCTCACACACTAGTAACTCCCGCTCACCAACAACGAGCTCCCCTCACACACCAGGAGCTCCCCCTCCCCCTCACACACTAGTAGCTCCTCTTCACCAACCAGGAGCTCTCCCAGGAACTCTCCCTCATCCTCACCCCCACCACTCAAGCTGCCTCTGCCTCGGCTCCACTTTCCCTCCAGGAAGGTTAGAAGACCTGTTTTGTCAATATTTCTGTTTTGGGTCAATTGTTGGGTAAGTCTTCTTATTGGTGGATGTATTTATATAGCGATGGAGAAGGTATCGAAGGAGAGGGAAAAGGCAGTGGAGGCCATGCGGTCTGAAGATGCAGATTATTGGTCCCTCTCAAGCAGAGGGAAATTGGAAATGCTTTTAAGCAAATAAAATGTGCAATATTTACAATGCCCTGTAAGTTAAAAGGAGACTCTCATCGAAAAGGCTTTATTCTTTGATCATCCTTCAGTTGTGCAGCCACCGAAGCACAAAGGAAATTACGTACCAAAAACATTTGTATGTTCATCATGGAAGAAAGTTCATGCATCCACTGGCAATAACTTTTGAGTAAGTGTAAATGTAGTACTTCATACCAGGTGGTTGAAGCACTTGTTTTCTTCTTTTTCAGAGACAAAGTGCTGGTGTATGACTCTGAGAGTGGCAGGTGGCGGGAGAGGGAATTGAACTGTATGATATATAACTAGTAAACAGTATTGTGTTGTGTGCTTGTATATTGTTTTGTAATAGTCCAGCAATTCTTTTGGTTTCCCCCCTGTTGTATATTCTTTATTTGTTTTGTAATAGTCCAGCAACTCCTTTGGTTTCCATATATATAGACACATGTCAAAATGTTGGCCAATATAATTTATATTCCCTGCCATGTAAAATGTGTCTTGAATTACCTTTTATTTTATTTCACTGTTGTGTGTGTTAGGAACGAAACTACGGTGTGAACAATCAACTATTGTCTAATTAATCATTTGTGTTGTTACTCGTTCTCGTTCTTTTCCTGTTTTTTGAGCTTTTTTCCCACTCTCTCAAAAAAAAGTACCATTTTCCCTTTTTCTTGTGTTTTTTATATAAAAAATCTAAATATTATGTCATTGGGGTGGGTGAGGGTGATCTCCAGCAAGTGCACACCTGATAAAATAGACGAAATATCCGTTAACGGGGACCGGTGGTATTTTTTACTCTTTTTTTTTTAACTTGTGGTTACAACTTTAGAGCTCCATAGATTCGGCAAACTTTATGGTGTATGGACTTGATATATTTTTCAACGTCCTCAATTTTCCACCCGCACGCTTGACCACATAGTAAAATTTTAACGCCTAAAGAAAAAGGTCATTACATGCTCTAGGACTTCCTCTAGCCACTCTATGATTTTAAATTTTTTTGGCAATTAGTAATCTGGAGTTATTTTGGTGGAGGTTGCAGGGATTCAGGATTTTTAGGTCCCTCCACTTTAGGGTCTAGTAACTTGCCTATAGTTATACCTATGAAACATATTGTAGTATAAAAAGTGAACTCACAGAGAGACCTATGTTTTGAGCTATATATGAAGTACATACCATGAAGGTTGCAGAATCTACGGAGCTCTAAAGTTGTAACCACAAGTTTTTTTTAAAGTAAAAAATACCATCGGACCCCCTTAAGGGGGGTCTTAGAAGATTGTCAAATTCGTTCTTAGCAACAGCCAGCTTCTCAGGGGAGAGTCATCGAGCCTTGGTGTAGGTTGGTCGGCCATCAGACACAATTCGGTGTTGGATGTCATGTTTGGGTGCCTTGTCAGTAACTTGAGGGGCAGTAAGTTGAGGATATTCGCGGAGAATGGTTGAGTACTAACGATTTGATAAGATAGTTGAGGTTGAGTGCTTCAAGGGCAGATAGGTGAGCAGGAATACTGCCGAGTGTGTCTGCCTCGAGCAGTCGACGGTGCTTCAGGTCAATGAACAAGCCCTTGCTAACGGAAGAAATCAGCCCGAATAATTGGCTGCGCCTGACATCAGCTAAGATAGATGTCCAATTACAGTTTTTCCTTAGTCTCAAGTAGACACAAGGTGCGCTTGCCAAATGTAGAGATGACAGAACCGTTCGCGGCTCTGAGAGGGAGTCGGTGTGCGACAGTTAACCCGTGTAGCAGGAAACACACTGATTTCCGCACCAGAATCTACCAACGTGGCATTGGCCAGAAGTGCGCTCAGTGATAAAAAGAAACCTGCACAACTCAACAGCTGACGAAGCATCAGTGATATAATATAAAGGCTTCAGTAATGACTTTCTTGTGACCTTGGCCAACAGTTTCTACACTTGCAATCGCCTATGTTTGTGTGTTTTACTGGTCGTTCCAGCCAGCATAGCTGATTTGTAGGGAAATGTCGCACTCGAACTTGCCGGTCATAGCTCGCTTCAGCCTAGACAGCATACAAGATGTTTGGCGGACGATCATCTTGAAAAGGCCGATGTGGTATTGTAAATCTGTAAACTGTGAAACCACAATCAAGACTCTTCTCTTATATAGTATCTCACATCAATTAAGGGGATGTAACCCACAACTCATTTTCATGAGATATCTACTAGGTATCATAACGGTGTTGTCGTTCACCCCGGGCCAGATGAAAGTTTAGTTCAAATGCTTTCCAAAGATATGCTTTATAATTATTTTAACCATGTGTAACAGTGTTCCACTAAAACGTCCCATGCCAATAATGCTCCAACAACAGTAAGGTCAGTACGGTAATAATGCATCAACAGTAAGGTAATAATGCATCAACAGTAAGTTAATTATGCTCCAATAGTAAGGTAATAATGCTCCAAAACTAAGGTAATAATGCTCCTATGGTAAGGGTAATAATGCACCAAAGTAAGATAATAATGCACCAACAGTAAGGGTAATAATGCACCAACAGTAAGGGTAATAATGCTCAACAGTAAGGTAATAATGCTCCAATAGTAAGGTAATAATACTCCAACACTAAGGTAATAATGCTCCAACAGTAAGGTAGTAATTCACCAACAGTAAGGTAATAATGCACCAACAGTAAGAGTAATAATGCACCAACAATAATGGTAATAATGCACCAACAGTAAGGTAATAATGCACCAACAGTAAGGTAATAATGCTCCAACAGTAAGGTAGTAATGTACCGAGAGTAAGGGTAATAATGCTCCAACAGTAAGTGCTCCAGCAGTAAGAGCTCCAACAGTAAGAGTAAGAATGCACCAACAGTAAGGCAGTAATGCACCAACAGTAAGGTAATAATGCACCAATAGTAAGGGTAATAATACACCAACAGTAAGGTAATAATGCTCCAACAGTAAGGTAATAATGCACCAACAGTAAGGTAATAATGCTCCAAAAGTAAGGTAATAATGCTCCAACAGTAAGGGTAATAATGCTCCAACAGTAAGGTAATAATGCACCAACAGTAAGGTAATAATGCTCAAACAGTAAGGTAATAATGCTCCAACAGTAAGGAAATAATGCTCCAACAGTAAGGTAATAATGCACCAATAGTAAGGTAATAATGCACCAACAGTAAAGTAATCATGGTCCAACATTAAGGTTAATAATGCTCAAAGAACAGTAAGGTAATAATGCTCCAACAGTAAGGTAATAATGCTCCAACAGTAAGGTAATAATCCACCAACAGTAAGGTAAGAATGCACCAACAGTAAGGCAGTAATGCACGAACAGTAAGGTAATAATGCACTAATAATGCACCAACAGTAAGGTAATCATGCTCCAACATTAAGGGTAATATTGCTCCAACAACAGTAAGGTCAGTAAGGTAATAATGCTCCAACAGTAAGGTAATAATGCTCCAACAGTAAGGTAATAATGCATCAACAGTAAGGTAATGATGCACCAACAGTAAAGGTAATAATGCACCAACAGTAAGGGTAAATAATACACCAATAGTAAGGGTAATAATACACCAACAGTAAGTTAATAATACACCAACATTAAGGTAATAATGTACCAACAGTAAGGTAATAATGCACCAACAGTAAGGGCACCAACAGTAAGGGTAATAATGCACCAACAGTTAGGGTAATAATGCTCCAACTGTAAGGTAATAATGCACCAAGAGTAAGGGTAATAATGGTCCAACAGTAAGTGCTCAAGCAGTAAGAGCTTCAACAGTAAGAGTAAGAATGCACCAACAGTAAGGCAGTAATGCACCAACAGTAAGGTAATAATGCACCAATAGTAAGGTAATAATGCTCCAACAGTAAAGTAATCATGGTCCAACATTAAGGGTAATAATGCTCAAACAACAGTAAGGTAATAATGCTCCAACAGTAAGGTTATAATGCTCCAACAGTAAGGTAATAATGCTCCAACAGTAAGGTAATAATGCTCCAACAGTAAGGTAATAATGCTCCAACAGTAAGGTAATAATCCACCAACAGTAAGGTAATAATCCACCAACAGTAAGGTAATAATGCACTAATAATGCACCAACAGTAAGGTAATCATGCTCCAACATTAAGATTAATAATGCTCCAACAACAGTTAGGTCAGTAAGGTAATAATGCTCCAACAGTAAGGTAATAATGCTCCAACAGTAAGGTAATAATGCATCAACAGTAAGGTAATGATGCACCAACAGTAAGGTAATAATGCTCCAACAGTAAGGGTAATAATGCTCCAAAAGTAAGGGAATAATGCTCCAACAGTAAGGAAATAATGCTCCAACAGTAAGGTAATAATGCACCAAGAGTAAGGGTAATAATGCTCCAACAGTAAGTGCTCCAGCAGTAAGAGCTCCACATGTGGAAGAATGCACCAACAGTAAGGCAGTAATGTAAGGTAATAATGCACCAATAGTAAGGTAATAATGCACCAACAGTAAAGTAATCATGGTCCAACATTAAGGGTAATAATGCTCCAAGAACAGTAAGGTAATAATGCTCAAACAGTAAGGTAATAATGCTCCAACAGTTAGGTAATAATCCACCAACAGTAAGGTAAGAATGCACCAACAGTAAGGCAGTAATGCACCAACAGTAATGTAATAATGCACTAATAATGCACCAACAGTAAGGTAATCATGCTCCAACATTAAGTGTAATAATGCTCCAACAACAGTAAGGTCAGTAAGGTAATGATGCACCAACAGTAAAGTAATAATGCATCAACAGTAAGGTAATGATGCACCAACAGTAAGGGTAATAATGCACCAACAGTGAGGGTAAATAATACACCAATAGTAAGGGTAATAATACACCAACAGTAAGGTAATAATGTACCAACAGTAAGGTAATAATGCACCAACAGTAAGGGCACCAACAGTAAGGGTAATAATGCACCAACAGTTAGGGTAATAATGCTCCAACAGTAAGGTAATAATGCACCAAGAGTAAGGGTAATAATGCTCCAACAGTAAGTGCTCAAGCAGTAAGAGCTCCAACAGTAAGAGTAAGAATGCACCAACAGTAAGGCAGTAATGCACCAACAGTAAGGTAATAATGCACCAATAGTAAGGTAATAATGCACCAACAGTAAAGTAATCTGGTCCAACATTAAGGGTAATAATGCTCCAACAACAGTAGGGTAATAATCCACCAACAGTAAGGTAATAATCCACCAACAGTAATGTAATAATGCACTAATAATGCACCAACAGTAAGGTAATCATGCTCCAACATTAAGGGTAATAATGCTCCAACAACAGTAAGGTCAGTAAGGTAATGATGCACCAACAGTAAGGGTAATAATGCACCAACAGTAAGGGTAAATAATACACCAATAGTAAGTGTAATAATACACCAACAGTAAGTTAATAATACACCTACAGTAAGGTAATAATATACCAACAGTAAGGTAATAATGCACCAAGAGTAAGGGTAATAATGCTCCAACAGTGAGTGCTCCAGCAGTAAGAGCTCCAACAATAAGAGTAAGAATGCACCAACAGTAAAGCAGTAATGCACCAACAGTAAGGTAATAATGCACCAATAGTAAGGTAATAATGCACCAACAGTAAAGTAATCATGGTTCAACATTAAGGGTAATAATGCTCCAACAACAGTAAGGTAATAATGCTCCAACAGTAAGGTAATAATGCTCTAACAGTAAGGTAATAATCCACCAACAGTAAGGTAAGAATGCACCAACAGTAAGGCAGTAATGCACCAACAGTAAGGTAATAATGCACTAATAATGCACCAACAGTAAGGTAATCATGCTCCAACATTAAGGGTAATAATGCTCCAACAACAGTAAGGTCAGTAAGGTAATAATGCTCCAACAGTAAGGTAATAATGCTCCAACAGTAAGGTAATAATGCATCAACAGTAAGGTAATGATGCACCAACAGTAAGGTAATAATGCTCCAACAGTACTCCAACAGTAAGGTAATAATGCTCCAACAGTAAGGGTAATAATGCTCCAACAGTAAGGTAATAATGCTCCAACAGTAAGGTAATAATGCATCAACAGTAAGTTAATTATGCTCCAATAGTAAGGTAATAATGCTCCAAAACTAAGGTAATAATGCTCCTATGGTAAGTGTAATAATGAACCAAAGTTAATAATGCACCAACAGTAAGGGTAATAATGCACCAACAGTAAGGGTAATAATGCTCAACAGTAAGGTAATAATGCTCCAATAGTAAGGTAATAATACTCCAACACTAAGGTAATAATGCTCCAACAGTAAGGTAGTAATGCTCCAACAGTAAGGTAATAATGCACCAACAGTAAGATAATAATGCACCAACAGTAAGGGTAATAATCCACCAACAGTAAGGTAATAATGCTCCAACAGTAAGGTAATAATGTATCAACAGTAAGGGTAATAATGCTCCAAAAGGTAATAATGTATCTAATAATGCACAAACAGTAAGGTAATTATGCTCCAATAGTAAGGTAATAATGCTCCAAAACTAAGGTAATAATGCTCCTATGGTAAGGGTAATAATGCACCAAAGTAATATAATAATGCACCAACAGTAAAGGTAATAATGCACCAACAGTAAGGGTAATAATGCTCAACAGTAAGGTAATAATGCTCCAATAGTAAGGTAATAATACTCCAACACTAAGGTAATAATGCTCCAACAGTAAGGTAGTAATGCTCCAACAGTAAGGTAATAATGCACCAACAGTAAGGGTAATAATGCACCAACAGTAAGGGTAATAATGCACCAACAGTAAGGTAATAATGCACCAACAGTAAGGTAATAATGCTCCAACAGTAAGGTAATAATGCTCCAACAGTAAGTAATAATGTATCAACAGTAAGGGTAATATTGCTCCAAAGGGTAATAATGTATCTAATAATGCACAAATAGTAAGGTAATAATGCACCAACAGTAAGGTAATAATGCACCAACAGTAAGGGCAATAATGCACCAACAGTAAGGTAATAATGCACCAACAGTAAGTAATAATGCACCAACAGTAAGGGTAATAATGCACCAACAGTAAGGTAATAATGCACCAACAGTAAGGGCAATAATGCACCAACAGTAAGGTAATAATGCACCAACAGTAAGGTAATAATGCACCAACAGTAAGGGTAATAATGCACCAACAGTGAGGGTAATAAGGTGTCTTCAAATAGTGCCCTCTCTTCACTTGCATACAAATCCCACACTTTTTAAAGCATTTCACAATTACTTCAGTTCTCATGCCATCCCACGACTTCTTCACCCACTCATACACCTGTGTAATGGTGGGCCGCTGCACTCTTCCTGCGGGGGTAAGGTCATGAACAGGTTCTCCCATCCATTGGTTCTCCTGCTCCCACATGTTTGGCTTAAATATTGACACGTCTAAAGGCGGCCGTTGGCTTGTCACCCCCCCAGGAATTGTGGCTTCAATTCTCCCACCTTCTCTTTAATGGCTTCAGTTTTACGTGCTCTGAGTTGGTCCCAAACTAGAAGAGAAGGTTTTCTTAAGAGCCCACCAGGAGGCCTTGCCCTCACTCTTTGTAGCCACAGTTTCATGCCATTGTCATCCTCCTTCCTTTTACATGAACATGAGCAGACACACCATGTGCAAGTTGTCTTTTGCTTGGGTTTTCCGATTCAATGGAATTTTTTTTTATTCGGCACCCGCTCTTGCCTACTTGGTCATGATTTAGCACCTAAATGCAAGCAGGAAGTTGTAGAGTAGGGCCTCCTCTAGCCACAGGTAACTAGCTAGCACTACCACAACTAAAACCAGTTCAGGCACTCAGATTTTGAGGGCCCCCCACTTTGGCTGCATGTAACTTTAGCATAGTTATGCCTATGCAGCTTTTTTAATATTATAAGAGAGCACACAGAGATACCTATCTTTTAAGCTATATATCAAGTTCATACAGTGAAGTGTGCAGAATCTATGGAGCTACATATTATGTCGTAACCACAACATTATGAAATCACGTTTTTCAGACCTTGCCACCTTCCCCACCCTCTCTCCTACATTCCCAGCTCTCCCCTCCTCCTTCCCCACCCTCTGTCCTCCTTCTTCTCCACCCTCACTCCTCCCCTACTCCAACTTCTCCCCATCCTCTCCTCTTCCCTTCTTCTTTTCTGCCTCCTCTGCCTCCTCCACCTGTACGCCTCCTAATTCTCCTTACCTCCTCCCCCTCCTGCCCTTCTCCTCCATACAACATCTTCCCCCTACTACTCTACCTCCTACCCCCTCCTCCTCCTGTCTTCTCTCCTTGTCTTCCTCCTCCTACATATACTCATACTTCCTTTTCCTCTTACTCCTTCTTTCCTCTCCTCCTCCTCCTCCTCCTCCTCCTCCTCCTCCTCCTCCTCCTGTTCTTCCTCCCCTACTTATCCTCCTCCCTCTCCTCCTCTAGGCTGCCCTAGTGATCATAATGGTGGTAAGTTCCATGCAGTTGCAGAACACTAGCAAGGCATCTCCCCAAAAGGATACACTAACAATCTCAAGCAAGCAAGTGCAAAGCAACTGCATCATATCCCTAGTTACTGGAGAGGGCCACTCCTACAAAGGGAGGTCTGGTCTTAACCTAACACAGGCAGATGTAATATATAGTTACTGGAGAGTGCCCCTCCTACAAACAGAGGCGTGGTCTTAACCTAACACAGACATGATGTAATATATAGTTACTGTAGAGGGCCCCTCCTATGAAGGGAGGCGTGGTATTAACATAACACAGACATGATGTAATACCAGTAATGCCACAACAGACAAGACTGCACACAGTTATTACAAAAGTTCAATAACCACATTCCCTCACACTTAAATGGAGGGCACTTGCTGTTAGGGTATCCTCTGAAGGCTGCTGGACTCAACTGGATATTGACGGGATGATGGGCCACTCCGTGAATCAATTGCTGTCTCTCTATGTTGGAGATGCTGCAAGAACTGGTTTAACTCGTTGGCTTTTCAGCTGATTGGCAACCAATTCCTTGATCTGGCATGTGCCGTTTCCACAATTGATTTTACTCTTGTCTCGATCATAGAGGTCACAGGTCCATTGCAGTCTTTGACAATGCCTGGAATCCACTCGGGAGCACTCCGCATGTTCAACTGTCTGAAATCACTCATTCTTGTCAAAATGGGCACATTATTAGCTTCCTTTTCAACAGTATGAAACTGTTTCTACTCTTTAAATGACAGAAGATGTCTTTTGGTGAGAAATCTTGCCATGACATGCTCTGCCACACCCCATTCTCGATTTTGAGATCCTCGATCGTGATATCATTTTTCTGGTGTGCTTGATTCTCTCTGACTATCTTTCCACGATCTGGCTTGATCAAATCCAACGAGTTGGAACTTCTCTCTGTAGGAATACAAGGAACTAGGAGTTATCCGCTAGTAAAACGTGGTGAGCTACGATAGGCGAGAAGAAAGTTTGCTAACCTTTGAAGTACAGATCTGCCACCATTCAGTGAGGCTTCATTGCTTGTTTGAAAGATTTCACACATCTCTCCCCCTGACATTGGAAGCAGGATGGTAAGGTTCAGACTGAAGGTGCAATATACTGCTACTCTTCATGAAGGCTGAGAACTCTTCTAGTGCAAATTGAGGGAGATTATCAGTAATGACTTGATCAGGCAACTCGTAAGTAGAGAACGTTTGCCACAATACATAATTGTTTTGCAAGCTGTTGTCTGGTGCACCTCTGGCCACTTGGAATGGGCATCCACTGTTATCAAGAACATTGCTCCCGAGAATGGTCCTGAAAAATCCACACGACTCTCTCTCCCACAGGAATAATTCATATATGACTGCCTGTGAAGATAATTCATGTTGTATCTGTGGGCCCTCGGCACCATAAATGACATGTGTTGAAGACCTAGGGTTGAGCATTTATAAATGGCCATGGTGGTTTTGCCATATTTTAGCCCTAGTTTATTGCTACACCACTAGTGTAACCTCATTGGAAATCACATAACATCACACACAGGTCCACCTTGTGGGACCAAAATCAATGAAAAGTATTAAAAAAGGTATGTACCCACAAGCATCGCCTTCTCCCCCCTCCAAGAGGAGAGGTTCTGACACATGACACAACTGGAGCAGTCATAACTGCTTGTGTGTGCGTCTTGTTACTGGAGCAGCCATAACTGCTTGTGTGTGCCTCTTGTTACTGGAGCAGTCATAACTGCTTGTGTGGACCTCTTGTTACTGGAGCAGTCATAACTGCTTGTGTGGACCTCTTGTTACTGGAGCAGTCATAACTGCTTGTGTGTGCCTCTTGTTACTGGAGCAGTCATAACTGCTTGTGTATACCTCTTGTTACTGGAGCAGCCATAACTGCTTGTGTGTGCCTCTTGTTACTGGAGCAGTCATAACTGCTTGTGTGGACCTCTTGTTACTGGAGCAGTCATAACTGCTTGTGTGGACCTCTTGTTACTGGAGCAGTCATAACTGCTTGTGTGTGCCTCTTGTTACTGGAGCAGTCATAACTGCTTGTGTGTGCCTCTCGTTACTGGAGCAGTCATAACTGCTTGTGTGTTCCTCTTATTACTGGCGCAGCCATAACTGCTTGTGTGTGCCTCTTGTTACTGGAGCAGCCATAACTACTTGTGTGTACCTCTTGTTACTGGTGTAGGCATAAGAGCCCCCAATGATCTTGTGGTCATCCTTTGCTGTATATAGCAGCCTGTGAAGTTTACCCCAGACTACCAGCCTGCCAAAACCTCATTGTGATGGATAATCATTGTAATTGGTGTATGTATGTTTGTGTGTATATGATTAAAACTTTTGGCTTTAAAAATGGATTCAGCACAGTTTCCCCCCAATCCCCAAATGCCCCCTCAACCTGCACCTGCTGGAGCCACCCTTTTTATTTGCTCGAATAGTTGCCACAGGTTCAAATAATGAAGGGACTCATTTAGCCTTGGCAATGGCTCCTCCCAGGCCCTATTGAGCTTCACCTAACCACAGAACAATTGAAAGAAAATGAAGGCCAGGGTCCTAGCTCAGTTGGAAAGAAGGGTTTTGCTAGTCCTCAGTCATGGACTAGTATTTCATTAGTTTCCAGTTGCTCCATGTCATCGTCAGGTCCGTGAAAGGGTCACTAGAATCCTGACCTTCTCGACTTTGTAGTTTGGGAGTGAGCTCAGCAATTTGGGGTGTGGCTTAAGCTGCCACCTCTCCATGCATTAGGAGGTTAATTGCACCATCTTTGCCTCCATCCTCCTAACATTCTGCACCTCCAGCTTCAAATTTAACCTCATCTGTACATACACAAGATGAGTGCATGTTGCGAAGACCATTCAAGGGCAAACTCTGTTTTGTTCATACCTCATAATGGGGCGGAGACTATTGGAGGACAATGAGACTGTTGGAGGGAGAATTCCATTCAAGGTATATAATAATGAAGTGAGAGAGAGCTCTACCCCCATATATCTCACCACCTGTTTGGAGACAAAAAGGCTATCTCTTGTGGCTACTGGCCCACATACACACACACACCAGTGTGTTTCCTAGGCTACACCTGAATCAGGTGGTGGAGGGCATGGGACATGTAGTGTGCAGTATGCAGTGTGCCTGGAAGAGTTCTCCTTATCTGCTTGGTTGCAATATATATGTATGGCTGCATGACAACTATTCTCCTCTCTCTACAGTATCAAAGAAAGTTGAGACTTAGTCATTCACTGTGTTTCATGTGTGGCTGCAATGTCAGGCCATGATGACCTCATCATGGCCTATAATATGGATCAGCCTCACTACCAACATGTGACACAATCCCAGTCTTGTCTCTGCACATGTGCAATACCGATGACACACCCTCTTTTGTGGGTGCAGCATTGCACACCACTCATGAATATAATTAAAGCCACACCCGGATTTGTACTGTTTCCTGTAGCTATTGTCTGCTGAAGTTCTGTATTTTTCAATTTAAAAGTGTTACTCAACTACTAGTACTCTCTAAACATTGCTACCATGGCTAGAGACATGGAGGAGGCTGAGTATTTGATGGAGTTAAAGAAGTTGATCACATGTTCCATCTGCCAGGAGCAGTACACTCTGCCCAAGAACCTCTCTTGTCTTCATTGCTACTGCAAGCAATGCATCCTCAAGTTAGCCCTCAGGACAGGCAAAGACCAGCCTTTTTCTTGCCCCCAGTGTCACAAAGAAACCACCCTGCCTGAGGGCAATGTAAATAATCTCGAAATGCCTTTTCCTATAAACTGCCTCAAAGAACTGTATGACATGCGGAAGATGGGCAATATAGCAGCTCAGGACAAGAAAAAAGAGCTAATGGAGAGCTTGAGGCCTCTGAGAAAAATGGTCTCTTGTGCTATTATGGAGATACAGACCACGGAATATGAGCTAACAGCCCAGGGTGAGTCTGTAGCCAACACAATTGTGTCGAGGAGCTACATGCTATCATTGAAAGGCACAAGCAGAGGATGTTAGAGGAGACCAAAAAGAGAGTGTGTGAGAAAATGAAGAAGCTTGAAGAACAGAAGACGGACATATCCATTTCAGGTGCAGAACATCATGGACTACACCGAGCAGTGTGTGAAGCACTTTTCCAATGATGAGGTTATGTGCAGACATGCTGAGATTGAGAATAAAATCCAGCAAAAAATAATTGAAGACAGCGCCAAGCTGGGGCAGAAGCTTACGCCAATGGAGGAGGTTGATGTAGCGGTGGAAGTGAACTGTGCTGAGGCCCTGGAGCAGCTCCTCCAGACCCAGGCTAAGATAACTAGACTTCCCATCACTCTAGTCATCAACACTCTGTCCAGCAAGGCTGAGGCTGAGAAGTTATCAGAAGTGGTCTTTTCGACCACCACTCAACTGTGTGGCTACAAGCCAGCCAAACGAGTAGACTGCCATATGAAGTGTCTGCACAGTGGAGCTCACATCAAATCCAGCACCGAAGAAGTTGGAGCCGACCAATATCGCATCCAGTTCAAATCCACTCTCCGTGGAAGACATGAACTTACGATCTCAGTTGACGGATATCAAGTAGCAGGCAGTCCCTTCCCTGTGCTTGTCCCCATCCCACTCACTCAACTAGACAAACCTGTCAAGGTGTGGCGTGATGCAAAACGTCCTTGTGGTATCACTGTTAACTCTGTGGGTGAGCTTATAGTTGCTGAAGATAAAGGAGATGTCGTGGTCTTGGATAAAGAAGGGGGAAAATTGAGAAGTATCAATCACTTGGAACATAAATTTCAACATTTAAAAGTTATTGCTGTAGACAATGAAGAAAACATCTATTTTGTTGATGATGGCACTAGGCAAATCTTCAAGTCGAACAAGAACTGCAGCAAGGTTGAAGTGCACAGAGTCCAGCAAGAGAAAGGTCCAGGACAAGAAGATGTTGTAGTAGTTGGAGATGAAGTGATGGTTACCGAGTGTGGCAATGGAGGTAGGATCATGGTGTACAACAGAGAACTGAAATATGTGAGACAGATTGTTGGTGCAGATAAAAATGCCTTTGTCATGACAGTCATCAAAACGTGTACGTCAGTCATCATGGGAACTTGAGTATTCAAGTCTTCAGTATTGGTGGTGAATTCCTACGCTCCTTTGACTGTGATGGGGATGGTGTGTGAAGAGGTTGAAGCGTCCACGTAGTGTGTGTGTAGCTGGTCAATATGTGTATGTGGCAGATGCTGGTGTGCGTAAGATAGTAGTGTTCACCACTGAGGGAGACTCTGTCACCTCATTTGGTGGTACTGTACATCCTATTTCGGTGTGTGTGTAGATCAAGATGGGTTTGTGTATGCTTGTGACTGGATGCCTGATAATAAGATTGATATATTGTACTTTTCTGTTGGCATTTAATTGATGAATTATAATGCATGATTCAATGAAGCTTTTATTGTCCTCCACTCACAACAGATCATGGAACTTGAAAGAGTTGAAGACTTGTCCAGAATAATAATAATTCCAGTTATGGGTGTGGCCTAGCAGCCTGCAATCCTTCTCCCACAGGATGTGGTGGAGGGAGGTCTCCTGTCCTCATCCTCACCAGGTGGAGGCCTCTGAGATATATTATATGCTCCAGCAAGACATTCCCACTGGCTGACTGACTTACATCACAGTCATGAAGGCTGTGTGCACAGACCACAAGTATGCAACAATGAACACCATTATGGCATTGAGGCCTGGAGTGAAAATTGGTGCAATCAAGTTCTCGCCAGGGTTGAGGTTCTGTCCTTGTCCTGGCTAGTTGAGGTTATATCCTTGTCCTGGCTAGTTGAGGTTATATCCTTGTCCTGGGCTAGTTGAGGTTCTATCCTTGTCCTGGCTAGTTGAGGTTATATCCTTGTCCTGGCTAGTTGAGGTTATATCCTTGTCCTGGCTAGTTGAGGTTATATCCTTGTCCTGGCTAGTTGAGGTTATATCCTTGTCCTGGCTAGTTGAGGTTATATCCTTGTCCTTGCTAGTTGAGGTTCTATCCTTGTCCTTGCTAGTTGAGGTTATATCCTTGTCCTGGCTAGTTGAGGTTATATCCTTAGTTGAGGTTCTCTCCTTGTCCTGGCTAGTTGAGGTTCTATCCTTGTCCTGGCTAGTTGAAGTTATATCCTTGTCCCGGCTAATATCCTTGTCCTGGATAGTTGAGGTTGTATCCTTGTCATGGCTAGTTGAGGTTATATCCTTGTCCTAGCTAGTTGAGGTTATATCCTTGTCCTAGCTAGTTGAGGTTATCTCCTTGTCCTGGCTAGTTGAGGTTCTATCCTTGTCCTGGCTAGTTGAGGTTATATCCTTGTCCTGGCTAGTTGAGGTTATATCCTTGTCCTGGCTGGTTGAAGTTATATCCTTGTCCTGGCTAGTTGAGGTTGTATCCTTGTCCTGGCTAGTTGAGGTTCTATCCTTGTCCTGGCAAGTTGAGGTTATACCCTTGTCCTGGCTAGTTGAGGTTATGTCCTTGTCCTGGCTAGTTGAGGTTATGTCCTTGTCCTGGCTAGTTGAGGTTATATCCTAGTTGTTGTTCTGGCTAGTTGAGGTTATATCCGTCCTGGGCTAGTTGAGGTTCTATCCTTGTCCTGGCTAGTTGAGGTTCTATCCTTGTCCTGGCTAGTTGAGGTTATATCCTTGTCCTGGCTAGTTGAGGTTATACCCTTGTCCTGGCTAGTTGAGGTTCTCTCCTTGTCCTGGCTAGTTGAGGTTCTCTCCTTTTCCTGGCTAGTTGAGGTTCTATCCTTGTACTGGCTAGTTGAGGTTCTATTCTTGTCCTGGCTAGTTGAGGTTCTATCCTTGTCCTGGGTTATATTCTTGTCCTGGTTAGTTGAGGTTATATCTATATCCTTGTCCTGGCTAGTTGAGGTTCTATCCTTGTCCTGGCTAGTTAAGGTTCTATCCTTGTCCTAGCTAGTTGACAGTTGAGGTTATATCTATATCCTTGTCCTGGCTAGTTGAGGTTCTATCCCTGTCCTGGCTAGTTCAGGTTATATCCCTGTCCTGGCTAGTTGAGGTTATATCCTTGTCCTGGCTAGTTGAGGTTATATCCTTGTCTTGGCTAGTTGAGGTTGTATCCTTGTCCTGGCTAGTTGAGGTTCTATCCTTGTCCTGGCTAGTTGGGGTTATGTCCTTGTTCTGGATAGTTGAGGTTATATCCTTGTCCTGGCTATTTGAGGTTCTATCCTTGTCCTGGCTAGTTCCTTGTTCTGGATAGTTGAGGTTATATTCTTGTCCTGGCTATTTGAGGTTATATCCTTGTCCTGGCTATTTGAGGTTCTATCCTTGTCCTGGCTAGTTGAAGTTATATCCTTGTCCTGGCTAGTTGAGGTTAGATCCTTGTCCTGGTTAGTTGAGGTTATATCCTTGTCCTGGCTAGTTGAGGTTATATCCTTGTCCTGGCTAGTTGAGGTTCTAACCTTGTCATGGCTAGATGAGGTTATATCCTTGTCCTGGCTAGTTGAGGTTATATCCTTGTCCTGGCTAGTTGAGGTTATATCCTTGTCCTTGCTAGTTGAGGTTCTATCCTTGTCCTTGCTAGTTGAGGTTATATCCTTGTCCTGGCTAGTTGAGGTTATACCCTTGTCCTGGCTAGTTGAGGTTCTCTACTTCTCCTGGCTAGTTGAGGTTCTCTCCTTGTCCTGGCTAGTTGAGGTTCTATCCTTGTACTGGCTAGTTGTGGTTCTATTCTTGTCCAGGCTAGTTGAGGTTCTATCCTTGTCCTGGGATATATCCTTGTCCTGGTTAGTTGAGGTTATATCTATATCCTTGTCCTGGCTAGTTGAGGTTCTATCCTTGTCCTGGCTAGTTGAGGTTCTATCCTTGTCCTAGCTAGTTGATAGTTGAGGTTATATCCTTGTCCTGGCTAGTTGAGGTTCTATCCCTGTCCTGGCTAGTTCAGGTTATATCCCTGTCCTGGCTAGTTGAGGTTATATCCTTGTCCTGGCTATTTGAGGTTCTAACCTTGTCCTGGCTAGTTCCTTGTTCTGGATATGAGGTTATATCCTTGTCCTGGCTATTTGAGGTTATATCCTTGTCCTGGCTATTTGAGGTTCTATCCTTGTCCTGGCTAGTTGAAGTTATATCCTTGTCCTGGCTAGTTGAGGTTATATTCTTGTCCTGGCTAGTTGAGGTTATATCCTTGTCCTGGCTAGTTGAGGTTATATCCTTGTCCTGGCTAGTTGAGGTTATATCCTTATCCTGGCTAGTTGATGTTCTATCCTTGTCCTGGCTAGTTGCCGTCCTGGGCTAATTGAGGTTCTATCCTTGTCCTGGCTAGTTGAGGTTATATCCTTGTCCTGGCTAGTTGAGGTTATATCCTTGTCCTGGCTAGTTGAGGTTCTAACCTTGTCATGGCTAGTTGAGGTTATATCCTTGTCCTGGCTAGTTGAGGTTATATCCTTGTCCTGGCTAGATGAGGTTCTCTACTTGTCCTGGCTAGTTGAGGTTCGGGCTAGTTGAGGTTCTATCCTTGTCCTGGCTAGTTGAGGTTCTATTCTTGTCCTGGCTAGTTGAGGTTCTATCCTTGTCCTGGCTAGTTGAGATTATATCCTTGTCCTGGCTAGTTGAGGTTATATCTCTATCCTTGTCCTGGCTAGTTGAGGTTCTATCCTTGTCCTGGCTAGTTGAGGTTCTATCCTTGTCCTGGCTAGTTGAGGTTAAGTCCTTGTCCTGGCTAGTTGAGTTTATATCCTTGTCCTGGCAAGTTGAGGTTCCATCCCTGTCCTGGCTAGTTGAGGTTCTATCCTTGTCTGGCTAGTTGAGGTTATATCCTTGTCCTTGCTAGTTGAGGTTTTCTCCTTGTCCAGGCTAGTTGAGGTTATGTGCTTGTCCTGGTTAGTTTAGGTTATGTCCTTGTCCTCGCTAGTTGAGGTTCTATTCTTGTCCTGGCTAGTTGAGGTTATATCCTTGTACTAGCTAGTTGAGGTTCTATTCTTGTCCTGGCTAGTTGAGGTTATATCCTTGTCCTGGCTAGTTGAGGTTATATCTTTGTCCTGGCTAGTTGAGGTTATATCCTTTTCCTGGCTAGTTGAATCCTTTTCCCGGCTAGTTGAATCCTTGTCCTGGCTAGTTGAATCCTTGTCCTGGCTAGTTGATGTGTTATCCTTGTCCTGGCTAGTTTGGGTTCTATTCTGGACCATCCATCGATGGCCACATGCATGAAGCTTTCTGGCAGACAATAAGCTCTCTTGGAGCAGATGCAGCCATTGAACAGGTCTCCTAATGGTTTAATTAATGTCCTCCACCCAACTGCACCCTGACAAACACACCTCTGATGTCCCCATGAGCAACACATACTCTGCTCTCATTCTCCAGAAGTCCCCCACCATCTTGCTGAGGTGTTGCATCCTACAGGTAAGATCATCCCGGGAGATGTTGGCCTCAAAGCTTGTGGCATCATCCACTGCAAGGTCAGGCAGAGTGAGAACTCTAATTAGCAGGTGTGTCTGGAGTTTAGTGTCATCTAGACTTCTGTGACTGATGTCAGCAGATCATCATATGTGAGTCATGCCTTGCCTACAGTTTTTCACAGACACCTCTTCATGATCCTAATCACACACCCTCCCTCCCCCCCTAGCAAGATGCCTTCTCCAGATTAAAGGTCCACTTGGCATTGACACCTGAGAGCTGGTGCTTGACCTCTGCACTCTCCTGCGGTGAGGCTTTCTTGGCAGCCTTGAAGGTCCTGGCATTGTCAGACACAATCCTCACTGGCCAGTCTCTCCTGATGTGCAGCGCTTGAAGCAGCTAATGAATGCTTGCCATGTTACATCAGGAACTCCACCAGGTAGACCACTGAAACATTTATACAGACATATCCATGCCTCCCTTGAAAGGCTCAGCTTGTTGGTGATCAGTCTTTCTCTTAGATATTGACCTTACATTGAGGGGTCCACCACACCTGTCTTGGTCTCGCACAGGTGCTGACACAGCTGTTTGAATCATACAGTGAGTGGTGAGATCACTCCCACGGATGGAGGACCTTGTGGCAAGGCTTATGGCATTCCTCTTGGCTGCTGGTGTGTCCTTCATGGCTTGAAAGACAACACTGACATCTAAGATGAGCTGCTCTGCGATCACTTCCCTCTGCACTCCAAGGGCTTGACTCTCAACCAATGTTATACCCAGCTTCTGCCAAATGCAACTTTGACTTCATGTAGAACTCATAAGCACTCTCAATGATATAATACTCCGCCCTGAGGTCATCCACATAGATAGATCAGCGAAACTTCTCAACAAATGGGCTGATCATTCAATGTAAACATTGCTGAACTCACTAACATCGCTGACATGGCTGGTCCACGTGCTGCTTCTGCATCCTCTGACTGTGGGTTATCAGAAACACCAAATGCAGAACTCCACGACCAGTTCCTGGAGTGGAGCAGATGCTCGCATGATGCCTCCCACAGCATTTGTTGCAGTGGGTGCACCAGATGAGGGAGCTCCATGACCAGTTCCTGGAGTGGAGCAGATGCTCGTATGATGCATCCCACAGCATTTGTTGCAGTGGGTGCACCAGATGAGGGAGCTCCACAATCAGTTCCTGGAGTGGAGCAGATGCTTGCATGATGCCTCCCACAGCATTTGTTGCAGTAGGTGGTCGGCCAACAACTCCTGTTAAAGTGCACGCGTCTGAGGCACACAAAGCATCGTCCTCCAGTACATTGAATGTAGAACACACAGCTAACCTGTGCAGAAGCACCCTGTCATTAATGACAGCAGTGTGAGAGCAGATGTGGCATCGGCTGCCTCAGACTCCAGTTAGAGTTGTTGTGCACAGAGGAATCAAACATATCCCAGAAAGTCATCCACCTGGTCAGGTGCCTATTGAACTTCTTAAGTGAGAGTTTGGGTAATCTCACACAGGGTGCTCTCTTGGTAAATGAGGTGGGGTTATACTTCTCTGATGTGGCAGTCACAAGTGCATCTACTGGTTTCAGTTTCAGAATGGTCACATTGGGTATCATCAGCTGGGTCAGCAGGTGACCCATTTATGGGGTTTGTTCAGGGGACCTTTGTATGCCCAGTCGCAACTTGAATGCCCCTAGTGCAGCCTCAAGCTCTATTACTGCTAGTTCCATATGCTCACATACCTCATTGGCTACTTCAATTTCTTCATTGAGGTTCTCCTCCTCCACCAACTCTGTGCCAGTTTATTTAGAAGCTCAGCCTTCACTTAAAGGGCTTGTCTCTTCTGCTTCAAATTTGCCAAATTAGCCTCATCGCCTTCTCCTAGGCCAGTCATCATTGCTTGTACTTGCACTATCCAGCACGTGACTGATGCTCGGTGGGCCACTCTCACCTTCACCTAGGCCAGTCATCATTGCTTGTACGTGCACTATCCAGCATGTGATTGATGCTCGGTGGGCCACTCTCACCTTCTCCTAGGCCAGTTATCATTGCTTGTACCTGCACTATCCAGCACGTGACTGATGCTCTGTGGGACACTCTCACCTTCTCCCCGACCAGTCATCATTGCTTGTACTTGCACTATCCAGCACGTGACTGATGCTCGTTGGGCCACTCTCATGTTCTCCTAGGCCAGTCATCATTGCTTTTACTTGCACTATCCAGCACGTGACTGATGCTCGGTGGGCCACTCTCACCTTATCCTAGGTCAGTCATCATTGCTTGTACTTGCACTATCTAGCACGTGACTGACCTTCTCCTAGGCCAGTCATCATCATTGCTTGTACTTGCACTATCCAGCACGTGACTGATGCTCGGTGGGCCACTCTCACCTTCTCCTAGGCCAGTCATCATTGCTTGTACCAGCGCGTGACTGATGCTCGGTGGGCCACTCTCACCTTCTCCGGTACATCAACCCCAGTTCCAACATTGTGCACCTAGACACCATTTCCACTGTTATTCACCTTGATCCCGGTTGTAATATGGGGACCTATGTCCCAGTTCTAACACTGGGCACCTCGATTCCACTAGCAAATATTGGGTACATCGAATCCAGTTCCAACATTGTGCACCTCGACACCAGTTCCACTGTTGTGCACCTTGACCTCAGTTGCAATATAAGGACCTACGTCCCAGTTCCTACACTGGGCACCTCGATTCCAGTACCAAATATTGGGTACATCGACGACAGTTCCAACATTGTGCACCTGGATACCAGTTCCATTGTTGTGCAGCTTGACCCCAGTTGCAATATAGGGACCTACGTCTCAGTTCCAACATTGTGCACCTCGATTCCATTTCCATCGATCCCAGTTCCAACATTATGCACCTAGACACCAGTACCACTTTTGTGCACCTTGACCCCAGTTGCAATATGGGGACTACGTCCCAGTTCCAACACTGGGAACCTCGATTCCAGTTCCAAATATTTGGGTACATCGACCCCAGTTCCAACATTATCCACCTGGACACCAGTTACACTGTTGTGCACCTTGACCCCAGTTGCAATATAGGGACCTACGTCCCAGTTCCAACATTGTGCACCTCGATTCCTATTCCAAATATTGGGTACATCGACCCCAGTTCCAACATTGCGCATCTGGACACCAGTTCCACTGTTGTGTACCTTCACTCCAGTTGCAATATAGTGACCTACCCCAGTTCCAACACTGGGCACCTCGATTCCAATTCCAAATATTGGGTATATCGACCACAGTTCCAATATTGTACACCTGGACACCAGTTCCACTGTTGTGTACGTTGACTCAAGTTGCAGTATAGAGATCTACGTCCCAGTTCCAATGCAATATGGGGTCCTACGTCCCAGTTGCAACACTGAGCACCTCGATTCCAGTTTGAAATATTTTGGTACATCGCCCCCAGTTCCAACATTGTGCACCTAGACACCAGTTCCACTGTTTTGCATCTTGACCCCAGTTGCAATATGGGGACCTACATCCCAGTTCCAACACTGGGAATCTCGTTTCCAGTTACAAATATTAGGGTACATCGACCCCATTTCCAACATTGTGCACCTGGACACCAGTTCCACTGTTGTGCACCTTGACTCCAGTTGCAATATGGGGACCTACGTCCCAGTTCCAACACTGGGCACCTCGATTACAGTTCTAAATATTAGGTACATCGATCCCATTTCCAACATTGTGCACCTGGACACCTGTTCCACTGTTGTCACCTTGATCCCAGTTGCAATATGCGGACCTACGTCCCAGTTCCAACTATAGGCACTTAGATTCCAGTTCCGTACTTCGACCCCAGTTCCAACATTGTGCACCAGGACACCAGTTCCACTTTTGTGCACCTTGACCCAAGTTGCAATATGGGGACCTATGTTCCAGTTCCAACACACTGATCACCTCGATTCCAGTTCCCAAATATTTGTGTACATCGAACCCAGTTCCAACATTGTGCACCTGGACACCAGTTCCACTGTTGTATACCTTGACCCCAGTTGCAATATAGGGACCTACGTCCCAGTTCCAACACTGGTCACTTCGATTCCAGTTCCAAATATTGGAGACATCGACCCCAGTTGCAACATTGTGCACCTGGACACCAGTTCCACTGTTGTGCACTTTGACTCCAGTTGCAATATAATTGCACAATGTTGGAACTTGGGTCGATGTACCCAATATTTGGACTGGAATGGAGGTGTACAATGTTGGAACTGGGACGTAGGTCCCTATATTACAACTGGGGTCAAGGTGCACAACATTGGAACTGGGGTCGATGTACCTAATATTGAAACTGGAATCGAGGTGCCTACTATTAACTGGAGTATAGGTATCCTATATTGGAAATGGGGTCAAGGTGCACAGTTCTAACTGGCAAGATGCACAGTTTCAATAGAAGGTACCTCGATTACAGTTCCAATATTGGGTACATCGACCCCTGTTACAATATTGTGCAACTTTACCCCAGTTCCAAAGTTGTACACCTTGACCCCAGTTCCACTATTGTGCACCTTGACCTAAGTTGCAATATAGGGACCTATGTCCCAGTTTCAATAGAAGGCACCTTGATTCCAGCTGACTCATTTGGGGGGTGGGGTTGGAGCCAGTTACAGAACTCTAAGGGGTTAACACACAAATTTCTTGCACCATGTGTCGA
Organism: Cladorhizidae sp. MBARI D1340-BT2; assembly: GCA_028752905.1. NCBI lineage: Eukaryota > Metazoa > Porifera > Demospongiae > Poecilosclerida > Cladorhizidae > Cladorhizidae sp. MBARI D1340-BT2. Next base: position 7,127,870 of record JAQNBH010000013.1, read on the forward strand.
AGGTGAAGCTTGTCAACCATACCAATTTTTTAACCAGCACACTCAATGTAAAGGACTTAGAGCCAACCATCCTTCCCCCCCCCCCCCCCCCCCCCCCCAAAGAGATTAGTACAACTAGCCATCCATCATAATAGAAGCACACTTTCGACTCATTTTTGGGGCAAACCTGTGCATCAAAAAGGATGGCTGGCTCTAAGTCCCTTTATATCTACTTACCAAATTTTTCAACCAGCAAACTCAATATTAAAGGACTTGGAGCCAATTTACTTTCACATATTAGCCCAAAAAATGAGTTGCAAGTCCTCCTCTACTATTCTATATAATTTATATAGAAATATATATAGATATATATATTATATATAGAGAGATATATATATGTATAGAATATATATGTGGAGAAATATTATATATATTATGTTTTAATGATCAAGCATAAAGTTTAAAAAATCCATAACTCTGATTAATATTGAGTCTGCCGGTTCAAAGTTTGGTATACTCCTGGGCTGACACCAGATTCTGTTCCATATAGATTGGCAAGCATATATCCATTGATCACATCAGCAGCCTCATCCCTACAACTGTGATGACTACTGGCTACGTCAGTGGTGGTCCGTCTATCAACTTTAGGCCAAAACAAGCCGAACCTATTGAAGATGGCGGTGTTCTTGGAGTTGGTGATTTTGACTTCAATACCATATGTCCCGATGCATATGACAACTTCGATGATGTCAGAGATAGGCACTACCATTTTACAAGCGGTGCACGTCCCAATCCCCCCAAAGATCAGAAGAAGAAATTTTGCTTTCTGGTTGGTTTTGTGGCCATTTTGTTTGTCCTTGACCTCTTTCTTCTAGCTCTAGGCATATTCAATCTCGTGAACGGACTACAAGTGGGAACTCTTTCGAAAGGACTTGTTTCATTGCCCTCATCCTCAGCAGCACAGCTCTCCACCCAGGAATTGTCGGTGGCATTTGAGCAGTTGAGACAACACGTGGATGAACTCCAGCAAAACTTGTCTGTGTGTAACCAAACACACAGCACTAACCTGGGGACCTTATCATCTCAGATCTTGGCCCTAAGAGCAACTCTCGACAACATCACCAAAAGTATTGCAAATATAACCACTGAAGCTGCCTCACCAAAGCATGTGGACTTATCTCTTTATGAAAACTGCAGCTCAGTGACTTTAACATGTGACACAATTATCTTAATGTCGACTTCATCCAGTGCACCAAGCTTTGCCCATTGCTTTACAGCCCCTACAAGCACTCCGAAAGCTCGAGTTACCTTACCAATATCCATTGTCTGGTGTCCGATGATGAGCAGGTAACGCCAATTTCGTCCACTTTGGTCTTCAAAGTGAACAAGGGATGGTCGTGCCGCTGCCAAGCCATCATTATCCCAAATACCTTTTTTTCGACGCTAGAGAATTTCGTTTGTGAACTCAGAGTCACCAAGTGTCCCAAAATCATTAACTATTCTGCCAACTGAACCATGTTTCTATATTGACAACTATAGTGACTAATATGTGCGTGTTTGTTTGTGTATGTGTGGCATGTCAGCGGGTGCTGTTTTTGAGTGATGTGCTGCTCCCCACTGGCACGTCACCAACTATTGTATATTATTTAAAACAAGCATATAATTTAAATTCGTTAATTCAGCCAGCCCTCTATACATTCACCTCTATACATGGTGTCACAGGGTGACCTCCAAACTCATTAAACAATAACTGTAGTTAACACATATCATGTGTAAATGATATTCATTACAAACCCACTACATGTAAAGGCAGAGTGCTGGTCATATAAACCAGTACCAAAGCCTAATCATTGGAGTTCATTGCGAACATAGCTGAGTATATAGTTGACTGTTGTTGTTGAGCATAATAAATTAGACTTTAATTATAACCAAACTCCATGGAACAGTGATTGTTGGTAGCTAAGCATTAGCTACCTGGTGGCAGCATACCAACTAGTGTTTGAGTAGTGCCAGGGAGTGGTTACCCGTGGACAAATGGTGGCAGCGGTGGGATCCTGCTACAAAAACAGTTTGCCTTAGGATTCTGATAGATTCAGTTTGCCTTCGGATTTGTTACAAACAGTTAGCCTTAGGATTCTGATAGAGTCGGTTTGCATTTGGATTTGTTACAAACAGTTAGCCTTAGGATTCTGATAGAGTCAGTTTGCCTTTGGATTTGTTACAAACAGTTAGCCTTAGGATTCTGATAGAGTCAGTTTGCCTTTGGATTTGTTACAAACAGTTAGCCTTAGGATACTGATAGAGTCAGTTTGCCTTTGGATTTGCTACAAGACCTGTTAGCTTTAGAATTCTGATAGAGTCAGTTCAACTAGAAGAAGCCTTGCTATCTAGAACCTTGTCGATTTGACTTTTTCTGGTGAATTGAGCTAATAAAGAAGTTGAACCATCGTGTACAAGTGTCTGAGTTAAAGGAGTTGACATGAAGCCAAGAAATGAGCACGAAGAAGAGATAGACGAGAAAGATGCAGCAGTACCTGTCAGCGATTTGATGGCAATGATGTTGAGGATGGATGAGAGACGAGAAAAGGCAGAGGAGGTGAGAGAAAAACGCTGAGAATTACTTCTGTCCAACCACACCAGAAGAGAAAGGTCAGGAGAGAGTAGGAAGACAACCCCAGGTCAACATACAGCCACGAGGTAACTCACAAGGAGAAGATCGCTAAGTTCAGACGACTTGATCCAGGAGAAGACATGGAAGACTACTTCACTGCATTTGAAGCACACATGGGGTGTTACAGGGTGGACCTGACACAGTGGACTCAACACCTGGCTCCCATACTGAGTGCAGAAGCAACTGGAGTGTACGTAGCACTAACACCTGCAGACAGGAAAGACTACCACACACTGAAGAAAGCCCTTTTTACCCACTATCGAGTTTCCACAATGACGTAGAGAACCAAGATGGACCAGCTAAGACGAAAGAAAGGAGAAACTTGGATGACATGTTACAAACGTCACAGGAATCTGACCAACAAATTGATGGTTATGGACTGTGGAGGATGCTGCTGATTTGGTATCTATGGACGCTGTGATCAGGCTATTACCTCGACAGATAGTCCATCACATCAGGGAAAAAGGAACTGGACACCGGAGAGGAAGCAGCCAGGTGGGCCGATGACTTCATCAACAACAGGGGTTGGAGCTATGATGCTGTCACAGAACGAGACAGATCACCCCCTCGCAATATACATAGGCGGGATGACCGAAATCGCCAAACCCCAGCAACACGATGAGAGAGGAGACCGAAGGAGGGGATCTCCGCACAGACAGGCATCGGACAAACCTGTGGACCAGCCTGTTAAGAAACTTCTGCCAAAATATGATAAACACAACCGACCAAGATGTTTTAAATGCCAGAATTATGGACACATCGCAGCCGAGTGTCACGACAGCAGAAATATCTCAGATAAACCGAAGTTAGAGTTTGTCAACTTAGCTTCGCCACTGACGACCAGAGAGGAAGTGGCCTTGGTGCAAGCAGAAATTAACAGACACCGAATGGTGGATGGAATGATCAATGGATCCAGCTGCAGTAGACTTGCTACTCGACACTGGAGCTGAGAGGTCAGTCGTGGATAAACCGTCTCATCAAACAAACTGACTACACTGGAGAGAAAGTCCAGGTACGAGCTTTCAATGGCACCATCTCAACCTTGCCTCTCACTCAAATCAGACTAGAAGTGGATGGAGTCGACGAACAGCTAACAGTAGCAGTGCAAGAACAATTGGGTTTTGACGCATGTGTAGGCATGGACTTTCCAGAGATTTGGAACATTGGGAAGAAAATGCTGTACGACAACCTCATCAATATTGTCACCACACAGTCACAAGATGCAGACGTGGAGCACCCCATCTCACCTGTCAATTACAAAGAAGCTGACTCTGATGTGACAGATTCGTCAGGAGAGGAGGAAGAAGATGATGATGAACCAGCAGGCCAAGTGCAACTCAAGGAAGACATTCGGGAAAGTGCTTGCATTGAGACCTACAACTCTGACTCAGCATCGTCTGACAACGAGCAATCACAGAAGGACAGCCAAGCCATGAAAAGAAAGGCACGAGCAAAGTGTGTCAGTAGCAAGGCAAGTCACCCGTTGGACGTAGACATGACAGTATTCAGAAAAGATCAAGAACAAGATGAAACGTTACAGACATGTTGGGAGAAGACAGAGAATGATGACAGCGAATTTGTCAAACAGGACGATCTGTTATGGAGACTCACACGGACCGACTGGGAGAGGAGACAACTCAGCTCTGTATACCTAAGAAATACCGTTCCCTGGTGTTGTCACTGGCACATCGGCCAGAGCACCTAGGACGAGACCGAACCACTCAGAGAGTGCTCGACGACTACTTCTGGCCAGGAGTCTACGCTGACGTTCATAAACTATGTCAAGCTTGCCCAGATTGTCAAAGAGCAGGCCGACAGTCACAACAACCGGCACCCCTGCGTCCTCTTCCAGTGATAGATGTTCCATTCCAGAGGGTAGTCATGGATATGATTGGCCCACTCCCCAGGACAAATGCAGGAAACCGGTTTGTGCTAGTACTAATGGACTATGCCACCCGTTGGCCTGAAGCTTTCCCACTCAGCGTTACAGATAGTCGAACCGTGGCCGACCAACTCATGGTAATGTTTGCTAGGACTGGTGTGTACCACACGAAATTTTAACAGATTGTGGATCGAATTTCACCAGTCACCTCATGAAAGAGCTGTACAATCTACTCGGAGTAAAAGGTATCCAGACAACTCCCTACCATCCCCAGTGCGATGGTCTGGTAGAAAGATTCAACTCCACCCTTAAATCTATGATGAGAAAGACATTAAAAGCATGGCATGGTCAATGGGACCTTGCAATACCTCACTTGCTCGGGGAGTATAGGAGAGCACCAAATGACAGTGCCGGATTCACCCCATCTGAGTTGCTGTATGGCAGACAAATTGCAGACCCTCTACAAACAATGAAGACACAGTGGATGGGCACAGCATCAACACCTGTAGACGTAGTTACTTATGTCACAACGATCCAAGACCGATTGGAACAAATGCGAGAAGTATCCAGAGAAAATGAGGAAGAAAAGAAAGCGGAACAGAAAGAGCGTTACAACAGGAAGGCACAACAACGTTCATTTCAGCAGGGTGATCTGGTTCTACTTCGAACACCGCCACTAGGCCCTAAATTACTCGCTGAATGGGAAGGGCCCTACACCGTCCTAAAGAAAGTCGATGAGACGACATACCAGATTCACATGCCTGAACATACACGAAGGAAGGTGCAACGACACATCAACCTCTTGAAATAATTTCACTAACCTGTGGCAGCGTGCCTAGAGATGACAGAGTTGATGGATGATGTCACTGTCAATCTAGAGGAGGAGGAGGGGGTGATCACCAGTACGACCGTAGCAGCAGAAGAAAGTGAACTAGTAAGGAAACATGAGAAGTTAACAGGTGGTAAAGGTTACACAAAGGATACTGACATCAGGCTTTAGACGGGAGATGCTTATCCAATCAGTAGGCCGCCCTACAGGATAGATCCTAACAAACTCCAACTCATGGACAAGGAGGTCAAAAAGTTGTTAGAGCTCGAGATAATATGACCGTCCAAGAGTCCCTGGGCAGCACTGGCATTACTGGTGAAAAAGAAGGATGGTGGAATGCGCCTGTGCATAGACTATCGACGACTCAACGAAGTTACCAAAGCCGACCCATTCCCTCTACCTCGCATAGACGAGTTGCTGGATAAATTAGGCAGAGCTACTCATATTTCGACACTAGATCTGGAAAGAGGCTACCATCAAGTGCCGGTACAAAGTGAGTCCATACCAAAGACAGCATTTATAACTCCCAACGGCAAGTGGGAATATATCAGAATGCCATTCGGTCTGAAGAACGGACCATCAGTATTCCAACGACTGATGAACTCGATACTGGTCTGACCTTTCCGAATTTTCAGCCGCCTATATCGACGACATCGTCATTTATAGCCAGAGTTTTAGCGACCACTGTACTCACCTGGATACAGTCTTCTCACGACTAGAGGAGACTGCTGCTTAGTGATTAAACCAACAAAGTGTACGTTAGCAGCACCAGATTGCCTCGTCCTAGGACACAGAGTGGGTGCAGGACTCGTTCGTCCACAACAAGCCAAGGTGGAGGCCCTACTGAATTACCCACACCTGATTTAAAAAAAGGATATGAGGTCCTTTCTTGGTTTAGCAAATTATTATAGACGATTCATGCCTGGTTTCGGGTCTATGGCAATCCCGTTCACAGAGGCAACTCGCAAGCAAGCACCAGATCTAGAATGGACGGAAAGCCGGTTAACTGCATTCAAGGACATAAAAAGAAACCTAACAGAACACCCAGTACTCAGAAGTCCTGACATGGACAAGACATTCCTGCTGCACACAGACTCGTCAGGTGTCGGGATTGGGGCAGTGTTAAGCCAAGTGGATGACAAGCAGACGGAACATCCAGTGGGATACTACTCGAGAAAACTGAGAGAGGCTGAACACCGCTATACAGTCACCGAACAAGAGTGCCTGACAGTGATTGAAGCTGTCAAACATTTTCGTGTTTACCTATCAGGAGCTTGCTTCACTATATGTACTGACCACAGCAGCCTCAAATACCTCGACAGGATGAAAGATGAGAATGGGAGGCTCGCCCGGTGGTCCATGGCACTCCAACCGTATTTATACGATATTGTCCACCGCCCCGGGACTGACAACAAGAATGCCGACGGGATGTCTCACCAGTCTTGGCCTATGACAGAGTCCAGACTTGTGACAGAGAAAGACCCTACCAACACTGTCCTCGGAGAACCAGAGAGGGGTGTCACAGGGTCACCTCCAAACTCATTAAACAATAACTGCATATCATGTGTAAATGATATTCATTACAAACCCACTACTTGTAAAGGCAGAGTGCTGGTCATATAAACCAGTACCAAAGCCTAATCATTGGAGTTCATTGTGAACATAGCTGAGTATATAGTTGACTGTTGTTGTTGAGCATAAGACTTTATTTATAACCAAACTCTATGGAACAGTGATTCTTGGTAGCTAAGCTACCTGGTGGCAGCATACCAACTAGTATTTGAGTAGTGCCAGGGTAATAAGAGTGGTTACCCATGGACAATGTAAATCTATACATTCACCTGCATCTCTTTTAAATGCATGTATATGTTCCATCCAATCTATGAATCTGCCCAATCTATGAATGCCCATCTTGCCTGCCAATCAATACACTTCAAAACATGGTAGCATATTAACACCCTTTGCAACAGATTCATAAATTGGATGGAACATAAAGACCAGTACTTATTATCGACTAGTTATACTGAGCGAGTGTGCAAGCCAAATATCCAAACCCACCCACACAATATGGGATATGGGATAGTCGATGGGAATTTACAAAGCCCGTGCTACTCCCATGAAAAGAGAAGAAAGGAGAATAGCTGTTTGTGAGGCAAGTTTCTCTACATTTGGGGACTATAGCAGTTGTGCGAGTGTTCGTGGGTATTACAAACTGTGCATTTTTTTTTTTACAGAGCAATATTCTTCAAATATCTTTTTTTGCTCTAGCACTTGCCATGTCACTAGTTCTTTATCCTCCAAGTCTATGTGGAACTTTTTCTCAGTATCACTTTTTTCTACATCATTACACTCTCAGTTGCAATCATCACTTTCTCTGTTGCAAAGGGTGTTAATATGCTACCATGTTTGAAGTGTATTGATTGGCAGGCAAGATGGGCATTCATAGATTGTGCAGGACAATCTATAGATTGGCATCCAATCTATGAATTCATAGATTGGGCAGATTCATAGATTGGATGGAACATATATACACTCTACAGAGGTGCAGATATAGAGGTGTATGTATAGAAGTGCAAGGGCTTAATTTTATTTTTGGGTGGGTAGGGCTGGTGTCATTTACAAAACTCAAAGGGGTTAACACACAAATCTCTTCCATAATGTGTCTAAGGTGAAGCTCGTCAAGTATGTCAACTATATCAAAGTTTAGACTGGCAGACTCGATATTAATTGACTTGGAGCCAACGATCCTATTTTTGGGCAAGTCCTTTTTGACTTCCGGATTTGCCCCAAAAATGAGCTGAAAGTACTACTAGCTGCTAGTTGTACTAATTTTTTGCAAACCTGTGAAAGTAAAAAATTAAGAGGGTGTTTAGGTTGTGCCAACGAAATGCTTGAGCTTGCTGTGCATGTATTTTCCATCATAGAAAATTTGACATTCGCGATAGGCATGTGGACGCTGCAGCCATCCCAAAGAAATGGGCGTGGCTCCAGGGGACCCCGAGATGGTTGCACTGATGAAACGTTTCAACTCACTAGGCAGCTACAGGACATTGCCAAGAAAAAAAAGCAAATTCGGGATATGCAGCGAAAAGTGCCTGGTCGCTACAATTGGGGGCAGAGAGGTCTTATCTGCTCTAAGTTGTGTTGTGGTGGGAGTTAAGCGAGCATGCTCTATACATGCACCTCTGTAGTGTTGGCATGGGACATTTTAGTGGAACACTGTTACACATGGTTAAAATAATTTTAAAGCATATCTTTGGAAAGCATTTGAAGTGAACGACAACAATGTTATGATACCTAGTTGTGGGTTACATCCCCTTAATTGATGTGAGATCCTATATAAGAGAAGACACTTGATTGTGGTTTCACAGTTTACAGATTTACAATACCATATCGGCCTTTTCAAGATGATCGTCCGCCTAATGTCTTGTACACTCTCTAGGCTGAAGCGAGCTGTGACCGGGCAAGTTCGAGTCCGACATTTCCCTATACAAATCAGCTATGCTGGCTGGAGCGACCAGTAAAACACACAAGCGTAGGCGATTGCAAGTGTAGAAACTGTTGGCCAATGTCAGGAGAAAGTCATTATTGAAGCCTTTATATTATATCACCAATGCTTCGTCAGCTGTTGAGTTGTGCAGGTTTCTTTTTATCACTGAGCGCACTTCTGGCCAATGCTACGTTGGTAGATTCTGGTGCGGAAGTCAGTGTGTTTCCTGCTATGCATGTTAACCGTTGCACACCAACTCCCTCTCAGAGCCACGAACGGTTCTGTCATCTCTACATTTGGCAAGCGCACCTTGTGTCTACACTTGAGGCTAAGGAAAAACTGTCTATCGTAGCTGATGTCAGGCGCAGCCAATTATTCGGGCTGATTTCTTCCGTGAGTATGGCTTGCTCATTGACCTGAAGCACCATCGACTGCTCGAGGCAGACACACTCGGCAGTATTCCTGCTCACCTCTCTGCCCTCGAAGCACTCCACCTCCTGCTACAGCATCAAATCATTAGTACTCAACCATTCTCCGCGAATATCCCCAACTTACTGCCCCTCAAGTTACTGACAAGGCACCCAAACATGACATCCAACACCGAATTGTGACTGATGGCCGACCAACCTTCGCCAAGGCTTGACGACTCTCTCCTGAGAAGCTGGCTGTTGCTAAGAATGAGTTTGACATTCTTCTAAGACCCCTCTTAATAAGGCGGTCCGATGGTATATTTTTCTTTTTTAAATATTATTTGTGGTTACAACTTTAGAGCTCCGTAGATTCTGCAAACTTCATGGGTATGGACTTGATATATAGCTCAAAAGATAGGTCTCTCTGTGTGCTCTCTTTTAAAACTAAAATATGTTTCATAGGTACAACTATAGGAAAGTTACTAGACCCTAAAGTGGAGGGACCTCAAAATCCTGAATCCCTGCAACCTCCACCAAAATAACACCAGATTGCTAATTGGCCAAAAAATTGAAAATGGTAGAGTGGCTAGAGAATGCGCTAGAGCATGCAATGACCTTTTTCATTAGGCGTTAAAAAATTTGTATGTGGTCAAGCGTGCGGGTGGATAATTGAGGGTGTTGAAAAATATATCAAGTCCATACCATGAAGTTTGCAGAATCGACGGAGCTCTAAAGTTGTAACCACAAGTTAAAAAAAAATTGTAAAAAATACCACCGGTCCCCCTTAACGGATATTTCGTCTTATATTTTATCAGGTGTGCACTTGCTGGAGATCACCCTCACCCACCCCAATGACATAATATTTAGATTTTTAATATAAAAAACACAAGAAAAAGGGAAAATGGTACTTTTTTAGAGAGTGGGGAAAAAGCTCAAAAAATGGGAATAGAATGAGAAAGAGAAACAACACAAATGATTAATTAGACAATAGTTGATTGTTCACACCGTAGTTTCGTTCCTAACATTCACAACAGTGAAAGAAAATAAAAGGTAATTCAAGACACATTACATGGCAGGGAATATTAATTATATTGGCCAACATTTTGACATGTGTCTATATATATGGAAACCAAAGGAGTTGCTGGACTATTACAAAACAAACAAAGAATATACAAGAGGGGGGAAACCAAAAGAATTGCTGGATTATTACAAAACAATATACAAGCACACAACACAATACTGTTTACTATATAGTTATATATCATACAGTTCAATTCCCTCTCCCACCTGGGTCATACACCAGCACCTTGTCTCTGAAAAAGAGGAAAACAAGTGCTTCAACCACCTGGTACTAAGTACTACATTTACACTTACTCAAAAGTTATTGCCAGTGGATGCATGAACTTTCTTCCATGGTGAACTTACAAATGTTTTTGGTACGTAATTTCCTTTGTGCTTCGGTGGCTGCACAACTGCAGGATGATCAAAGAATAAAGCCTTTTCGATGAGAGTCTCCTTTTAACTTACAGGGCATTGTAAACATTGCACATTTTATTTGCTTAAAAGCATTTCCAATATCCCTCTGCTTGAGAGGGAACAATAATCTGCATCTTCAGACTGCATGGCCTCCTTCTCCTCCACTGCCTTTTCCCTCTCCTTCAATACCTTCTCCATCGCTATATAAATACATCCAACAATAAGAAGACTTACCCAACAATGGACCCAAAACTGAAATATTGACAAATCAGGTCTTCTAACCTTCCTGGAGGGAAAGTGGAGCCGAGGCAGAGGCAGCTTGGGTGGTGGGGGTGAGGGTGAGGGTGAGTTCCTGGGAGAGCTCCTGGTTGGTGAGGGGGAGCTCCTAGTGTGTGAGGGGGAGGGGGAGCTCCTGGTGTGTGAGGAGGGAAGGGGCCAGAGGTAACAATCTCCCCCCTTGACACCTCATTGAGAGTGGCCATGTGGCCTTATAAAGCCTTTCTTGGTTATTCCAAAGTCACGGTTGCATTTGAAACACCTGCATAATCATATTATTTGGATGTACAATTAAGCAACACACCGTGACACAATTCATTACCAACATAATTATTTAGCTATAGTTCCAACACATTACATCTTACTTTCCTCTTTTTTCCCTTATTCATCCTGAACATACACAGACACGAGGGAGTCACGAGTGCATCAATCACGAATTTATTTAAGCGAAAAGGAATAGCAATTATAAATGACCATTACCAAATCGCTACACTAACACAATGGAAGAGGTGTCATAACTAGTGTTACCTGTATATTCTGCCCATTAATTCTTTCCGCCCAACTAAAAACTGAAAAGCCTAGCTTGCACAATGGTTGTAGACAATTTTTTCAGGCGCCAAAAAATCTCCCCCTGTTGATATATAATAGTACACACCAATGTACTCTCGGTGTTGAAATATAAAAGTACCCACCAATGTACTCTCGGTGTTGAAATATAAAAGTACCCACCAATGTACTCTCGTTGGTGTGTTGATATATAATAGTACACACCAATGTACTCTCGGTGTTGAAATATAAAAGTACCCACCAATGTACTCTCATTGGTGTTGATATATAATAGTACACACTAATGTACTCTCATTGGTGTTGATATATAATAGTACACACCAATGTACTCTCATTGGTGTTGATATATAATAGTACACACCAATGTACACAAATTGGTGTTGATATATAATAGTACACAGCAATGTACTACTATCATTGGTGTTGATATATAATAGTACTCACCAATGTACTCTGATTGGTGTTGATATATAATAGTACATACCAATGTACACTCATTTGTGTTGATATATAATAGTACACACCAATGTACTCTCATTGGTGTTGATATATAATAGTACACACCAATGTACTCTCATTGGTGTTGATATATAATAGTACATACCAATGTACACTCATTGGTGTTGATATATAATAGTACACACCAATATACTCTCATTGGTGTTGATATATAATAGTACTCACCAGTGTACGCTCATTGGTGTTGATATATAATAGTCCACACCAATGTACTCTCATTGGTGTTGATATATAATAGTAACCAATGTACTCTCATTGGTGTTGATATATATAGTACACACCAATGTATTCTCATTGCTGTGGATATGTAATGTACATTGGTGTGTATCTATCAAATAGCGCAATGAATGTGGGTGTGTGTGTGTGTGTGTACCTATCATATAGCGACACCAATGTAAGTACATTGGTGTATTATCCATTATACATGTAATATAATGGTACACACCAATGTACTCTCATTGGTGTGGATATAATTATAATGTATATTGGTGTGCATCTATCAAATAGCGCAATGAATGGGAGGGGGGGGGGGGGGGACATTGGTGTCTATCATATAACGACACCAAGGAATGGGTACATTGGCGTGTCCCTATCATATAGCAATACCAATGGATGGGGGGGGGGGTACATTTCTCGTCATATAGCGACACCAATGAATGGGGGGGGGGGGGGACATAGGTGTGTACCTATCATATAGCGGAACTAATGAATGGGGGGGGGGGACATTAGTGTGTACCTATCATATAGCGACACCAATGAAGGTGGGATACATTGGTGTACATTGGTGTGTACCTATCATATAGCATCACCAATGAATAGGGTACATTGGTGTGTACCTATCATATCATATAGTGACACCAATGAATGTGGGTACATTGGTGTGTACCTATCATATAGCGACACCAATATAAGTACATTGGTGTATTATCCAATATACATGTAATGTAATGGTATCTGACTCTATATATTAAGTTCTATATATTCACCTCTATAACCTAATATTTTTTTGCTGCATATATGGAGATGCACATGAAAAGGTGAAAATTTAAAGGTGTGAATATAGAAATACAAGTTATAGTGGCATCTTAATTAATCCAGCCAGACCTCATGGTTGATCAAGCCATCCTTCTATATATCAGACTCTATATATTAAGTTCTATATATTCACCACTATAACCTAATAATTTTTTACTGGATATATGGAGATGCACCTTTAATCTAGACCGTCCCCACCCCCCATAACGACGCGAAGTGAATTTCACTTCTGTGTTGGTGTGACTGTCCTACCTTGACTAGCCTAGTCTGTTGGACTTCTTTGTTGTGTCCTTGACGTTGACTCCTGGTGTGACCTGTGTGGGAATAGCTGGTCTCCCACCGTTCCGTAAGCTATTCTGTTCTTAGTCACAGTACTGGTGTTCTTGAGCCCTGTACAAATGCATGTATGAGGGATCTGATACCTTTTCACCATGAGCAGAAAAATTTGATATTGGTGTGCAGCTAAGTAGGAAGCCTGGCAGGTACACTTGAGTGTTAAAAGTAAATGGAAGAGTTTTGTCAGGAACATTTATGCTAACTCCCCAGTGTGTCTGTGTGTGTTCTTTCTTTTCAAAGGTTATGGTATCATGGGGCAGTCCAATGGCAACTAGCACTGTGCAGCAGAATAGCCATACCGAAATCCCCAACCCTGGTCATGGGACCAGATGTTCTGTGAAGTCATAGGTGTTAACTCTATGGTTGGTTAGCACACATCTAATCAGCTTCCCACATCATAGCCTACCCTAGCATGATCTCACAGCACATTTTTGCGGTATTGTCAGCCGTCCCACACGTCTCTGGTTGACTACTTGACTTCTCTGTCTGTTGTGTCCTGGTTGACTTGACTCCTGGTGTGTCCTGCGTCCTGTGTCCTGTGTGCTGTGTCCTGTGTGGCTCAGCAACATGACCAATAGGTATCATAGGTGCTATAGTCTTTCTTACCTGTCATTAAGTTGGAGAAGTTATAGTAGTAGAGAAGTTATAGTAGTGTAGCGTCGGGCTACCAAGTCAAAATGAAAGTTATGAGCTTAACATTTATACCAATCACACAAAAGGACTCATGGTTTTTAGAACAATTGAATGAGCGTTAATTAGAAAATAAGTCACTACCTAATACAATATCGGCCCACACAAGTGGGTGTGGTGAACGGAGTAGACGAAGACCGGATGTGCAGTTATGTAACCACTACAGTAGGTAGAATGCATTGCATTATGGCAGCATGTTGGTCATTGAATTTTGAACTGAAGTGGATATTTAGAAAGTTGTTGCGTTTGTCATGTGCATGTGTGCTGCTGAAATTCAGTGTGGACATCACATACCAGTGTAGTCCTGCAGAATTGTAGAAGTATTGTGCCTTTTTGGTGAAAGCGTGAAACTTGGCTTATTGGTAGAGTTTCACCCACTAAACAATTCTAGTCTAGGGGCCAAGTGAATTTCGTCCAAGATGGCCGCCATTTAAATAATGGCCACCATCGTACTTTAAAAACACTAATATAAACATATGAATCCTAATAACATACTTATTTCTTACAGGATTGTTTTTAAAATGAGTTTAAAATGAGCTAGAAATGTCTATTTTTTAACCTTTCAATCCTAAATTTAGGTAAGATGGCTGACAATTTTAAAATGGCCCCCCATTAAATACCAACATAAATGTACTCTTTTCATATTCAGGAAGGAATATTGCATGTTATATTTTTCTGTAACCTAAATTTTTCTGTAACCTTTTAATTTACTGATTTTGATTTTTACCCAAGGAAGGTGGCTGCCAAATTTAAAATGGTCACCATGTATATATTTAAAGTACGACTGTGTTTCTGAACTCGTACAATATATCACTACATTGGCATTCTAAAAGTTTGTTGCATCATGCATGTGTAGTCTAGTGTATCTGTACTGTCATGCTAGTTGGTGTGTAGTCCTACCTGTACTGTCAAGCTACTTATATAACACAGAAGTGGGATTGGAAACGAATCATGTGCGTTCAATAGAAACAGTGAAAATGAGCAGTGAAAATGAGTTCAAATACCGCGTTATCGCGAAAATTTCTTGGTGGCCTTGGTGTTCCGCTTGGTGTTCTCTTGCCTTAGGAGCTGCGTCGCCTTAGGAGCTGCCTTGGAGCTACTGCCACTCTGTTTACTAGTTTGAGGCTTGGATAGATGCCATCATTAATTAATAAGGCTGTCCTAGAGCTGTGAGTGATACTGAAACTCCAAATACTCACTATTCTATTTATAGAGCCCTGCTCTATATAAATAGCCAATGAACATGTGTAGACTTTAGTGACTGCTTATTAGAATGGGTGGTTGAATGGGTGGTTGGCAGGTCAGCCAATCAGCACACCACAAACTAATCAATGTGCATGTGAATGGGGTTGGTTAGCACATCATATCAGCACAATATTTAGCAGCCCACTCAAACTGCTTCAAACTGCATCATTGGTGCTAAAAAATTGACTGTACTAGCCCAGTCAATGTGAGTCTCTCTCTCAGCTTCTCACACAGCCTGTAACTTATCCAGAGCGTTGTGGGCCTGTCTAATGTAATAATGTAACTTCTATTGTGTCACCTTGTACTCTCAGCAACCACAGCCTGAAGACATGTCTGACCAACACCCAGGCACATCCAAGGATGTTCGTTCAACAAAGGTAAGTGTGCAGTGTGCATTTAAGGAGAGCTGAGCTGACCATTGCTATGCATAGTTAAGAGTGTTTCATGCACTTCATCTTAAGATTAGATGAGACTTCCTTCACCCACTCTTTCAAATATATAGGGAAGGAAGAGCGATGGAAGGGGGAAGATGAAAGGCGAAGAGGATAAAATTCCTTTGTGTGAGTACAATTTCAGTGCATGTATTAAGTGCATGTATTAAGTGCATGCATTAAGTGTGCTTCTTATTATATGTGCTATAACATATTTTTAGTGCTGAAGGAATGTTTTTCTGGATTATCAGAACCAGCGTTTGCTAAGCTGTTGTCAGACGATAGCACAGATCTCGGTAGCATAGATCTCGGCATGTTAACGTCCTCATTTTCAATGCTGTTATATAAATACATTTATATATGATACGTAAGACTGTAGTGACGGCCATCTGTAACCATTGTACTGGACTGGTGGATTGCACTACCACTCATATCACACATTCAACTGACAAAAGTCACATAGTAGATATCCCCTTCCTACGTAAGGTCTAGGAGGTCAGTAGGGCTATGCTGCCCAATTTTTCTCTTCTTCCTCAGCACGGCTAATGATGTAGGGCACTTTCACAAGATCACACACCCCCCTAAACTACATGTATTTGCCTGGAACAGCTGGGCTGGGGGATTTCTGTACATGTGCACCACCCCATCCCGGGTGTAGGGGGAGGGGTAGTTTGGGCTACAATACATAGTTGGTAACCCTCCCTGCACCAGAAAGATGTATTGATAGCAAACTGAATATTAAGCTTACATACTACTACATCAAAGTGCACCTAGACCCTGCACTCAGTAAGGCTACCAAGAGTCCTACAATAGAAGTAGTAGTAGTCTACTTCAGCTCGGGTATCACGACACAGCCATATTTCAGCTAGCTGGATAGAAAAGAGTCTTGCTAGCTATATGCAATGCAAATTCACCTTTTGTGGTTGAATGTCCGACATAAGCAGTAGTCCACCCACCAGCCCTGTCCAGTGCAGTGCAGTGATTATGGACGTACGTGTATTGACATTACTTCACTCCATTCATAGGTATAGGTGGTACTACTTGCCATTGGTTCAAGTCCAGCTCCAACAGGTCTAGGGGGGTGGATATATCAAGGACATACCATACCTCACTATGGGAGTAGGTTGCACATATCTTTTGGGAGAAACACCAAATTACACACTGAAGGATATTGCTGCCTATTATAATGTGGAGTGTATAAGGGAAGAATAGCGACAAAATCACCACTGCTTGTGTGCAGCAGGTATGTGATAATAAGTTGAAGAAAGAGTGGAAGACCGAAAGCAACCATAAGATATCCGAGTTCAACAATTTGAACCCACTCTTTGCCATAATGACGCAACGACTTGACACTGCTGTGTACATCGACAAAAAGGATGAGAAAGTGGTAGCTTTCGCGTCTGAAACCTGTTCCTCACCCATGAAGTGGACAGAGAACAAAGCGACGATTGGGGCAGCAGACTTCCTTCGCCTTCAGCGCTGGAAAGGGTATATTGATTTAGAAAGCATTACCACATTCGCTATCCCGAATAGGAAGGATGCCAACTTCCTCACCAAGATAAATGTTAGGTGGGAGAACTTTCTATTTGTTGTGAAATGGACAAGGTTCTCTGACATGAACGTTGGTTTAGATAGGCTTGAGTATGTTATCGAATTTCAATGTGAACTGATTTTCAACCACAATAAACTGGAGTTTAAAGAATGCAATGCGATGATGAGGCTTTCAGCAGGTGAGATCAAACGGCTGTCTGGAGTAGTAGAAGGAGGAAGAGAGAAAAATTGTTGTCAGGTGTTGTCCTCCACGCATGTGATGACGATAGATGATCGCTTTGTTTCAAAGATAATTTACGATTTACTAATTATATCCCCACTAGTGATCTTGCCTCATATGGTGACCATTTCATCACGCCACAGCATCACTGGCATAAAACATATCCTTTTGATAACCATCTTTCCGTATTTACATACGCAAGGTTGTGTATTCACCCCTCATGGTAAATGAAGCCCTTCAGTGCTTAGGGGATCTAGTGGTGCAAATAAAGGATTCGATTGCTCATCTGCACAAGATGGGAGTGACCCACAATGATGTGCGGCTCGCGAATGTTTGTTTCAATGGATATTTCAAGGCCGTCTTTATCGATGTGGACAGATGCATGCCTTTAGGTCAAATGTACTGGTTGTTCCATTATGAAAACACAGGCTGCTTGTACTCATTACCCCAGCCATTAGCCAACTTCACAGCAGATGGAAGGACCGACTATTTCCAGCTGGGTTGGCTAGTAGCTTGGGTACTGGCCAACACCACTGTACAATACCACAATAGAAATTTGCTCTTTCTGGAGAGAAAAACAGTGATCCCTTTCATAAAAAAAACTTATTTATGATGGAATTTTCGAACGCAAATTAATGCCACAGGAATGGTTTGGAATTGGCAAAACTGTCGAATATGTTTTGCAAAACCGATGAACTAACAATTTAAGTAGTGGTTGATATTAATATTGGCATGCCTGCTCAAACTTAACAAATATTCTCTTCAAAAGATGTAGAAAACGTGAAGTGGGGGGTGCATGAGGGGAGCTGATGGAATGTATAGAGGGCTGGCTGGATAATTAGGTGGGCTAATTAGAAGTCCAATATTGTGCATGTTGACCCAAGTTCCAATATAGGGCACCTATGCCCCAGTTCCAATAGAAGGCACCTCGATTCCAGTTCCAATATTTGGTACATCGACCCCAGTTCCAATGTTGTGCACCTTGACCCATTAATGTTACTGAATAAGGACATTAATTCAAATCATGTGTTATTTGTGTGTGTGTGGCGTGTCAGTGTGGGTGCTGTTTTTGAAATATCAGGCTATGTTAATAACAGCAAAATGTAGTGGTAGTAAGAAGATGAAGAATTGATAGGATGGGTGGCTGCAAAGTTCACATCTGCAGTGTGTTTGAACCAGGGGTGCTGCCCAAGCAGGACTATTGACAGTTTCATTTACTTCCTGCAATGTTTCCTTTGTAGATTTTCTAAGTGTGCAGCCAGCTAGCCCATAGTCAGATCTTCAGTGTGTGTGTGTGGCTTATAGCGACCCCATGTACATTGGTGTGTACCTATCATATAGTGACACCAATGAATGGGGGGGGAGGGGGGGGGGGGGGTTCATTGGTGTGTACCTATCATATAGTTACACCAATGAATGGGGGTGTACATTGGTGTGTACCTATTATATAGAGACAATGAATAGGGGGCAGGGTACATTGGTCTGTACCTATCATATAGCAACACCAATGAATGGAGTGGGGGGGGGGGGGGGGGGGGACATTGGATAGACAATTTGGCTTCCGCCCAGGCTTCTCTACTGAAATGCCCTACTCTTCATAACACAATCATGGCTGTCCTCTCTAGATAACAACAAATCCACATGTGCTGTATTCCTTGACATTAAAAAAGCATTCGATTCTGTCCCACATTAGCTCCTCCTCAACACCTTGTCAGCCCTCAACATTCCATCTCATCTTCTGTGTTGGCTCTGGTCTTACCTCACAGCTTGCACGCAAATTGTTAGGTACATACCAATGTACCCCCCAATACATTGGTGATGCTATATGATAGGTACACACCAATGTACACCAATGTATCCCACCTTCATTGGTGTCGCTATATAATAGGTACACACCAATGTACCTCCCCCCCCCCCCCATTCATTAGTTTCGCTATATGATAGGTACACACCTATGTACCCCCCCCCCCCATTCATTGCACTATTTGATAGATACACACCAATGTACATTATATATCCACAACAATGATAATACATTGGCATGTATAATGGTGTTATGGACCTAATTCTGGTTGGAGCTAGGGCAGGCTACAGGTCTACAACACTCGCCATCTAGAGCTATGAGAAGCGTTATATAAAGTTCTATTATAGCTTACATTCAAGACTTTGTACAGAGTATAAAGCTGACAGAACCGTGATTCACTCTCGGGGCCTGGTTACTAAATATAGTCACAATCATAACACATTACAATTATATTCCTGAGGTGATGCCAGTTTAGTCTTGCACTCAGAGTTCAGCCTAGATGAGGTATTCAGCATTGTCAGGGGCTTCCCTAACACTCCCTCCTACTTCTTCTGGAGTGGGCTTCTTGTCAGGCGGCCAGCTCTGTCTGCTGAGGCCATCAGCATTGCCATTGTTTGTTTATCCCTGGCCTATGAATAATAATAATCTCGAAACTGTATGGTTGAAGTGCGAGAGACCAGCGTGTTAGCCGGCTGTTCACATCTCGAAACTTTTGGAGATAGGCGAGAGCCATGTGATCCGTGTATATTTGAAATGGCGCTCCACTAAGATACACCCTGAAGTATTTCACACTTCAACAACTGCAAGGCACTCGAGCTCTACTGCCAAATAATGTCTCTCTCTCGGTAGTAGTTTCCTTGAGTGGAAGGCAATAGGTTGGTCTTCACCTTCCTCATTATTCTGGCTAAGCACCACACCTGGGCCTGTGCCAGAAGCGTCTGTCTGGAGCATGAAGGTTTTGTCATAATCCGGGCTAATGAGTACGGCCTCAGATGACAATGCTGCCTTCAGATCTCTGAATGCCATCTCTCGATCTGGCATCCAGACTACTCGGTTGGGTGATTCATTTTTCGTCATCTCATGCAGTGGGGCTTCAACTTCTGAAAATCCCTTTACAAACCTCCGATAATAGTTCGCAAGGCCTAAGAATGAACGAATATCCTTCTTCTTGACTGGTTTGGAGAACTCCCTAACTGCTCTCACCTTGCTCGGGTTTGGTCTCACTCTTCCTCTGCCGACCCTGTGACCAAGGAACTCACACTCTCTTGTTCCTAACTGACACTTGGCAAGGTTGACTGTCAGTCCAGCTCTCTGCAACTGGGTCATCACCTGATGCAGGTGTTTGACTGGTCCTCCCAGGTGAGGCTGAAAATGGTAACATCGTCCATATATGCTGCGGCATATTCCATGACATCCACCAGCAACGTATTCGTGAGATGCTGGAACACAGCCGGTGCACCCACAATACCGAAGGGCATCACCGTAAATTCATATTTCCCTAGCCGGGTCACGAAGGCTGTATTCGCTTGAGATCCCTCCTCGACTGGGATCTGCCAGTACCCTTTCCGTAGATCAAGGGCCGAAATATACTGTGCAACTGTCGGGGATACAATAAAAAATATTTCCCTGTTGAAAGACATGCTTGATGTGGCTAATGAAATTACTAAATTAATAAAGAAGAGTCCAAAAAGAGAGGCAGTATTCCGCAGAAAGCAATCAGAAATTCTGGGGCAAATGGAACATGATCTCCATGTAGACAATATTGACTCACCAACTCTGAAAATCCTCTGCCCAACAAGGTGGACTGTCCGAGCAGCATCACTGAGTGCTATACTGAAAAATTATGGCACTCTCATGATCGTATGGGACTGGGCACAAGACCATGTCAAACACTCTGAAATGAAGGCAAGAATAATTGGAGTGGAGACTAAAATGCAAACTTTTAGTTTCTTCTACGATCTTCATCTTGCTATTGTAGTACTTTCACATTCAGATAACCTCAGCACTTGCCTTCAGAGGGCAGAGCTATGTGCAGTGGATGCTCAAGCGAATACCAAGCTATCTGTCACTGTCCTACGAGGAATACAATCAGACAGGGATGCAAGCCTCCATTGGACAAAAGTAACTCAAGCTGCTGTGAAGTTGGAACTAAAAGAGCCTTCACTTCCACGTCACCGTATGATGCCATCAAGGTATAGTGAGGGTAATGCTCAACATTATTGCATTCTTCATTGTACTGTATTAGCTGCCTGTAAACGCCAGACCACATGTTAACCTGCCAAAACCACCTGCTAAAACCACATTATGATTGCAGCTGCTCAAATTATTAAATGTGCAAATAAGCAGCTGGAGATGAACAGAAAGGAAACTCAAAGAATTCTAACAGAAATGTGGCCAAAGAAGAAGAAAACTTCACAAAAAGAAGGTATGCCTGGTGTATCTGGGAATGAGCTTTTACAAGAACATGACTTTGAAGTTCTTTCAGAACCAGAGTCTGTCGATAAGGAACAGGTATGTAATGAGCTCGAATGTCTGGAAGAGATAGGGGAAGAAAGTATTTCTGTTGGTGACAATGAATGTGTTACTGTCAATGAAGAATGCATGAATCAATGCTGTACTGAGGAAAAAACTGCTTACCAACCAAAAGGAAAGGAGGCATTATCTCTATTTGCTAAGAATGATCGCAAATTTATCACTACATGATATGACAAACATGAATGGCTGACTCGATGTACTCTACGAAGAAGAAAGTATTTTGTGTCCACTGCAAATATGCACACAAACATGACCTACTTATATTTTCGACAAAAGGTGAGGAAGCATTTACAATTAAAGGATTTGATAATTATATAAAGGCTACTCAAAAATTTCGTACCCATGAGCCCAGCATCTTGAAATGAAGTTGAAATGGAATGCTCTTGCCAATCCATCAATTGCTACTCAGCTCAACACTCAAATTGCTAGAGCTCAACTGTCTCGGTGTATTGGGCTCTTGAAACAACTTGAGGCTATGAAATAATTATCTTCTCAGGCAAGGCATAGCATTGCATGGACATTCTGAAGAAGAGGGAAATCTACCTCAATTATTAAGCAGGTGGTCAAGTGATAATAATGACATCAAAAACTGGGTCAAGGAATTGAAGTATTTATCACATGACATTATTAATGAAATGATAAGTCTGATGGGGCAAAAAGTATTACGACAAATTTTAACAAGAATCATGAGTAGTGTTCCTAGTTGGTATGCTGTGATTGCTGATGAGGCTACTGAACGTTACTTTTAAAGAACAGTTTAACTTGTCTATAAGGTATGTCGATGATGATTATATGGTGCATGAAGATTCAGTTGGTTTATTCAATCTTCCCAACACTAAAGCTGAAACTTTATTTGTTGTATTGAGAGATATGCTTATTCGATGTGCTTTGCCTTTGTCATTATGTCGTGGTCAAGCATACGACGGAGCTGCTGCAATGCAGGGGAAAAGAAAATGCTTAGCTACCTAAGATGCAGGGAGGCAGATACAGCTATTGAGAGATACTATTGATCTTATTAGAAGTTAATAAATTACTCTCCTAAAAGAAAGCATCTCTTTTTAAGAAATTGTTGGTAAATGAGACTGCAGAAGGTGGCATTAAGGTGCTGTGTCCAACTCGATGGAGAGTGAGAACTGGTGCCATTGGTGCTGTGATCAATCGCAGGGGCGGATCCAGGAATGTTGAATTGGGGGGGCCCATTAATATTGGAAATTTGGAGGATCTTGCATCAGGGAGGGTGTGGGAGGCATACCCACGTAAATGTAAAAGTGAGCATATTAATATAACTAGCAATATCAGGCCTGCTATGTGGGCACTGATACTAACCCGTACATTTCTGTGCAAGAGTTGATATACTATCTAATTATAGCCAATAGAATCTGCTCCTGGGGGTGCTTCCATGGCATGACCCACATTTTTTAAAACCTCTTGACCTTGGGCATGTCTTAGGCCTGGTTTTGTGGAGATTCCTGGGCATCATCAGGTCCTATTAGAGACACCAGCTAATGCTTTTCAGGTGTTAATAAGTAATATATGTGTTGATTAACACCTTAAAACAATTTTGGTAAGCTTTGGTTATCAACAATGATCCTCTTTGCCCATGTACAGGTTTGACAGGAAAAAGCACACATGATAGGCAGTAAATTCCATCCTCCCTAGTGGAGTAAGAAATAAATGGGTAGATTTTAAACCATTCATGCTGGCAATACTGCTTCTTAATACCCATAGAACTGTTTTTGTCCTTATAAACTTTATCTGGAAATTTGAAAGTTTTGTCAGGACATCTCTCTTTGAGTAGCAAGAGTTTAGTTTTTTTCTGGTAGGCTAGCACATTCCAGGTAGTCACTGATATCAATAGGACCCTCAGGCTCTGTCCTAACAGTGAGAACTGCATTACATGTACCTCCAACTGAGCCAGGGTTGTGATTTGCTAAAGGGTCATCATCAGGTCTCCATCTTTTAGCAACCTCTCCAGTGGCACAACAAAGAAATCAGTAATAAGTGTTCTTTTCATCTTGCACTCAGAAAGTCAAGGGTCAGAAACTGAATGGCAGGCCAGCTGTCAATATCACACACGCTGCTGCAGCTGTCAACTCATCAATACATAGACTGAGTTTGTTAATTGATTATTACAATCACTATCAGTATGATCAACCACTAACTTGTAGTAAGCTATAGTGACAGACACTAGCTTTGATCATAATAATGGGATAAATAATTTACTACATATTTTAGGGGGGGCCTGGGCCCGTTGGGCCCCCTCCTGTATCTGCCCATGAATCAGTATGGTGTTATTATGGAAACCATGGAAGAAATCCATCAAACAACCCATGAAAATGATGATGATTATGGATTGAAAGCAGCTGGAATACTTGCTGCTTTGGAAAAATGAAATTTTATTTGGTTTAAAATTGGGTCACCTTCTTTTCAGTGCTGCTGAAGAAACTTCTAAAGTCTTACAAGCCAAGGATCTAAGCATTCAAGAGGCAATGTCAGCAGTCAATGTAACACAAGATTTTCACAAGCGCCAGAGGAAAGATGTAGAGCTTGAAAGGTTCTATAGTGATCAGTTGGAAATTGGGGACCCTAAACTGCCTAGGTATAAAAGGCAGTCAACCTCATCAGTTTGATGCACCCAAAGTTTACTTTCGTAAAATTTATTATGAAGCTTGTGATATCCTTATCCAATAACTGGATGATCGATTTAAGCAAGTGCATTTAATGAACTCCATGATTGCAATGGAATCACTTCTTATTAAGGCTGCTAATGGAGAAGTTTATGAATGTGAGCTTGAATTCATTCAAGAATCTGTTTTTAAGAATGACCTTGACTTTGATCAACTGAAGAAGCATCTGGGATTTCTAGTTGATGTTATGAACCAGGCCGCACCAGAAGTGAAGAAAAGTAACTATCATTCGAACAATATGTGAAGCTATGAGTACACTTGCGTATCGATCAATGTTTCCAGAAAATCACAGATTGCTACGCCTCTACTTTACAGTTCCAATTACATCCTCAACCTCTGAAAGAAGTTTTTCCACTTTAAGACGTGTTCTAACATACTTAAGATCCACTATGTCAGAAAAAAGGTTAAATAACTCCATTTTACTACACATCCACAAGGATCTCACAGATAGACTTAACTTACAAGAAATTGCCCAAGATTTTATAACACTAAATGAAGAAAGAAAGAGATACTTTGGAACATTATAAGTAATCATTGTAATATGTGTATGTGTGTGTGTGATAAAAGTTGTGGCTTTAAAAAGTTGGGGTAGTCTTCAAATTTTTTAGCTGACATGGGCGTACACAGGGGGGGGGGTTCTGCAGCCCCCCCTTTTCAATTTAATGATATTCATAGGGATGTGTTTGTGTGCGGGTTTTTCCCTCCCTCAGATTTCATTTCAGGCACTGGCACATTTCATTAATATAATTTTAATTATACACAGGTACAACAGTGATAGTGTTAAATAATGTGGAAACAAAATTACAATAACTTAATGAGCTAATCATTGCACAGTTACACATGATGCACACGTAGTGAGCATTAATAGTAGTTGTGGAACTAGTGAGCTACAACTCAACCATGAAGAGGCAACTACAATCTATGGACATGAGCTTTCTAGTGGTGCTAGGTACTCTTTCTTATGTCACCACAATGTACCATTGCCTAGTGTCCTTCCTGGCACCTTTTCACATGGCTATCACCGAAAGTTTAATGTATCATGGCTCAGTAAATATCCTTGGCTAGTGTACAGTTCTAAGGTAGATGGTATCCTTTGTGCTCTGTTTCTTCTATCTAGCCAACGTAAAGATAAAGGTTATCTGGTAATTAAGCCTGGATCAAGATGAGTTGCAATTTGAGCAATCATGCGAAGCTTCAATACCATCATGATTGTCAGATGCACAATTGAAAATCCAGCATCACGAGTAGATGTAATGACTAGCACTGCTGTTCAAGAAAATGAGTGAAAACAGGGGCAAATTGTACGAGCAATTGTTTTCTTAGGCAAACATGGTATTGCATTTCGTGGAAAGTTAGAGGATGTTGCATCTTCAAAGAATCCTGGAAACTTTTTAGCACTGCTAAAATCTTTTGCTGAGACAGACAGTATTTTATATGACCATCTTTATTGTACCAAGGCAAAGAATGCAACACACTTATCACCAAGGACTCAAAATGAAATTATTAATATTATAGGCTATGATATGAAAACAATATCTAAGATAAAAGAAGCAAAATATTTTTCCGTTCTAGTTTCATGTCACAATGTAGAGCATTTGCACATATGCCTTCATTTTGTTGATGGCCAATGGTGACATTCGAGAAGAGTTTGTTTCATTTGTAAAACTTGAGAGAGTCCGAGCAGCTGATATAGCAAATGCCATTATACAGACATTGGAGGGGCTTGGCTTATCACTGAGTGATTTGCGAGGGCAAGGGTATGATGGGGCCTCAACGATGAGTGGAGAGATAGCGGCATTATTTCGAGAGAAGCAGCCCAAGGCATTGTACCCCATTGTGCAAGTCATACTATTAATCTGGCTGTCTTAAGTTCCTGTTCTGTTCCACCTATAAGGAACTGTGTAGATCAGATAAAAGGTTTCACATTATGGATTAAGTATTCAGATAAAAGAGAGGACCTCCTTAAAGCAATCATTCAGAAGGGGTCTCAGATTGGAGCAAAGCAGTCTTCAATAATCAACTTGTTTGCATTACTCGATGGGTAGAGAACATCAATAGCTGGGAGCATTTCTGTCTATATCATCCTTTTCTAATTGAAATGTGTGAGATAGTGCTCTATGGAAATAGAGAATTTCTGAACTTTAATGATGGTTGGACTGCTGATGATAAGAAAAATGCCCTTGCACACATGAAAACATTGGAGTCCTTTGCATTTTTATATTCCCTAGTCACTCTCTTTAGGTCTCTTCTTTATATTAAAGAAGCTGTTGTTAAATTACAAGGAAAGTGCCAAGACCTTACCTCTGGAGTGACAATAGTACAAGACAGTTGCATTGAATTGAAGAGAGAGAGAGAGCAGATGTTGATAATTTTTCACAGTGTATCTTTCGGCATAGTTCCAGATTGGCAGTTCAGTCCAATATAACTATTTCGATGCCATGCACAACTCAGCGACAGCAGCATCGTCTGAATCCACAAACTAATTCAGTTGAGGATTACTTTAAATGGGCTCTAGTCATCCCTTTTCTTGACCACATTATTAATGATATTACATCAAGATTCACCAAGCATACCAACCAGGTAGCTTCATTGCATACCTCTTGACAAGCCATATCACTACTTCGTCCTTTGTTAATATTGAACCTGCTGTTACTTTGTATTCTGAAGATCTACCAAATGTGAGTATACTTGATGTAGAGTTACATCGCTGGAAGTTAAGGTGGCTACAAATTTCACCAGATAAGCGCCCTCAAACTCTGAGTGAAACGCTTAAACTCTGCTGCCCCAAAACTCTTCCAAATGTTTATACCCTTTTGAAGCTTTTTGCTACACTCCCACTCAGTTCCTGTACTTGTGAACGATCTGCTTCCGCACTTCGATGTTTAAACAACTACTTGAGATCCACACAGAGTGAGGAAAGACTCAGTGCCTTAGCATTAATACACATTAATTCGGAATGGCTATTAATATCGATACTGTTTGCAAACTTTACATAGAACAACATCCATGCAGAATTCAATATGCTAGCTTATTATTTCAGTAATTTTGTCCGTATATATATTTATATTTTTGAAGTTTGTTAAGTTTGTTTAATAAAAATCATCTCTGTATATATTTTTGGAGTTTCCACGATTTGTGCTGGATGGGACAAATATATTTCATATTTCCCTCTTACTATCCTCACCATGGCTTTCAGCTACATGATCCACATCCGACATATATACATAACCCCCCTTTTCGAAAGTCTGCGTATGCCTCTTTCTAAGCATGCTTACATGCGCCATCCCCTTGCCCCCCCAACCAGCAACTACTGGAGCCACCCCTGCCCAGTGTGCTCTTATTAGCACTACATGCAGTCTTCAAGTGTGCCCTTATTAGCACATGTGGTCTTCTAGTATGGCTCTGCCCTTATTAGCACATGTGGTCTCCCAGTGTGGCTCTGCCCTTATTAGCACATGTGGTCTTCCAGTGTGGCTCTGCCCTTATTAGCACATGTGGTCTCCCAGTGTGGCTCTGCCCTTATTAGCACATGTGGTCGGTCTTCCATTGTGGCTCTGCCCTTATTAGCACATAGCAATGGATGGCAACTGACCTGAATTCTCACCATTCCTTCACACATTTGGTTTGTTTACAAAACATCTCGTTACCAATCACATAGTTGTCGCTAATCCACTGACATTCCGCCATTCCTTATTGACTTGGACACGCGCAGTTATGTGTGGGTGTGAAGCTCATCACGGATCGAAGTGTATGACAGTAGCTCATCATTCTTCATCATGCAGATTGCATGTTCCAGTGCTAAGTAGGACTACTGTTCACCTTGCTGGGAATTATGGCAATTTTCTCATCAGTGCAGATCTAGTAGCAATGCACGATCATCTTGGAACCATCCCTTTCCACACCACTTCTTGTGGAGTACCCTGAAAACCTTCTTCCAGTTC
This sequence comes from Cladorhizidae sp. MBARI D1340-BT2, assembly GCA_028752905.1. Lineage (NCBI taxonomy): Eukaryota > Metazoa > Porifera > Demospongiae > Poecilosclerida > Cladorhizidae > Cladorhizidae sp. MBARI D1340-BT2. Next base: position 7,156,444 of record JAQNBH010000013.1, read on the forward strand.
TGTAAATGACACTCGACAAGTTAGCAGTCCCTGCAGTGTCTGAGTCAGTCGTTGCATGGGCACCCCTGCCTCCAGATTAACCTAGGTGAGAATCCACCATAATTATCGCGAGGCTTAAAACCATCAGAGAGAAACAATTTTATATCCCACGATCAGTAGTTCACCACCTGCTCATATAAAGGGTGGTTAGGGGTCCACTCACATTATATAGCCCCCTCCCAAGAACTGGTTCACGCCTTCAGAAACAGAGGCTAAGGTCAAATTGAATGAAGCATATTTTGGCATAAGATGTGGAGAGATAAAAGATAAACAAAAAAGATTAATTGTTTGCATCAATGGAACCACTGGTTGTTCACAGCGACATGTTACTAAATACATCTAATGCCTCTGAATACATACATGGTTCACAGAATTAACCAAAAAGAATGTTAAGGTGTCAATATATTACTGTCGTAACATATGTATACACACCACACTGTTTAGCATAAATCTTCAGAAATGATCTTGTTTGATATGAAGCGAAAACCTTTACAGATTACCAGTCCCCTTGATGAGACACTTTTCAAATCGCAAATCCTTTTCCAATTTATCTTGGGCAAGAATACATACGGGTGGGGAAGGGAAGGAAGAATAAGTAGAGTCCAAGTCCAACTCCATTCAATTTTTGCACAAGAGAACAAGAGAAATGAAAATAAATGAAAAATATATTTTAAAAAAGGGAGGAAAAAAAAGAAAAAGAGAAAAAAACGGAAGATGGAAAAAAAGAGAAAGAAAATAAATACAGAGCAAGGATAGCTACCCCATTGTATCCTTACTCCAAAAGACCTGGGGCTGAAATGAAACTTGCTGGAGAGGAACTTGGATCATTGGAAAGGAATCTTAATGGTTTTGGGACACTTGGTAATTCTGAGTTGACAATTGAAATTCTGTAGAGGTCCCATGAAATTATTTGGGACAATGATGGCTTGACAGCGGCACAACCATGACTTGTCATTGTCGAAGACTAAAGTGGATGAAATTGGCATTATCTGATCACCATCTGAGACAACACAATGGATATTAGCAATGTAACTAGAGATTTCGGAGTGCATGTAGGTATCCGTAAAGCACTGGGCAAAGTTTGGTGCACTGGTTGAAGTCGATAGAAGGATAGTTGTCTCACATGAAAAAGTCACCATGCTGCAGTTTTCATAAAGAGAAATGTCCACATGTTTTGGTGGGGCATCTTCAGTGGTTTTATTTGCAATACTTTTGGTCAGGTTGTCCAGTGTTGCTCTTAGGGCCAAGATCTGAGATGATATGGTCCCTAGGTTAGTGCTGTGTGTTTGGTTATACACAGTCAAGTTCTGCTGGAGTTCATCCACGTGTTTTTTAAACTGCTCAAAAGCCACCGACAAATCCTGGGGAGAAGACTGTGCTGCTGAGGATGAAGGCAATGAAACGAGACCTTTGAAAAGAGTTCCCACTTGTAGTCCGTTAACGAGATTGAATATGCCTAGAGCTAGAAGAAAGAGCTCAAGGACAAACAAAATGGCCACAAAACCAAGCAGAAAGCAAAATTTCCTCTTCTGCTCTTTGGGGGGATTGGGTACACCTTTGGACATGTCTCACTTTGTAAGAGTCACTGAGCGTGCACCTCTTGTGGAATGCTAGTGCCTGTCTCTGAGTCGGGGAAATTACCTTCTCCTGAGGCCTTCCTGCCTCAACGAATAATACTGGTCACTTAGTAGTCCGAGCAGAGACTACTTCTGGTAATTTCCACCGCGACACTTAGGAGCTCAGGGTACCGGCTACACCACCAATCAACCCTCCTAGACCTCTGGACAAGCCGTACCTCCGCCTCTCTCTAGGCCCTTTACAGTCTTGCCCCTTTGGCTCCCTACCCAATACTTGGGTAGATAAGTATTTGATTAAATACTCAACAAGTCAATGCCAAAGATAGTACACATACAGAGTATAGTCTAACTTCTCTCTCTCTCTCTGACTGTCTCTCTACTCTCCTTATATACATACATTCAGTCACATGATAATGATAGCCAATCAAATACTATAGAACATTCTATCTGTAAACTTGGTCTTGGGTGTATTCAATTGTGGTATTCACTGTGGCTGTTCCCTTTAGGGTAATCTTGGTCTTGGGTGTATTCAATGCTTGTTGTATTCACTGTGGCTGTTCCCTTTTAGGTGTCGTGTACACCCCATCCGGAAATGACCTATGTAATTTCCCTAACACTTCCCCCTCCTCTAGATGAGAGCCATGCTCTCTGCTTAAACCATCGGCATTGGCGTTCTTTGACCCTGGCTGGTAGGCCATACGATATTGGTAGGGTTGGAGATGGAGTAGCCATCTGGCTATTCTGCCATGTGTGTCTTTGAGCCTTGCGAGGTGTGTGAGAGGGTTATGATATGTTTGGATTACAAAGTTATTGCCCTCCAAGTAGATCCTGAAGTGTCGAACTCCCTAAGTCGTTCTCTTTCAATGGCCGAATATTTGACTTCCCTGGGTAACAATTTCCTCGAGCCAAGTAATTTGCATGTCTGACGACCATCTAACATTGTTAGGCTCCTCCTTCTTGTAGCGTTCGATAGTGGGGTGGCAATTGTGGCGAAATCGGGCATAAACTTTCGATAATATCCACTCATTCCGAGGAAATCCCTCATATCCTTCTTCGTCTTGGGTTGAAGGAATCCTTTGATGGCCGTTACCTTCGCTTCGATTGGCCTTATCTTCTCGTAACCCACCTGATGTCCTAGGTATTCACATTCATTCTTTGCAAAATGACATTTCTTTTGGTTGATCCGGAGCCCAGCATCCTGTAGCCTTCGGAAAACTGCCCGGAGATGCTCCACATGTTCTGTCCAGGTGTCACTGTGGATAATAATGTCGTCCGCGAATAGGGTGATGCAAAGTGGATCATATCCGCAAAGATGTTGTCCATTAGATGCGGGAAGGTCAAAGGGGTGGCCACCAGCATTGTCATGAACTCGTATTTTCCCCATGGAGTGACGAAGGCGGTCTTAGACTGACTCGCCTTCTCCATGGGGACCTGCCAGTACCCTTTTGTCAGGTCAAAGGCCGTGATCCACCTCGAACCTCCCACGTTGTCAATCATATCCTCGATTGTGGGGATAGGGTAAGGGTCGGAAATCGTCACAAGGTTCAGGTTCCTGTAATCCATGCAGAGGCGTCGGGAGCCATCTGCCTTGGGCACCAGCACGACTGGGGCAGTCCAGTGGCTGCGTGAGGGAACAATGATGCCCTGTTGAAGCAACTTCTTGATTTCGCTTCTCAGAAATTCATGTGCACTGTGAGGGATCCGATATGGAGCGAGACGGATGGGGGAGGCATCCCCCATGTTGATAATGTGTTGGACCACATCCGTCCGTCCTGGCGTGTCGCTGAAGACATCTCGGTACTCTTCAGTGATGTCGTCCAAGTCATCCTGCTGTTGGGTGGTGAGGTTATTTCCTTCCTCTATGTTCGGTACAGGATCCAAGTTTGAGGTGCACTCCATGGCCACCAATGCTGATGGAATGGGAAAGTGCCACGCCTTCATCCCATTGATGTGGTAGACACGGAGGCTCCTTGAACCCTGACCTGCAGTCATCATGGTCGCGACGGGTTTGATTGCTAAGGTGTCTCACCACGGTTTCAGACAGCTCCTCGTATGTCTTGAGGTTGAGGGTTCACATCCTTGCCTCGAGCCATCTCGGTAGTTTGGACAATTGTATTTCTATCAGCAATGTGGCCTCAACATCCAAGGGGGAAGAGGCCAGCCACTGATGGAAGTTCTGTCGGTGTTTGGCCAACCAGACCTCAGGATTGGTGGTCGAGAAGGGGGTCTCAAAGTTCCTGTGGTGGTATGTCTCGATCGTGGATGCGGTACTCTCTCAGAAGTTCCACCTTGACCAAGCGGTAGTTGTTCTGCTCATCTGCTGGCATCGCTGACATAGTGGTCAGTCCTGCCCCAGAGAGTGATGAGGATCTTAGAAAGATGGCCAACTGGGGTGCTGGCCATACCCCAGTGAGGGCTGCTGCCTCAAAAGCTTCGAGGAACGCACCCATGTCATCAATACCCTCAGCGAACTTGGGTTACTGATAGTTTGGGCATTGGAGGAGGGGATCTGTCTACCGGGAGAGGTTGCCGGAGTTCAGCCATCATCTGCATGTACCGCTCCTGCTGTCGAGCCTCCCTCTCCTCCTGCCTAGCCTGGGCCTCCTCTCACTTCTGCTCCTCCCTCTTGCTCCCAAGTTGATCCACCTGGACCCACTGCTGCAAGAACCGATCCATTGGGTTCTGCAGGCCCGCTGGTCTCAGGGGTATTCCCATGTACCCTTGGGGACTCCCTAGGAGGCCTCCTATCCTCTGCCATAGAAGACTTGGTGAGTAGGATTTATCTTCCAAACAAAAATTAAAATCAAAATAACACAACCTCCTCCTAGCTCTTCTCTTGGCTACTGAAGGGTCGGTTTTCAACCCACAAGGCCGGGAGAGTAGTGGAACAGCCTGGACTCAGTATTGCACTCGTAGAGCAGTGGAACAGCCTGCAGTATTGCACTCGTAGAGTAGTGGAACAGCCTGGACTCAGATTGCACTCGTAGAGTAGTGGAACAGCCTGGACTCGTGCCCTGGGTGTCACCTTCCAGCTAGCTAAGCTACTCCTCTTTGCTAGCTACTGGCAGGTCCGGGATCTCCTTTCACTACTAAGAAAGAAATCCCGCCGCTGCCACCACTGTCGGGGAAATTACCCTCTCCTGAGGCCTTCCTGCCTCAACGAATATTACTGGTCGCTTAGTAGTCCGAGCGGAGACTACTTCTGGTAATTTCCACCGCGACGCCTAGGCACTCAGGGTACTGGCTACACCACCAATCCACCCTACTAGACCTAACTGGACAGGCCGTACCTCCGCCTCTCTCTAGGCTCTTTACGGTCTTGCCCCTTTGGCTCACTACCCAATACTTGGGTTGATTAAATACTCAACAAGTCAATACCAAAGATAGTAAACATACAGAGTATAGTCTAACTTCTCTCTCTCTCTCTCTCTGACTGTCTCTCTACTCTCCTCATATACATATATTCAGTCACATGATAATGATAGCCAATCAAATACTATAGAACATTCTATCTGTAATCTTGGTCTTGGGTGTTCTTGTGGTATTCACTGTGGTCTGTTCCCTTTTAGGCAATCTTGGTCTTGGGTGTATTCAATTGTGGTATTCACTGTGGCTGTTCCCTTTTAGGTAATCTTGGTCTCGATGCTTGTGGTATTCACTGTGGCTGTTCCCTTTTAGGTGTCGTGTACACCCCATCAGGAAATGACCTATGTGATTTCCCTCACACTCTGACATCGTCCAAGTTGGCATATGCATCGGTACATCTATCATCGAAGTCGACATCACCTACTCCAAGACGCCGCCATCTTCTTCGATAGGTTCAGCCTGCTTTGGCCTCAAGTTGATAGTAGACAGACCGCCACTGACGTAGCCAGTAGTTACCACATTTGAGGGACGAGTCCGCTGATTTGATCAATGGGCATAAGCTCGCGAACGGTTCTGTACGATACAGACGGAACAGAATCTGGTCCATCGCAAAGCTCAGGAATATCAAAGCCCAGGAATATAGTCAGAAATCTCTTCCGTTCGGTGGTCACTCGAAAGAGGAGGGCTGATGCTACAAAGACCTATTTCCTCTCCCATAGTAAGCTTACTTGGAGTTTTAAAAACCTTTTTTTTACCCCGTTCTCTAAACTCTGCTTCCCTACCGCAAAACTTGGCTACTAGCTATGTTATTTAGTTCTAACGCACTCCGTTAAATCTCAACAACTTGGCGACCAAATCATGCCAACACGGAACAGCTTACAAGCCATCGCTCTACTTTCACTAAATAAAAGTACACTTTGGGAAAATGGCGGGTCCTAGCCGCTTTTTATGGAAGAGTGTTGTTATTGTGGGTAATCACGAAATTCCAACTGCGCATAATTCATGAGCCGTGCATGATGACGCGTTAGTTAAACATTCCAGCTGCCAAGAACCACCAAGAGAAGCAGGGAGTAAAACTCTCTAGTCTTAGGCCAGGGACACTGCCAACATTTTGCAAACAAATTAAAGACCCCTATAGGCTATCATTTTGCCTCAGGAACCTATAACCAAGTCAATGAGTAATTTTTGGGGACATAATTCAAGAGCCATTAGAAAAGAAAGTAAACAAGACCTTTCCTGTGTAGACCACACCCAGAAGAGATGATTATTTCAGCTGCAAAAAAAGTCTCACTGCATAAAACAACAAGGCCTAGAGCTTGTGTTTCAAGTGGAGAGATCAGCTGCAACAACTTGAAAACCCGAAACTAGAAGTTGAGGGGTGGACAATGACACCAAGTCAGGGCTTCAGGGTCTCCAGGACTTTTCCCAACCACATTACATATTTCAGCATATGCCATGACTTGTGCTAATGAACTCATGCAGGGTAAGCTATAACAGGAGAACTCCACCAAACGAACACAAAAAAAAAGATGTTTTAGTAGAGGAGCAGCTGTAGTCTCCTTGGACTTAAGACAGTTGCCCAGGAGCGAAAACTCCACACACCAAAACAGCATAATTGAGTGCTGCTCATTTCTTCTGCTTATAATACCACCATGTGCTAGCTGGATTGTATTATTCAATGAACCCACTTGCTGATCCTTGGCAACTAGCTTAATTTCATAATCAAGAAACAAATTAGTTGCGACCAAGCATTGGAACATTGGGAGTCTTTTCTTCATGAAGTTCTAATGATCGGACCTGTTGCATTAACTTATACGAGGCAAGGGGAAGAGGAAACGTTGAGACTTAGATGTAACCTCGCACATGAATGTCAAGGTTTCTCTCTCCATGGTGCGAGTCTTTTTGGAGGTAATATCGGCTGAAACTATTTAGGCAGTAAGAAGTTGCCGATGTAAGTTTTAACTGAGATGAGTTTATGATAATGGTCTGTAACAGGGTCAATCCCTCCAATTACTAGCTTATTACACTGTATGTGTGATCAACATGCACAAGTTCTCTTATATCGGTTTACGAGCTTACACAAGCAAGGGCCTCTTTAATTGCAGTGGAGAAATCTTTATATAAAAAGTGAACATGTACACATGGAAAAAGAAAAAAAAAGTTAACTTCATAGATAAGCAAAATGACATGCTAATATCAGCCTAGGCACATAATTAATATACTAGCAATCTTGTAATCTGAGAGAGTTGATGGTTTTAAACGGGGAACAAACAAACACACAAAACAATAAACAAATGTGTTACCATGGTGTTACCATGTATATACTAGGTAGGTACTTGCTAATAGCTGTTAGGTTAGTAAAGCACGTGCTGCCGTGTCATCATCAATGCCCAAGACATGTCTTCCTAGACAGAAGTCTGCATGGCAGCAGATAACCTGGAGGACAAGGCAAAATGCTGAGACACTATTATCCCTTTAATATCCAGCTATTAACCCCATAACACGCAGTCATTAACTCCTTCGTAGCCATCCACTAACCCCTTTAATATCCTTGAGCAACGACAAAGTTGTATCAGAGTGTTTCATGCAGGGAGGTGATCTACGGATGCCCAGTAGCCTCCATTTGGGTCAAGGTATAACAAAGATAGAATTTGGCTACACTTCCTACTGCACTCCTAGTTGGGTTCGTGAGACACTCCCACTTCACCCAGGCTATCATGCCCAGCAATGATTGGAGTGTGTCTGCATCATCCATAGCTGTCCCACTGTTCCTGCCCACCTAATAATGGCTATGGATATGGAGCTAGACAGAACAAGGAGGGAAACAGCTTTGATGGGCATCCATGGATGACTCTGGGATTGTGCCACTGGGCCACCCAGTTTCCATGCACACCTGTCTCTCATGGCAGACACACCACCATACATGCAATCAACCATAATGGATAAAGTCACCCATCCTTTAGTTACCCATGGGGCTCTTCTTCACCGATTCACCACTCACATGCACTTATCCACCAACATTAACCCCATCAGCACCTCCTTATGAGGGTTAATTACCAATGGGGCTCTTCCGTCACTGATTCACACCCCTCATGCACTTATCGCCCAACATTAACCCATTCAGCACCTCATCATGAGGGTTAATTACCCATGGGGCTCTTCCATCACTGATTCACACCCCTGATGCACTTATCCTCCAACATTAACCCCATCAGACCTCCTTATGAGGGTTAATTACCCATGCTCTTCCATCATTGTTTCACACCCCACATGCACCTATTCCTCAACATTAACCCCATCAGCACCTCTGATGAGGGTCTCCACCCACTGACAATGACGTCAAAGCTGATACAGTGTCCGCCTCCTCAAGCTCCCTCTTCTCGCCCTCCGTGTGCAGCAGCGAAACCAAGCTAGCCGAGTGGGCAAGACAACGCCAATAGTTTTCTGTGCGGATGCAAGGAGGAGGAGGGAGGAAGGGAGGGAGGGAAGGAGGATGGATGGAGGAGGGAGGGAGAGAGGGGGAGGGAGGAGGGCGGGGGGAGGAGGGAGGGAGGGAGGGAGGGAGGAGGGAGGGAGGGAGGAGGGAGGGAGGAGAGAGGGAGGGAGGAGAGAGGGAGGGAGGAGAGAGGGAGGGAGGAGAGAGGGAGGGAGGAGAGAGGGAGGGAGGAGAGAGGGAGGGAGGAGAGAGGGAGGGAGGTGGGAGGGAGGGAGGGAGAGGTATATGGCATGCAGACATGTTGCAATATCTTATTGTAATATATTCTATTTCATGCCCACAGACCTTTCCTTTTCTTCTTGATGGATGTTTATATTGCGTAACACACTGATGACAGAGTGGGCATGCATGTGTGGGTGTGCCAGTGTGGGCCTACATGTGTGGGTATGCATATGAGTGTGCATGTGTGGTTGTGCATGTGTGAGTGTGCATGTGTGAGTGTGCATGTGTGTGAGTGCGTATGAAGTGTGAGTTTGTGTGTGATGTGTATATGTGAGTGTGTTCTGCAGGTCTCACAGTGGATATGTTTATAAGCTTTTGACAGGAGTGAAGCCAAGAATGTCAGAGCCAGCGAACTCCTTCCACAAAAACAGGACAAACTTCAAGAGATTATTGACAACCGACAACCACTTAGCCGATACCAAAACAGATGGTCGCCAAATTGCAACAATGCACAATGCCCCATACAGCATGACATCATCAATATGGATTAGGGCTTCAGCCAGAGTTGTGCCGAAGGCCTAGGATTAGGACTAGAGTAATGGCAATTCTTATAGACAGGGCAGTGGCTGGGCAGTGGCCATGATAATATGCCATGACTGTGCCATATCATCAACCAGGTCTAAGTGGTAGGAGAACCACACCCAGTCAGTTCTTTAATAGCAGCTGCCTGTAGTGGCACTACTAGGAAAAACAAGGTCTTGTATCTACCACTTTAGATAACCTTCAGGACTTGTGTAATAGCAGAGTTGTTGCTAATGGATGCTACCTAGTTCAGCCAACTTTGGGCACCTCATACCATATGTACAGGCCACTGACAGCACATCCCAACCTTTGTCAAATCTCCTTCTGCTGGGTTATTTTATTCAAGCAAACCAGAGTAACTTCCTCTTGCAAGGAAAGAGAAAGCATTTGTAAGGTCACTAGAAAGTGGCTATCTTAGATTCCATATGCAAAGGCATCTGTAAGGTAACCAGTGGGCAGCTTCCTCTTGCAAAGAATATCTCTCTGATTGGGTATGTGAGAACTTCTCAAGATAATAGGACATCGAAACCATACAACTTCTGTGGCTAAGTGATTGCATACCACTAGAGGCATGTGCTGAAGAACTGCAGAATAGTTGGTTGCCCTTTCATGCAAAGAGCTATGTAGAACCAGACTTCACAGATGGGCTTCCAAAATTAGCTGGCTGACCACACTTGTGTATCACAACCTATGAACATTGAAATCATATGCTAGATCCACTTCGCAAATGACCACTCTGGCTTCATGTGAGCTAGCCAGCCATTATGATCCAATTACCATAAGACTTCTTGTTTTGTTGCGCGAATGACCGAAAAACTGTATTGTTTCATGCTTGAGCTGTGTGCATTAATTATGAGCACATGCTAACCCAATTTCATGGATGATTCAATTATTAAACTAGTTCTGTTCCTGTGGAGCTTGTTTACTGGAACTTGCGGTCGGGCAATGCATGGACATCTCCTAAATGCCACAGAGGAGCACCCAGCCATGAATACCTGACCCTGTCTAGCAGCTGAAATGAAGAAGACCTTGTTGGTATGCTCGAGTTATACACATGAATACCGACTGGTACATGACAAAGCCTAAAATCATTAACTATGCAAAGCTTCTAACACACCGAGAAATTCACGCCAGACATCAAAGTCAAGAAAATCACCTGACGAAACACCACCTACCCTTAACACACCCACATTCCTATCCCATTAAATGGCCACCACATGGGGGCTGATCAATACCAGTACTTGTTCAATGACAGAGTCACCTGACCTGCTTCCAAAAGCAACACCCCATTCAAGCCCCCTTCTAATATTCACAGTTTATCTAATTGAGTACCAGTCATGTGAGAGGACACTCCCTGCCAGATGCGCAAGAGTACCAAGACAACACAAAACTCTTATAATGACTTGGAAAAGACACTACACCAAAACCACTTATGAAACCACATGTGAGTGTTGCTAACATGATGGGCGTGGCATGTACAATGTGTGGCACAATGTTGACATCTGGCTTGTAATTATCTCCCACTCGGACTGGCCATGTGACCCTATAGGACATTCTGATAGATGACGTGTGTGCATGCATCTCCCACTCACCTCCCATAGCATAAAGCCCCATCTATACCACAACACAACCCTCTCATGGGATGTGCCAACACTCTTCCCAATCAAGACCCACAGGCAATGGCAGGTGACCATAGAGATACACACCCACACACTCTGAGAACCAAGGGAAGCCTAGATAGCATCCAGATTCTTGTTTCATGTGGGGCCATTTATCTGAACCTCGGAATTGCGTCTGCAATAATTGACGTTTTTTAAGAAATTAACCATCATAATATAGGAAGCCATATCTTGTGTGGGTTGCCTCACCTAAAACTAGGATTAGCTATGGAGGAATTGACAGGACCCCTGGCAGAATGAGGATCACATTTCGGTAAACAATTATACACAAATTACTAGGGAACTGGTGTAGACAAAAAAGGCCAGCTGTATTTTAACTATTATGTTGGTTACCACATAGAATGTGTTAGTTACAACATAAAGCATGTAAATATGGAATTTGATTCTCATGACAGGCAGTCACATGTCTGAATGCTATCTCAACACACAACACCACACACAGCACAAATTACTAGGGAACTGGTGTAGACAAAAAAGGCCAGCTGTATTTTAACTATTATGTTGGTTACCACATAGAATGTGTTAGTTACAACATAAAGCATGTAAATATGGAATTTGATTCTCATGACAGGCAGTCACATGTCTGAATGCTATCTCAACACACAACACCACACACAGCACACACACCAAATGAAATGTGGAGGGAATTTAGTATTTCCTCTTGTTGAACAAGCCATGGATATGAGAGCGTGGGGTCATTGGGAGGCTTGGCAAGTTGCCCAAAGGTGGGCCAACAGCAGAGAATCCAAGTACCTGCCTTCCTGGCATACGTGAGTGTGTGGTATTTAAAGTGCTCCTATCCAGCTTACAAGGGGCTCCACATACACCCAGACCTGGAGTGGACTACTGGAGAACAGGAGACCTCAGAGTGAAGAACAGGAGATCTCAGAGTGGAGTGGAGAACAGGGGCTTCAGAGTAGAGAACAGGAGACCTCAGAGTGGACAACAGGAGCTTCAGAGTATAGTGGAGAACAGGAGCCTCAGAGTGGAGAACACAAGACCTCAGAGTGGAGTGGAGTAACAGGAGCCTCAGAATGGAGAACAGGAGACCTCACAAATTCAGTTTTCACAGAGAAGTGAGGGTGATGACATGGGGTATAGTAACCTGCTCACTCCTCAGAACCCCACGTGCCTGCCTCTCTCTATGCCACTGAATCACTGCACTCAAAGGAGCACAGGTTGTGTCCCCCCCCCTTCCCCCACACCTCTCTCGCTCCCAACCAATAATTCCGTATGAAACACTGGTGTTGGGAGGAGGTTGTACTGTGAGCACTACAATACTCGTGCAGTCTTGCGGAAGGCAAGTACCCAATCAGAACAGTCTCAAGCTACAGCACAAGTGGAGGGACAGGAACGTCGCTAGAAACGCATAGAGGAGCGGGGGAGGGGGAAACCCCTCAAGTTTACTGCACTCAGCTCAGATGACAGCAGTCACATGCATGCACACACACACACTTCATCACAAGTAAAACCCTCGCACAGTAATAGAGGTGATAAACCACACCCCTAAAATAATAATAAAAGAAGCAAAAACAAAACCTAGACTTTGAACCTTCTACATATCATATCTTAACACTGCCACTCATGTGTGTATATAGCCAAGGCCTACACAAACATCAGCTGTGGCAAACGCCACAGCACCTGTTGAGGTCACTTTTACTGTGGTCACCAAGACAACTGGGTTGGTCCCTGAGAAAGGGAGAGGTTACTTTTACTGTGGTCGCCAAGAAAACTGGGTTGGTCACTGAGAAAGAGAGAGGTTACTTTTACTGTGGTCGCCAAGACAACTGGGTTGGTCCCTGAGAAAGAGAGAGGGAGAGAGAGGGGGAGAGTTCTGACGCCAGCTAGCCACAACCCAACTTCTCTGTCTACCAGATAGTCTTGAAGTTGTATATATGTGTGATAAATGTGATATTCCGGTCTCTTAATAGAGGTATTGTCTGATTCAGTCATCCTGCCCTCAATACATGGTGTTGGTCTAGTGTGTGTCCATATAGAGCTATTGTCAACCTACTTCGACCTGTCTCCACCCAGTGTGGTGTTGGTCCAGTGGTAGTCCATCTATTGTCAACCTAATTCAACCTGCCTAACCCAGTGTGGTGTTGGTCCAGTGTGTGTCCCCATAGAGCTATTGTCACTTACTTCAACCTGCCTCAATCCAGTGTGATGTTGGTCCAGTGTATGTTCCCATACAACTATTGTCAACCACTTCAATCTGCCTCAATCCAATGTGATGTTGGTCCAGTGTGTGTTCCCATAGAGCTACTGTCAACCTACTTCAACCCAGTGTTGTGTTGGTCCAACGTGTGTCCCCATAGAGCTATTGTCAACCTACTTCAACACCTCTCAACCCAGTGTGGTGTTGGTCCAATGTGTGTTCCCATAGAGCTATTTTCAACCTGCCCCAACACCAGTATGATGTTGGACCAGTGTGTGCCCCATAGAGCTGCTGTCAACCTACTTCAACCTGCCTCAAGTCTGTCTGATACAACAATCTTAGGAAAATCTGTCTTGGACAGATTGAGAAGCTAATCCATCCACGGAAAAGTATATAACCACGTAACGTAACCGGGCAATATAGTAATCGTCAATGGTCACGGAAGTGAGGTTCTAGACCTAACTATAACTATCTGCTCAATGTACGCATGCGCATAGGTCTGACGTGTTCAGAATAGTCTCGTGTAAGTATCCAGGATGGAGGAAAGAGGAATGTAAGTATGTACAGGGGGGTAATTTCTGGGTGGGCTGGGGGGGCCATGGCCCCCCAACTTTTGGCCAAAACAAGTTTTCTAAGGGAGTTTTTGCAAGCTGTTGAAGGTGTTGACTAACAAGTTATAGCTCATTCATAATTGTAATTGGTTTGAAATATGCTAAATAGAACAACACCATAGAACAACACCAGAATATTGGTTTAAACAACAAGTTTGTTCCCTAATCGGTTCAATACATGTGACCAGTTAGTGTATATCAGGAATAACAGCCTGAAAAAACTAAACCACCAAACAGGCCTCAGACCATAGTAGGCACCTCGATTCCAGTTTCAATATTAGGTACATCGACCCCAGTTCCAATTGTGCAACTTAACCCCAGTTCTAAAGTTGTGCACCTTGATTCCAGTTTCAATATTGTGCATCAGATCCCAATTCCAATATAGGGCACATATACTCCAGTGCCAATAGAAGGCTCCTCGATTCCAGTTCCAATATTGAATACATCGACCCCAGTTCCAATATTGTGTACCTAGACTCAAGTTCCAATATTCTGCACCTTGACCCCAGTTGCAATATGGGGACCTACGTCCCAGTTTTAATAGTAGGCACCTCGATTCCTCCTAGCCCTAGCCCCAGCCCCAGCCCTAGCCCTAGTCCAGAACTCTAAGGGGTTAACGCACAAATTTCTCTGCATTAGTCGAAGGTGAAGCTTCTCCACTATACCAAATTTTAAACCAGCACACTCAATATAAAAGGACTTAGAGTGGAGCCATCCTTTTTGATGCACAGGTTTGCCCCAAAAATGAGTCGAAAGTGTACTTCTATGATGGTGGATGGCTAGTTGTACTAATCTTTGGGGGGTGGGGGGGGGGGGGGGGGGGGGGGGGGGGGGGGGGGGGGGGGGGAAAAGGATAGTTGGCTCTAAGTCCTTTACATTGAGTGTGCCGGTTCAAAAATTGGTATGATTGACAAGCTTCACCTTCGACACATGGTGGAAGAAATTTGTGCATTAACCCCTTAGAGTTCTGTAATTGGCTCCCCCAAATTATTCAGCTGGAATTGAGGTGCATTCTATTGCAACTTGGCCTATATTGCAACTTAGGTCAAGGTGCACAATATTGGAACTGGAGTCCAGGTATACAACTTTGGAACTGGGGTAAAGTTGCACAATATTGTAATTGGGGTCGATTTAACCAATATAGGAACTGGAATCGAGTTGCCTGCTATTGAAACTGTGCATCTTGCCAGTTGGAACTGTGCACCTTGACCCCAGTTCCAATGTAGGATAGCTATACTCCAGTTCCAATAGTAGGCACCTCAATTCCAGTTCCAAATATTTGGGTACATCGACCCCAGTTCCAACATTGTGCACCTGGACACCAGTCCCACTATTGTACACCTTGACCCCAGTTGCAATATAGGGACCTACATCCTAGTTCCAACATTGTGCACCTCGATTCCAGTTCCAAATATTGGGTACATCGACCCCAGTTCCAACATTGTGCAGCACCTGGAAACCAGTTCCACTCTTGTGCACCTTGATCCCAGTTGCAATATGGAGATCTACGTCCCAGTTCCAACACTGGGCACCTCGATTACAGTTCCAAATATTTGGGTACATCGAACCAAGTTCCAACATTGTGCACCTGGACATCAGTTCCACTGTTTGCACATTGATCCCTGTTGCAAAATAGGGATCTAGGTCCCAGTTCCAACACCGGGCACCTCGATTCCAGTTCCAAATATTGGGTTACATCGACCCCAGTTCCAACATTGTGCACTTGGACACCAGTTCCACTGTTGTGCACCTTGATCCCAGTTGCAATATAGGGATCTACGTCCCAGTTCCAGCACTGGTCACCTCAATTCCAGTTCCGTACATCAACCTCAGTTCCAACTTTGTCCACCTGGTCACCAGTTCCACAGTTGTGCACCTTGACCCCAGTTGCAATATGGGGACCTACATCCCAGTTCTAACATTGTGCACTTCGATTCCAGTCCAGTAGCACTGTTGTGCACATTGACCCCAGTTGCAATATAGTGACCTACGCCCCAGTTCCAACACAGGGCACCTCGATTCCTGTTCCAAATATTGGGGGTACATGTCCCCCCCCCCCCCCATTCATTTCGCTATTGGATAGGTACACACCAATGTACCCCCCCATTCAATGTCCCCCCCCCCATTCATTGGTCTCACTATATGATTGGTGTCACTATATGGTAGGTACACACCAATGTCCCCCCCCCCCCCCCTCCCCCCCCCATCATTGATTGCACTATTTGATAGATACTCACATTATTTATCCACACCAATGAGAATACATTGTTGTGTACCATTACATTACATGTATAATGGATAATACACCAATGTACTACTTACATTGGTGTCACTATATGATAGGTACACACCAATGTCCCCCCCCCCCCCCCATTGATTGCGCTATTTGATAGGTACACACCAAAGTCCCCCCCATTTATTGGTGTCGCTATATGATAGGTATACACCAATGTGCCCCCCTATTCATTGTAGTGTCTATATGATAGGTATACACCAATGTTCCCCCCTATTCATTGTAGTGTCTATATGATAGGTACACACCAATGTACACCAATGTAACCCACATTCATTGGTGTCACTCTATGATAGGCCACACCAATGAACCCCCCCCCCCCCCCTACCCCTCCCCATTCATTGGTGTCACTATATGATTGGTACTCACAGGCGGCACACTTAGAAAATCTCTCAAAGGAAACATTGCAGGAAGGAAATGAAACTGTCAATAGTCCTGCTTGGGCAGCATCCCTGGTTCAAACACACTGCAGATGTGAACTTTGCAGCCACCCATCCTATCCATTATTCATCTTCTTACTACCACTACATTTTGCTGTTATTAACATAGCCTGATATTTCAAAAACAGCACCCACACTGACATGCCACACACACACAAATAACACATGATTTGAACTCATTCGGTGACATTAATGGGTCAATGTGCACAACATTGGAACTGGGTTCGATGTACCAAATATTGGAACTGGAATCGAGGTGCCTTCTATGGAACTGGGGCATAGGTGCCTATATTGGAACATGGGTCAACATGCACAATATTGGACTTCTAATTAGCCCACCTAATTATCCAGCCAGCCCTCTATACATTCCATCAGCTCCCCTCATGCACCCCCCACTTCACGTTTTCTACATCTTTTGAAGAGAATATTTGTTAAGTTTGAGCAGGCATGCCAATATTAATATCAACCACTACTATAAATTGTTAGTTCATCGGTTTTGTAAAACACATTCGACAGTTTTGCCATTTCCAAACCATTCCTGTGGCATTAATTTGCGTTCGAAAATTCCAATATAAATATGTTTTTTTAAGAAAGGGATCACTGTTTTTCTCTCCAGAAAGAGCAAATTTCGATCGTGGTATTGTACAGTGGTGTTGTCCAGCACCCAAGCCACTAGCCAACCCAGCTGGAAATAGTCGGTCCTTCCATCTGCTGTGAAGTTGGCTAATGGCTGGGGTAATGAGTACAAGCAGCCTGTGTTTTAATAATGGAACATCCTGTTCATTCGACCTAAAGGCATGCATCTGTCCACATCGATAAAGATAGCCTTGAAATGTCCATTGAAACAAACATTCGCGAGCCGCACATCATTGTGGGTCACTCCCATCTTGTGCAGATGAGCAATCGAATCCTTTATTTGCACCACTAGATACCCTAAGCACTGAAGGGCTTCATTTACCGTGAGGGGTGAATACACAACCTTGCGTATGTAAATACGGAAATACGGTTATCAAAAGGATATGTTTTACGCCAGTGATGTTGTGGCGTGATGAAATGGTCACCACATGATCACTAGTGGGGCTAATATATCTAAATCGTAAATTATCTTTGAAACAAAGCGATCATCTATCGTCATCACATGCATGGAGGACAACACCTGACAACAATTTTTCTCTCCTCCTCCTTCTACTCCAGACAGCCGTTTGATCTCACTTGCTGAAAGCTTCATCATCGCTTTGCATTCTTTAACCTCCAGTTTTTTGTGGTTGAAAATCAGTTCACATTGTAATTCGATAACATTCTCATGCCTATCTAAACCAACGTTCATGTCAGAGAACCTTGTCCATTTCACAACAAATAGAAAGTTCTCCCATCCACCTAACATTTATCTCGGTGAGGAACTTGGCGTCCTTCGTATTCGGGATAGCGAATGTGGTAATGCTGTCTATATCAACATACCCTTTCCAGCACTGAAGGCAAAGGAGGTCTGCTGCCCCAATCGTCGCTTTGTTCTCTGTCCACTTCATGGGTGAGGAACAGGTTTCAGAGGCGAAAGCTACTACTTTCTCATCCTTTTTGTCGATGTACACAGCAGTGTTCGGTCGTTGCGTCATTGTGGCAAACAGTGGGTTCAAATTGTTGAACTCGGATATCTTATGGTTGCTTTCGGTCTTCCACTCTTTCTTCAACTTATTATCACATACCTGCTGCACACAAGCAGTGGTGATTTTGTCGCTATTCTTCCCTATACACTCCACATTATAATAGGCAGCAATATCCTTCAGTGTGTAATTTGGTGTTTCTCCCAAAAGATATGTGCAACCTACTCCCATAGTGAGGTATGGTATGTCCTTGATATATCCACCCCCCTTGACCTGTTGGAGCTGGACTTGAACCAATGGCAAGTAGTACCACCTATACCTATGAATGGAGTGAAGTAATGTCAATACACGTACGTCCATAATCACTGCACTGCACTGGACAGGGCTGGTGGGTGGACTACTGCTTATGTCGGACATTCAACCACAAAAAGTGAATTTGCATTGCATATGGCTAGCAAGACTCTTTTGTATCCAGCTAGCTGAAATATGGCTGTGTCGTGATACCCGAGCTGAAGTAGACTACTACTACTTCTATTGTAGGACTCTTGGTAGCCTTACTGAGTGCAGGGTCTAGGTGCACTTTGATTTAGTATGTGAGCTTAATATTCAGTTTGCTATCAAGACATCTTTCTGGTGCAGGGAGGGTTAGCTATGTGGCCAGCTATGTATTGTAGCCCGAACTACCCCTCCACCTACCCCCGGGATGGGGTTGTGCACATGTACCGAAATCCCCCAGCTCAGCTGTTCCAGGCAAATACATGTAGTTTAGGGGGGAAATCTGAGGCTGTGATCTTGTGAAAGTGCCCTACATCATTAGCCTAGCTAGGTAGGTGCTGAGGAAGAAGAGAAAAATTGGGCTGCTGACCTCCTAGACCTTATGTAGGAAGGGGATATCTACTCTGTGATTTTTGTCAGTTGAATGTGTGATATGAGTGGTAGTGCAGTCCACCAGTCCAGTACAATGGTTACAGATGGCCGTCACCACAGTCTTACGTATCAGATATAAATGTATTTATATAAAAGCATTGAAAATGAGGACATTATCACGCCGAGATCTATGCTACCGAGATCTGTGCTTCGTTTGACAACAGCTTAGCAAACACTGGTTCAGATAATCCAGAAAAACATTCCTTCAGCACTAAAAATTCAATATATTATAGCACATATAATAAGAAGCACACTTAATACATGCACTTAATACATGCACTTAATACATTCACTTAATACATGCACTGAATTCGTACTCACACAAAAGAATTTTAACCTCTTCGCCTTTCATCTTCCCCCTTCTATCCTTCTTCCTTCCCTATATATTTGAAAGAGTGGGTGAAGGAAGTCTCATCTAATCTTAAGATGAAGTGCATAAAACACTGCTAACTATGCATAGCAATGGTCAGCTCAGCTCTCCTTAAATGCACACTGCACACTTACCTTTGTTGAACGAACATCCTTCGATGTGCCTGGGTGTTTGTCAGACATGTCTTCAGGCTGTGGTTACTGAGAGACAAGCTGACACAATAGAAGTTACATTATTATATTAGATAGGCCCACAATGCTCTGGATAAGTTACAGGCTGTGTGGGAAGCTGAGAGAGAGACTCACATACACTGGGCTAGTACAGTCAATTTTTTAGCACCTATGATGCAGTTTGAAGCAGTTTGAGTGGGCTGCTAAATATTGTGCTGATATGATGTGCTAACCAACCCCATTCACATGCACATTGATTAGTTTGTGGTGTGCTGATTGGCTGACCTGCCAACCCATTCAGCTACCCATTCTAATAGCAGTCACTATAGTCTATACATTTTCATTGGCTATTTATATAGAGCAGGGCTCTATAAATAGAATAGTGAGTATTTAGAGTTTCAGTATCACTCACAGCACTAGGACAGCCTTATTAATTAATGATGGCATCTATCCAAGCCTCAAACTAGTAAACACAGTGGCAGTAGCTCCAAGGCAGCTCCTAAGGAGAGGCAGCTCCTAAGGCAAGAGAACACCAAGCGGAACACCAAGGCCACTAAGAATTTTTCGCGATAACGCGGTATTTCAACTCATTTTCACTGCTCATTTTCACTGCTGCTATTGAATGTACATGATTCGTTTCCAATCCCACTCTGTGTTATATAAGTAGCTAGACAGTACAGGTAAGACTACACACCAACTAGCATGACAGTACAGATACACTAGACTACACATACACGATGCTACAAAGTTTTAGAATGTCAGTGTAGTAATATATTGTATGAGTTCAGAAACACAGTCGTTTTAAATATATACATGGTGACCATTTTAAATTTGGCAGCCACCTTCCTTGGGTAAAAATCAAAATCAGTAAATTAAAAGGTTATAGAAATATGTAGGTTACAGAAAAATGTAACATGCAATATTCCTTCCTGAATATGAGCCTATCAAAAAAGAGTATGTTATATTGGTATTTAATGGGGGCCATTTAAAAATTGTCGCCCATCTTACCTAAATTTAGGATTGAAAAGTTAAAAAATAGATGCATATAACATTTTTAGCTCATTTTAAACTCATTTTAAAACAATCCTGTAAGAAATAAGTATGTTATTAGGATTCATATGTTTATATTAGTGTTTTTCAAGCACGATGGTGGCCATTTTAAAAATGGCGGCCATCTTGGACGAAATTCACTTGGCCCCTAGACTAGAATTGTTCAAACTCTACCAATAAGCCAAGTTTCACACCTTTCACCAAAAATGCACAATACTACAACAATTCTGCAGGACTACACTGGTATGTGATGTACACACTAAATTTCAGCAGCACACATGCACATGACTAATGCAACATCTTTCTAAATATCCACTTCTGTTCAAAATTCATAGACAACATGCTGCCATAATGCAATGCATTCTACCTACTATAACTTCTCTAACTTAATGACAGGTAAGAAAGACTAAGCACCATCAATAAGATTAGCACCTATGATGCCTATTGATCATGTTGCTGAGACACACAGGACACAGCACACAGGACACGGGACACAGGACACACCAGGAGTCAAGTCAACCAGGACACATCAGACAGAGAAGTCAAGTAGTCAATCAGAGACATGTGGGACGGCCGCAAAAATGTGCTGTGAGATCATGCTAGGGTAGGCTATGTGGGAAGCTGATTAGATGTGTGCTATCCAACCACCAATGCCATAGAGTTAACACCTATGACTTCACAGAACATCTGGTCCCATGACCAGGGTTGGGAATTTCGGTATGGCCACCCCAGACTATTCGGCTGCACAGTGCTAGTGGCCATTGGACTGCCCCATGATACCATAACCATTGAAAAGAAAGAACACACACAGACACACTGGGGAGTTAGCATAAATGTTCCTGACAAAACTCTTCCGTTTACTTTTAACACTCAAGAGTACCTGCCAGCCTTCCTACTTAGCTGCACCAATATCACATTTTTCTGCTCATGGTGAAAAGGTATCAAATCCCTCATACATGCATTTGTACAGGGCTCAAGAACACCAGCTGAGACTAAGAACAGAATAGCTTACGGAACGGTGGGAGACCAGCTATTCCCAAACAGACACCAGGAGTCAATGTCAAGGACACAACAAAGAAACCCAACAGACTAGGCTAGCCAAGGTAGGACAGTCACACCAACACAGAAGTCAAATTCACTTCAGTCAGACCATAGATACTAGAGCAACAGGATTGGAAACTCTTAATGTTTGCGGTATATTATGCGTTTCCAGGCGCGTCATTATGGGGGGCAGTCTAACCGTTGATTAAAGGTGCACATATAGACATACAGTTATAGATGCCCCTATAACTGTATGTCTATATGTGCACCTTTAAATTCTCACCTTTTTAGATGCATCTACATATATGCAGTAAAAAAATATTAGGTTATAGTGGTGAATTTTAATATATAGCGTCTGATATATAGAGGGCTGGCTATGAGGGCTGGCTGGATTAATTAAGATGCCACTATAACTCTATTTCTATATGTGCACCTTTAAATTTTCATATTTTCATGTGCATCTCCATATAAGCAGTAAACAAATATTAAATTATGAACTTAATATATAGAGTCTGATACCATTAAATTACATGTATAATGGACCAATGTACTTACATTGGTGTCGCTATATGATAGGTACACACCAGTGTCGCAATATGGTAGGTACACACCAATGTCCCCCCCTACCCCCCCATTTATTGCACTATTTGATAGGTACACACCAATGTACACCCCCATTCATTGGTGTCACTATATGATAGGTACGCACCAATTCATTGGTGATGCTATATGATAGGCAAACACCAATGTACACCATGTATCCCAGCTTCATTGGTGTCGCTCATTGCGCTATTTCATAGGTACACACAAACCCCATTCATTGGTGTCACTATATGATAGGTACACACCAATGTCCCCCCCCCCCATTCATTAGTTGCGCTATATGACGGGGACACGCCAATGTACCCTTTCATTGATGTCGTTATATGATAGGTACACACCAATGTCCCCCCCATTCATTGGTGTCTCTATATGATAGGTACACACCAATGTACATTATATATCTACACCAATGAGAATACTTTGGTGTACTATATATATAAACACCAATGGGAGTACATTTGTGTGTACTATTATATATCAACACCAATGAGAGTACATTGGTATGTACTATTATATATCACCACCAATCAGAGTACATTGGTGAGTACTATTATATATCAACACCAATGATAGTAGTACATTGGTGTGTACTATTATATATCAACACCAATGAGTGTACATTGGTGTGTACTATTATATATCAACACCAATGAGAGTACATTGGTGTGTACTATTATAATATCAACACCAATTAGAGTACATTGGTGTGTACTATTATATATCAACACCGATGAGTGTACATTGGTGTGAACTATATATATCAACACCACATTGGTGTGTACTATTATATACAACACCAATGAGAGTACATTGGTGTGTACTATTATATATCAACACCAATGAGAGTACACTGGTGTCTACTATTATATATCAACACCAATGAGAGTACATTGGTGTGTACTATTATATATCAACGCCAATAGGAGTACATTGGTGGGTACTACTTTTATATATCAACACCAATGAGAGTACATTTGTGTGTACTATTATATATCAACAGGGGGAGATTTTTTGGTGTCTGAAAAAATTGTCTACAACCATTGTGCAGGCTAGGCTTTTCAGTTTTTAGTTGGGCGGAAAGAATTAATGGGCAGAACATACAGGTAACACTAGTTATGACACCTCCTCCATTGTTAGTGTAGCGATTTGGTAAGGGTTCTTTATAATTGCTATTCCTTTTCACTTAAATAAATTCGTGATTGATGCACTCGTGACTCCGTCGTGTCTGTGTGTGTTCAGAATGAACAAGGAAAAAAGAGGAAAGTAAGATGTAATGTGTTGGACTATAGCTAAATAATTATGTTGGTAATGTATTGTGCTACGGTGTGTTGCAACTATAGCTTAATTATACATCCAAATAATTATGATTATGCAGGTGTTTCAAATGCAAACGTGACTTTAAGAAAGGCTTTATAAGGCCACATGGGCCCCTCTCAATGAGGTGTCAATGGGGAGATTGTTACCTCTGGCCCCTTCCTCCTCTCACACCAGGAGCTCCCCC
Organism: Cladorhizidae sp. MBARI D1340-BT2; assembly: GCA_028752905.1. Classification (NCBI taxonomy): domain Eukaryota; kingdom Metazoa; phylum Porifera; class Demospongiae; order Poecilosclerida; family Cladorhizidae; species Cladorhizidae sp. MBARI D1340-BT2. The sequence continues at coordinate 7,180,110 of JAQNBH010000013.1, forward strand.
TCCCCCTCACACACTAGTAGCTCCCCCTCACCAACAACGAGCTCCCCTCACACACCAGGAGCTCCCCCTCCCCCTCACACACTAGTAGCTCCACTTCACCAACCAGGAGCTCTCCCAGGAACTCCCCCTCATCCTCACCCCCACCACTCAAGCTGCCTCTGCCTCGGCTCCACTTTCCCTCCAGGAAGGTTAGAAGACCTGTTTTGTCAATATTTCTGTTTTGGGTCAATTGTTGGGTAAGTCTTCTTATTGGTGGATGTATTTATATAGCGATGGAGAAGGTATCGAAGGAGAGGGAAAAGGCAGTGGAGGCCATGCGGTCTGAAGATGCAGATTATTGTTCCCTCTCAAGCAGAGGGAAATTGGAAATGCTTTTAAGCAAATAAAATGTGCAATATTTACAATGCCCTGTAAGTTAAAAGGAGACTCTCATCGAAAAGGCTTTATTCTTTGATCATCCTGCAGTTGTGCAGCCACCGAAGCACAAAGGAAATTACGTACCAAAAACATTTGTATGTTCACCATGGAAGAAAGTTCATGCATCCACTGGCAATAACTTTTGAGTAAGTGTAAATGTAGTACTTCGTACCAGGTGGTTGAAGCACTTGTTTTCTTCTTTTTCAGAGACAAAGTGCTGGTGTATGACTCTGAGAGTGGCAGGTGGCGGGAGAGGGAATTGAACTGTATGATATATAACTAGTAAACAGTATTGTGTTGTGTGCTTGTATATTGTTTTGTAATAGTCCAGCAATTATTTTGGTTTCCCCCCTGTTGTATATTCTTTATTTGTTTTGTAATAGTCCAGCAACTCCTTTGGTTTCCATATATAATTATAGACACATGTCAAAATGTTGGCCAATATAATTTATATTCCCTGCCATATAAAATGTGTCTTGAATTACCTTTTATTTTCTTTCACTGTTGTGTGTGTTAGGAACGAAACTACGGTGTGAACAATCAACTATTGTCTAATTAATCATTTGTGTTGTTACTCTTTCTCGTTCTTTTCCTGTTTTTTTAGCTTTTTTCCCACTCTCTCAAAAAAGTACCATTTTCCCTTTTTCTTGTGTTTTTTATATAAAAAATCTAAATATTATGTCATTGGGGTGGGTGAGGGTGATCTCCAGCAAGTGCACACCTGATAAAATATAAGACGAAATATCCGTTAACGGGGACCGGTGGTATTTTTTACTCTTTTTTTTAAAACTTGTGGTTACAACTTTAGAGCTCCATAGATTCGGCAAACTTTATGGTGTATGGACTTGATATATTTTTCAACGTCCTCAATTTTCCATCCGCATGCTTGACCACATAGTAAAATTTTAACGCCTAAAGAAAAAGGTCATTACATGCTCTAGGACTTCCTCTAGCCACTCTATGATTTTCAATTTTTTGGGCAATTAGTAATCTGGAGTTATTTTGGTGGAGGTTGCAGGGATTCAGGATTTTTAGGTCCCTCCACTTTAGGGTCTAGTAACTTGCCTATAGTTATACCTATGAAACATATTGTAGTATAAAAAGTGAACTCACAGAGAGACCTATGTTTTGAGCTATATATGAAGTACATACCATGAAGGTTGCAGAATCTACGGAGCTCTAAAGTTGTAACCACAAGTTTTAAAAAAAGTAAAAAATACCATCGGACCCCCTTAAGGGGGGTCTTAGAAGATTGTCAAACTCGTTCTTAGCAGCAACAGCCAGCTTCTCAGGGGAGAGTCATCGAGCCTTGGCGTAGGTTGGTCGGCCATCAGACACAATTCGGTGTTGGATGTCATGTTTGGGTGCCTTGTCAGTAACTTGAGGGGCAGTAAGTTGGGGGTATTCGCGGAGAATGGTTGAGTACTAACGATTTGATAAGATAGTTGAGGTTGAGTGCTTCAAGGGCAGATAGGTGAGCAGGAATACTGCAGAGTGTGTCTGCCTCGAGCAGTCGACGGTGCTTCAGGTCAATGAGCAAGCCTTGCTAACGGAAGAAATCAGCCCGAATAATTGGCTGCGCCTGACATCAGCTAAGATAGATGTCCAATTACAGTTTTTCCTTAGTCTCAAGTAGACACAAGGTGCGCTTGCCAAATGTAGAGATGACAGAACCGTTCGCGGCTCTGAGAGGGAGTCGGTGTGCGACAGTTAACCCGTGTAGCAGGAAACACACTGATTTCCGCACCAGAATCTACCAACGTGGCATTGGCCAGAAGTGCGCTCAGTGATAAAAAGAAACCTGCACAACTCAACAGCTGACGAAGCATCGGTGATATAATATAAAGGCTTCAGTAATGACTTTCTTGTGACCTTGGCCAACAGTTTCTACACTTGCAATCGCCTATGCTTGTGTGTTTTACTGGTCGTTCCAGCCAGCATAGCTGATTTGTAGGGAAATGTCGGACTCGAACTTGCCGGTCATAGCTCGCTTCAGCCTAGACAGCATACAAGATGTTTGGCGGACGATCATCTTGAAAAGGCCGATGTGGTATTGTAAATCTGTAAACTGTGAAACCACAATCAAGACTCTTCTCTTATATAGGATCTCACATCAATTAAGGGGATGTAACCCACAACTCATTTTCATGAGATATCTACTAGGTATCATAACGTTGTCGTTCACCCCGGGCCAGATGAAAGTTTAGTTCAAATGCTTTCCAAAGATATGCTTTATAATTATTTTAACCATGTGTAACAGTGTTCCACTAAAACGTCCCATGCCAATACTACAGAGGTGCATGTATAGAGCATGCTCGCTTAACTCCCACCAAAACACAACTTACGAGCAGATACCTCTCTGCCCTCCGGGGAATCCAATTGTAGCGACCAGGCGCTTTACGCTGCATATACTGAATTTGCTAAATTTTTTCATGGAAATATCCTGTAGCTGCCTAGTGAGTTGAAACGTTTCATCGGTGCTACCATCTTGCGGTCCCCTGGAGCAACGCCCATTTCTTTTGGATGGCTGCAGCATCCACATGCCTATCGCTGCAAATGTCAAATTTACTAATATGAAAAATACATGCACAGCAAGCTCAAGCGTTTCGTTGGCCCAACCTAAGCGCCCTCTTAATTTTTTACTTTCACAGGTTTGCAAAAAATTAGTACAACTAGCAGGTAAGTACTAGTAGTTCTTCAGCTCATTTTTGGGGGGAAAATCTGAAAGTCAAAAAGGACTTGCCCAAAAATAGGATCATTGGCTCCAAGTCAATTAATATCGAGTCTGACAGTCTAAACTATGATATAGTTGACATAGTTGACAAGCTTCACCTTAGACACATTATGGAAGAGATTTGTGTTATCCCCTTTGAGTTCTTTAAATGACACCAGCCCCACCCCACCCAAAAATGAGTAAAATTAAGCCCTTGCACCTCTATACATACACCTCTATATCTGCACCTCTGTATATAAATGCATTTAAAAGAGATGCAGTTATATAGGTAAATGTATAGATGTACATGTATAGAGGTGGATGTATAGAGGGCTGGCTGGATTAACATATTTAAATTAAATGCTTGTTTGAAATAATATACAATAGTTGGTGACGTGCCAGTGGGGAGCAGCACATCTCTCAAAAACAGCAACCGCTGACACGCCACACATACACAAACAAACACACACACATTAGTCACTATAGTCGTCAATATAGAAACATAGTTCAGTTGGCAGAATAGTTAATGATTTTGGGACACTTGGTGATGACTCTGAGTTCACAAACGAAATTCTCTAGCGTCGAAAAAAAGTTATTTGGGATAATGATGGCTTGACAGCGGCATGACCATCCCTTGTTCACTTTGAAGACCAAAGTAGATGAAATTGGTGTTACCTGCTCGTCATCGGACTCCAGACAATGGATATTGGTAAGGTAACTCGAGCTTTCGGAGTGCTTATAGGGAGCCGTAAAGCAATGGGCAAAGCTTGGTGCACTGGATGAAGTCGACATTAAGATAATTGTGTCACATGTTAAAGTCACTGAGCTACAGTTTTCATAAAGAGATATGTCCACATGCTTTGCTGAGGCAGCTTCAGTGGTTATATTTGCAATACTTTTGGTGAGGTTGTCGAGAGTTGCTCTTAGGGCCAAGATCTGAGATGATAAGGTCCCCAGGTTAGTGCTGCGTGTTTGGTTATACACAGACAAGTTCTGCTGGAGTTCATCCACGTGTTGTCTCAACTGCTCAAAAGCCACCGACAATTCCTGGGTGGAGAGCTGTGCTGCTGAGGATGAGGGAAATGAAACGAGTCCTTTGAAAAAGTTCCCACTTGTAGTCCGTTCACGAGATTGAATATGCCTAGAGCTAGAAGAAAGGGGTCAAGGACAAACAAAATTGCCACAAAACCAACCAGAAAGCAAAATTTCCTCTTCTGCTCTTTGGGGAGATAGGGTGAGCATGCACCTCTTGTGAAATGGTAGTGCCTGTCTCTGACATCGTCCAAGTTGCCATATGCATCGGGACATCTGGTATCGAACTCAACATCACCAACTCCAAGAACACTGCCATCTTCGATAGGTTCGGCCTGCTTTGGCCTAAAGTTGATAGACAGATCACCATTGACGCAGCCAGTAGTCATTACTGTTGTAGGGATGAGGCCGCTGATGTGATCAATGGACATATGCTTGCCAATCTGTACAGAACAGAATCTGGTGTCAGCCCAGGAGTATACTAAACTTTTAACCGGCAGAATCAATATTAATCGAGTTATGGATTTTTTTAAATTTATGCTTGATCATTAAAACATAATATATATAATATATTCTCTATATATATATTCTATACATATATATATTAATAAATATATATATATCTATATAGAATAGTAAAGAAGGACTTGGAACTCATTTTGGGGGCAAATATGTGAAAGTTAATTGGCTCCAAGTCATTTAATATTGAGTCTGCTGGTTCAAAATTTGGTATGGAGATATAAAAGGACTTAGAGCCAGCTACCCTTTTTGATGGACAGGTTTGCCCAAAAAATGAGTCGAAAGTGTACTACTACTATGGCTTGTTGTACTAATCTTTGAGGGGGAAAAAAAAAGATGGTTGGCTCTAATTCCTTTACATTGAGTGTGCTGGTTCAAAAATTGGTATGGTTGACAAGCTTCACCTTCGACACATGGTGGAAGAAATTTGTGCATTAACCCCTTAGAGTTCTGTAAATGGCTCCAGCCCCACCCCCCAAATGAGTCAGCTGGAATCGAGGTGCCTTCTATTGAAACTGGGACATAGGCCCCTATATTAAAACTGAGGTCAAGGTGCACAATATTGTAACTGGGATCAAGGTGCACAACTTTGAAACTGGGCTAAAGGTGCACAATATTGTAACTGGGGTCGATGTACCCAATATTGGAACCTAAATCGAGGTGCCTTCTATTGAAACTCTGCATCTTGCTAGTTGGAACTGTGCACCTTAACCCCACTTCCAATATAGGATACCTATACTCCAGTTCCAATAGTAGGCACCTCGATTACAGTTTCAATATTGGGTACATCGACCCCAGTTCCAATTGTGCAACTTAACCATAGTTCCAAAGTTGTGCACCTTGATCCCAGTTTTAATATAGTGCATCTGATCCCAATTCCAATATAGGGCACATATACTCCTGTTCCAATAGAAGGTACATCGATTCCAGTTTCAATATTGAATACATCGACGCCAGTTCCAAAATTGTGCACCTCGACCCCAGTTCCAATATTATGCATCTTGACCCCAGTTGCAATATGGGGACCTACGTCCCAGTTTCAATAGTAGGCACCTTGATTCCCCCTGGCCCTAGCCCTATCCCTAACCCTAGTCCAGAACTCTAAGGGGTTAACGCACAAAATTTTTCCAGCATGTGTCGAAGATGAAGCTTGTCAACCATACCAGATTTTAAACTGGCACACTCAATATAAAAGGACTTAGAGCCAGTCATCCTTTTTAACGCACAGGTTTGCCCCAAAAATGAGTCGAAAGTGTACTTCTATGATGGTGGATGGCTAGTTGTACTAATCTTTGGGAGTGGAAAAAAGAATGGTTGGCTCTAAGTCCTTTATATTGAGTGTGCCGGTTCAAAAATTGGTATGGTGGACAAGCTTCACCCTAGTCCTAGTCCAGAACTCTAAGGGGTTAATGCACAAATTTCTCAGCATGTGTCGAAGGTGAAGCTTTTCCACCATACCAAATTTTAAACCGGCACACTCAATATAAAAGGACTTAGAGCCAACCATCCTTTTTGAAGCCCCAAAAATTAGTCGAAAGTGTACTTCTATGATGGTGGATGGCTAGTTGTACTAATCTTTAGGGTGGAAAAAAAAGGATGGTTGGCTCTAAGTCCTTTACATTGAGTGTGCCGGTTCAAAAATTGCTATGGTTGAAAAGCTTCACCTTCGACACATGGTGGAAGAAATTTGTGCGTTAACTCCTTAGAGTTCTGTAAATGGCTCCAGCCCCACCCCCAAATTAGTCAGCTGGAATCGAGGTGCCTTCATTTGAAACTTGGACATAGGTCGCTATATTGCAACTGAGGTCAAGGTGCACAATATTGGAACTGGAGTCAAGGTGCACAACTTTGGAACTGGGGTAAAGTTGCACAATATTGTAACTGGGGTCGATGTAACCAATATTGGAACTGGAACCGAGGTGCCTGCTATTGAAACTGTGCATTTTGCCAGTTGGAACTGTGCACCTTGACCCCAGTTCCAATATTGGATAGCTATACTCCAGTTCCAATAGTAGGCACCTCAATTCTAGTTCCAAATATTTGGGTACATCGACCCCAGTTCCAACATTATGCACCTGGCACCAGTTACACTGTTCTGTACCTTGACCACAGTTGCAATATGGGGACCTACGTCCCAGTTCCGACACTGGGCACCTCAATTCCAGTTCCAAATATTTGGGTACATGGACCCCAGTTCCAACATTATCCACCTGGACACCAGTTACACTGTTGTGCACCTTGACCCCAGTTGCAATATAGGGACCTACGTCCCAGTTCAAACACATTGTGCACCTCGATTCCAGTCCAGTTCCACTGTTGTGCACCTTGACCCCAGTTGCAATATGGGGACCTATGTCCCAGTTCAAACACATTGTGCACCTCGATTCCAGTCCAGTTCCACTGTTGTGCACCTTGACCCCAGTTGCAATATAGGGACCTACGCCCCTGTTACACACAGGGCACCTCGATTGCAGTTCCAAATATTGGGGGTACATCGACCCCAGTTCCAAAATTGCACACCTGGACACCGGTTCCACTCTTGTGCACCTTGACACCAGTTGCAATGTGGTGACAGTTCCAACTCTGGGCACTTCGATTCCAGTTCCAAATATTGGGTACATCGAACCCAGTTCCAAAATTCTGCAACTGGACACCAGTTCCACTGTTGTGCACCTTGACCATAGTTGCAATACAGGGACCTACATCACAGTTCCAACACTGGGTACATCGATTCCAGTTCTAAATATTGGGTACATCGACCCCACTTCCAACATTGCACACCTGGACACCAGTTCCACTGTTGTGCACCTTGACCCTAGTTGCAATGTGGGGATCTATGTCCCAGTTCCAACTCTAGGCACCTCGATTCCAGTTCCAAACATTGGGTACATCGACCCCAGTTCCAACATTGTGCACCTGGACACCAGTTCCTTGTGGTCCTTGATCCCAGTTGCAATATGGGGATCTACATCCCATTTCTAACACTGGACACCTCGATTCTAGTTCCATTTATATTGGTACATCGACCCCAGTTCCAACATTGTGCAGCTGGACACTAGTTCCACTGTTGTGCACCTTGACCTTCAGTTGCAATATAGGGACCTACGTCCTAGTTCCAACACTGGGCACCTCGATTCCAGTTCCAAATATTTGGTTACATCGACCCCAGTACCAACATTGTGCACCTAGACACCAGTTCCACTGTTGTGCACCTTAACTCCAGTTGCAATATAGGGACCTACGTCCCAGTTCCAACATTGGGCACCTCGATTCCAGTTACAAATATTGGGTACACCGTCCCTAGTTCCAACATTGTGCACTGGACACCAGTTCTACTGTTGTGCACCTTGACTCCAGTTGCAATATAGGGACGTATGTCCCAGTTCCAATGCTGGGCAACTCGATTCCAGTTCCAAATATTGGGTACATCGAACTCAGTTCCAACATTGTGCATCTGGACACCAGTTCCACTGTTGTGCACCTTGAACACAGTTGCAATATGGGAACCTACGTGCCAGTTCCAACACTGGGCACCTCGATTCCAGTTCCAAATATTGGGTACATCGAACACAGTTCCAACATTATGCACCTGGACTCCAGTTCCACTCTTGTGCACCTTGACTCCAGTTGCAATATAGGGACCTACGTCTCAGTTCCAACACTGGGCACCTCGATTCCAATTCCAAATATTGGGTACATCGACCCCAGTTCCAACATTGTGCACCTGGACACCTGTTCCACTGTTGTGCAGCTTGACTCCAGTTGAAATATAGGGACCTATCCAAGTTCCAACACTGGGCACCTCGATTCCAATTCCAAATATTGGGTACACCGACCACAGTTCCTATATTGTGCACCTGAACACCAGTTCCACTGTTGTGTAAATTGACTCAAGTTGCAGTATAGAGATCTACATCCCAGTTCCAACAATGGGCACCTCAATTCCAGTTCCAAATATTGGGTACATCGACCACAGTTCCAACATTGTGCAACTGGACACCAGTTCCACTGTTGGGCACCTTAACCTCAGTTGCAATATGGGGACCTACGTCCCAGTTGCAACACTGAGCACCTCGATTCCATTTCCAAATATTTTGGTACATCGACCCCAGTTCCAACATTGTGCAGCTGGACACCAGTCCACTGTTATGCACCTTGAACCCAGTTACAATATGGGGACCTACGTCCCAGTTCCAAAACTGGGCACCTCGATTCCAGTTCCAAATATTGGGTACACCGACCCTAGTTCCAACATTGTGTACCTGAACACCAGTTCTACTGTTGTGCACCTTGACTCTAGTTGCAATACAGGGACGTATGTCCCAGTTCCAACAGTGGGCACCTCGATTCCAGTTCCAAATACTCAGTTCCAACATTGTGCACCTGGACACCAGTTCCACTGTTGTGCACCTTGACCCCAGTTGCAATATGGGGACCTACGTGCCAGTTCCAACACTGGGCACCTCGATTCCAGTTCCAAATATTGGGTACATCGAACACAGTTCCAATATTATGCACCTGGACACTAGTTCCACTGTTGTGCACCTTGATTCCAGTTGAAATATAGGGACCTACCCCAGTTACAACACTGGGCACCTTGATTTCAATTCCATATTGGGTACATCGACCCCTGTTCCAACATTGTGCACCTGGACACCAGTTCCACTGTTGTGCACCTTGACCCCAGTTGCAATATGTGGGACCTACGTCCCAGTAGAAACACTGGGCACTTTGATTCCAGTTCCTAATATTGGGTACATCGAACCCAGTTCCAACATTGTGCACCTGGACACCAGATACACTGTTGTGCACCTTGACCCCAGTTGCAATATGTGGGACCTACGTCCCAGTAGAAACACTGGGCACTTTGATTCCAGTTCCTAATATTTGGGTACATCGACCCCAGTTCCAACATTGTGCATCTGGACACCAGTTCCACTGTTGTGCACCTTGACCCCACCATTACATTACAAATGTACTTATATTGGTGTCGCTATATGATAGGTACACACCAATGTCCCCCCCCATTCATTGGTGTCTCTATATCGGTCCACACCAATGTAACCCCCACTAATTGGTGTCATTATATGATAGGTACACACCAATGTCCCCCCCCCCCCATTCATTGGTGATGCTATATGATAGGTACACACCAATGTACACCAATGTATCTCCCTTCATTGGTGTCGCTATATGATAGGTACACACCAATGTCACCCACCCCCCATTCATTGGTTTCGCTATATGATTGGTACACACCAATGCCCTCCCCAATTCATTGGTGTCGCTATATGATAGGTATACACCAATGTCTCCCCCTCCCCCCATTCATTGCACTATTTGATAGATACACACCAATGTACATTATATATCCACACCAATGAGAATACATTGGTGTGTACCATTACATTACATGTATAATGGAACTGGTGTCGTGGTGCATAATGTTGGAACTGGGGTCAATGTACCCATATTTGGAACTGGAATCGAGGTGTGCAGTGTTCGAACTGGGATGTAGGTCCTCATATTGCAACTGGAGTCAAGGTACAAGAGTGGAACTGGTGTCCAGGTGCGCAATGTTGGAACTGGGTTCGATATACCAAATATTTGGAACTGGAATCGAAGTGCCATGAGTTGGAACTGGGACATAGTTCCCCATATTGCAACTGGGGTCAAGGTGCACAACAGTGTAACTGGTATCCAGGTGCACAATGTTGGAACTGGGGTCGATGTACACATATATTTGGAACTAGAATCGAGGTGCCCAGTGTTGGAACTGAGACATAGGTCCCCATATTGCAACTGGGGTCAAGTTGAACAATAGTGGAACTGGTGTCCAAGTGCACAATGTTGGAAATGGGGTCGATGTACCCAATATTTAGACTGGAATCGAGGTGCCCAGTGTTGGAACTGAGACGTAGGTCCTATATTGCAACTAGGGCCAAGGTGCACAACAGTGGAACTGGTACCCTGGTGCACAATGTTGGAACTGGGTTCAATGTACCCAATATTTGGAACTGGAATCGAAGTGCCCAGAATTTGAACTGGGACATAGATCCCCACATTGCAACTGGAGTCAACTGGAGTCAAGGTGCACAACAGTGGAACTGGTGTCCAGGTGCAAAATGTTGGAAATGGGGTCGATGTACCCAAATATTTGGAACTGGAAACGAGGTGCCCAGTGTTGGAACTGGGATGTAGGTCCCCATATTGCAACTGGTGTCAAGATGCAAAACAGTGGAACTGGTGTATAGGTACACAATATTGAAACTGTGGTTGATGTATCCAAATATTTGGAACTGAAATCGAGGTGCTCAGTTTTGCAACTGGGACATAGGTCCCCATATTGCAAGTGGGGTCAAGGTGCACAACAGTGGGGGACATTTCTGGTATATACTTACCTGCTATATAGTTGTTCTAAATATTTGGGCAAACCTGTGAAAGTCAAATATTAAGAGGGCGCTTTGGTTTGGCCAATAAAATGCTTGAGCTTGCTGTGCATGTATTTTGCATCAACAACCAAAAAAAGATAAATTTGACATTCGCTGCGACAGGCATGTGGACGCTGCAGCCATCCAAAAGAAATTATTGAAAAGTACCAAGCCTATGTTCAGAGTCACCAACAAATTCATTTGCAATGCTAGCTAAGTCTAGCTTATCAGTAATATCCTTATGAGCATGCAAAACAATGAGGTTGTTTAGCCTCTCTTGACCCATGGTGTTTCTTAGGTAGGTTTTCGCACTACGAAGAGCACTGAAGGACCTCTTGGATGTGGAATTTGAGGCTGGCATAATGAGGACAAGTTAAGCAAGCACAACACAGACCTTAGACAGTAGACCACGCTATATAGTGTCCTATCGTCACGTTTCTCAACTATACATGCGCAAACAAGGAACGTCACACACACACCAACACACACACAAAAAAATTAATAATAATAAATAAAATATAAAAAAAATATTAAAAATAAAAAAATTATAAATATTAAAAAATCTGGAATAATATTGCTACGGCCATGGCTATGCCGCTTGCGCCGCCCCTGCTACCCAATACATCACACACTCACCCACCTCCTCCATCACTGCATCACTTACTCCCTCCACATCTTTCCCCAAAAGCAATGCCACCTTTCCATCCTTACACACTCTTCTGCGCACCTCATCCATCAATACCAGCTGATCCCTCTCAAATTCCCCGCATGTCACCAAGAAATGTTCCACATTCTCCCCTGCTCCACTATCACACATTATATACCTCATCCCTAACTATCCCACATCTCTTCTTTCTTATCCTCTTACAACCCAGCTGATGCAGTCCTCAGTCAAAATTGCAACCACACACCTTCCTGACCAGCATGGACCTCACATACCTCTCCACCATTCTTTGCCGATTTATAGCGTACTTTTTCCGTTTAATTCCTCCTCCCAGTCCTTCTCATTTCTCACCTTCACTTTCCCCTTCCACATGCGCACTGACCTAACCTCGTTATTTATCTCATACTTTCTCCTCAAGATCTCATATTTTTCCACCATCCTATTCCTCCATCCTCTAATAACTTTTACCAATCTGCTCTCTTGCCAAACAAAACCTTCATCTCTTCCCTCCTCTCCTCTAGCCTTCCTCCACCCCATATTTCCCCGTATTGCCACTCCTGCTACTGTATTACTTGCCCCCAACAGTCTTGTATGTCAACTGAGAGTTCATTGAGACATAAAAGGTAAATAAACGAAACATTTTTTTAAAACTTTTTTTTTGAACAATTAATAACAATTAATAACGACAATAAAATAACAACAAAAATAATTACAAATAATAACTAAATACATAAATAAATACATAAATAACTAAAAAGCTAACGAGAAGTTGTAAATTTGAAAATCCAAAACTGAGAGAAAATCTGTTGTGCCTTGATATGGGCCATTAAGTACATATAAACAATAAATGACTGACTACTGAAGAAAAAAACATGAATTAACTTATTACAACAAAATAAAATGACAAAGTGTTTTGGAGTGATGGCAGGGGAAGTCCAAAGACATAGGTGCTAAACATTTTAAGTATTTCATCTTTCCTCTTCTCCCACCACTTGAGCACATTTTCCATTACAATTATAATTCAGTCTCCCCTACCCAATACCTCTTCTTTCACCCCTGCTACTCACCTACCCAACACCTCTTCCTTCACCCCTGCTACTCACCTACCCAACATACATTACGCCTACTCTCCCTTCATAATCTTCATTTCTCTATTCGACCACCCACTCCTCAGACGCCTCTAGCCCGTCTCTGTATTTCTGGTTTCTCAATGATAAGATAGGTCCAGCGTAATGCTCCATCCAGGTAAGGCCTTTCAGCATATCCAATTCTGCATCAATAAAAACAGATATATTAAAGCACAAGGCACATGTATTAAGGTGTAATATCAAATATTACTGTACATAGTCCTCAACTCCATTCACCCGACTTGAAGAAAACACGTCAACCGATTAAAATAAATATAAATAAATCACTGGATTTTAGTAGACATAGTAACACAATGACTTACTGGTTCTGGTAGGTAGGCTATCATACAACACTCTACCCTTGGATGCTCCTACATTTGATGTACAAACCCAGTGGCCGCCAGTATTCATGATCTGCACATAATTCTCTACTGGAGTTCCAGTAAGTGAGCCTCCATTGCCTGGTTCCAAATATTGAACTGGCTAAAGGCCAACCATCTTTGGAAATTGTACATGAAGTAGGGCCTGTGCTTCATTAATTCCAACCATGCTCCAGATTGGGGAGTTACGAGAAAGTCTCTGGGTACTCTCTGCAGCTGACAAGCTGTTTGCATGGTAGTTATTTGCCATTTACCCTCGGTTCACACCATTCACAAAACAATCGGCCTCAATCTCTGAAGATTCCGTGGAAATGCACATCTTTTCTGGTTGTCATTGGTCCTGGTCCACAGTGCATGTGGGTGGTTGGACTGGCGGTAGAATGACTGTTTTGTTTCTCAGTATGGTCAAGAAGTGATTTGTTGAGATGTAGGCTAAGGGTTGACACCACACCAAGGTTTGCTGTCAGCCTCTTCCTTGGGACTCCTCTCTGCAACATTCATGGCCATATTCATATTGGCTTCCTGGATACTAGATAGGATCATAATCAAAGTCACAATCTGAGTATTGTGGGTAAGAGGGAGGGAGGGGTGAGCTGGTCTGCAAGCTTGCATAGCCACTCTCATATGTAGTTATTGGTGGGGATACATCACCTACAAGATTGTCTTGAACATAGTTTCATGACCTGGTGTAGTATGGGTCAAGTAAACTTTAGGTGTCCTGAATTGACCTTGCTTTTCATGTCATTACCATTACCATCCTGCAATGTGCAGGTACCGTTGGAGTGATGTCAGTTATTTCATAAGGCCCCAACCAGTCTTGTGCTAACTTGTCACCCTTCCTTGATGCTTTTCGTACTTTCTTCTTCAAGATATGGTCACTGTTAGGGAGTGTCAGTCCGTCCTAGCTCTCTAACTAACAGTTGAACTATTGTTAACATATAATTATAGTCATGCAATGCACAGACGGTATATAAAACAGTTACCTAACAGGTGTAGTCATCTGATTGGCTGTAATGTTATTCACTATAGGGACCTGTCAGAGCTGAGTAGATAACCTATAAAAGGAAAAGTCTGCTCAGCTAGGAGAGTCCCCTCTGTATTGTAAGATACATTCTCTAATTACTTTATCAGCAGTTATAGAATTAGCACAGGGACTGAGTTCAGACTATATATCAGACACACAGGCAGAGGTTGTGGGTTAGATATACAGTACAGGGATAACCATAACAGTTGGTGGCAGCGTACCAGATAGGACTCAGCCAGAGAAGAGCTATTTTCAACAGTTTTGAAATAGAAGCATCTAGTTAACGTTTTGGAGTTTGTCGTTCGCTGACTTTGTACAGAGCCACACTCGTATTGCTGGTGGCAGGGAATTTAGAGAGCATGGCAGCAGTTTTGACTATTGTTCAGTATTTGTCTTATAGCTACGTTCTACTTGTTCGTTTGATTGATTGCTTCAATTTGTTTGGTTCAGCGAAGCGCATCAGAACCTATTGATAGGGAGCGGATCCAGCCGCTTATAAACGCGGACGCCAACAGCCCATAGTTCCAGGCTTACCTCTCGACAGAAAGACAGGGAATAGTCATGGACTACAGGCGAGGTTCCAAGTAGTATACCCTAAACGACAGGAGGACAGCACTGGCGGAGCAGCAGGCAGACACAGACTTTCCCTGGTTATTGCGTTCAGCACCATTAGAGCAGTTGAATTTGGAGACGTCTAAGCGGAAGACAGCTGGGAAGAAGGATGACCAGACCCATTCAGAGGAGGAATTAAGACACTCATTTCAGTCAGGAGAACCAGAAGCAAGCTATGTGGGAACAGACTCAATGGCAGCAATGATGCTACTCCTCAGGATCAGGGGGAGCGCCATTGGCAGCAGCACTGATTGCAGTGAGAGGAAGAGAAAGAGAGAGAACATGAGCGGCGTAGAGAAAGAGAGAAAGAAGAAGCTGACCAGAGACACAGGGAGTATATCAAACGAGAAAGGGAATACTGGGAGGAGCTGATACATCGGCAGGACCTATCCTGTTGTTTTGTCAACAGGATCAGGAGTGACAGGACTGATTGCAGGTCATGTACCAAAATTCTGCAAGTTGGAAGGCGATGATGACTTGGCAAGTTTCTTCAATTCATTCCAAGAGCATATGGAAAATTATAGTGTGCCCTAGGAGCAGTGGCCAGCACACCTGGTCCCAGTCCTGAGTGCCGAAGTTAGGCAAGTCCATAGCTCACTGAAGAGACACATAAAGCGGGATTTTAACCAACTGAAGAAGGCACTGCTACTTCATTTCCACATAACAATCGATCACTACAGAAGGAAAATGACATCCATGAGGAAACGACCTCAAGAATCCTGGACAATGTATGTGCGAAGATATCAACAGTATAGTGCTCAGTGGAGAGCAGAGTGCTCTACCATGAAAGAAGTAGCAGACTTGTACGATAAGGAGACAGCATTGGAGAAAATGCCTCCACAGTTGGCATCATGGGTAAGAGACCAGAAGCCTTACTCAGCATCGGAAGCAGCAAGACTAGCAGACTCACATCTGCATAATCAAGGACATGTTGAGGAACAATACAAGAAACTGTCCCAGATAACAGAATTCAGAGATGGTAACAAGCGTCCCAATACTGAACAGCGGGCCCAAGGCATTAACCTCTTCAGGAAGGACATCAACCAAGCCAACAATGCAGTCAAGGAAGATAAGTTCCCAGAGCAATGAGGAAAGCCTAACAAGGAAACAGACAAGACATTCAAACCCTGGCGACTCCCAAAATTTGACAGTGAAAAGTGACCACGCTGTTTTAGCTGCAATGCCTATGGACACATATCCAGTATATGCTCAAAATGACAGCTCTGTGAACTGGGCAGAGGAGAATGCAACAGATGAGGAAAATGAAAGCACTGACACACCACCAATCAGATACACGGGAAGGATCTCTGGACAGCAAGCAGATGACATTATGATTGATACCGGTGCATCAAAGTCGGTCGTGCATAGTAGATTCGTCCCAGAAGATGCATACACAGGACTATGGTTGAATCATTCTCAAGACAGTCTAAAGTACTGAGATTGGCAAAGGTGAAGATAGAAATAGGTGGAAGGAAAATGAGGATAACAGCAGGCGTGTTCAATGGACTGAAACATGACGCTCTACTTGGAAGAGACGTAAGCTTCTTGAAAGCACTAATAATCGAACACAAAGCAGATCTAGGGGAGGCATTGTCTGTTACGACCAGGAGCCGAGCAAGGCAAGAGAAACAGGAGTTGGAAGACGATCTGAAGGCAGACGCTCAGAGTGGAACAGAGACAACTGCCTGGGAAAAAAGTATGAGGCGGAGAGACCAGAAGTTACCATGGACGACTTGCCCGTGTTTGAAGAAGACATTTTTTACCTGAGAAGGAAAGCAAGAAAAGGCAAACCCGAAATGAAAGACGGGCTGAACGACTGTAGCATGCATCGTCCTTGAATGCAGATAACCCTCTAGATGGAGGTGCAGATAAGCTGAGGAAGAGACAGGAAAATGATCCTACCCTGCAGAGGTACGACTGAAGGCAAATGCAGGAGATCAAGAATTTAGCTGGACGAATGGAGTTTTGATAAGGATAGTGATGAAAATAGACTCAGCTGAGGAGACAGAGCAGCTAGTACTGCCTGATGTGTACCGGTTGACAGTCTTGAAGATGGCCCATGCCCTACCCATAGCATGGCATCTAGGATGGGGAAAAACGGCCGCACGAGTGTCCCAGCGATTCCATTGGCCGGGACTACTAGATGATGTAGCACGATTTGCAGGGAGTGCCCACAATGCCAGAGGGGGACTCAACACAGAAGGAGTAAAGTGCCTTTGATGCCTCTACCCATCATTGAAGAGCCATTCAAGCGGATTGCCATCGACCTGGTAGGGCCTCTACCAAGATCCAAGGCTGAGCATCGTTACATCCTCACCATCATGGACTATGGCACACGTTACCCAGAGGCTGCCGCCCTAAGGAAAACAGAGAGTGAGACAATTGCGGAGGCACTGTTTACAGTCTTCACACGCATAGGGGTGCCGGAGGAGATCTTGTCAGATTGTGGCGCAAACCTGACTGGGAAGCTGATGACCGAACTTTGCAGTCTTCTCGGAGTAAAGAGATTGTGCACATCTCCATATCATCCACAAACTGATGGAATGCTGGAGCGATTTCATGCAACAATGAAGTCGATGTTACGAAAGACGCTCACCAAATTTGATCAGCAATGGGACAAGGCACTCCCTTATGTGTTATTTGCATACAGGGAGGTGCCGAATGTAACCACAGGATATTCCCCATTCGAACTTCTCTATGGCCGACAGGTGAGGGACCCACTGGACCTGCTAAAAGAGCAATCGCAAGCAGAGGCCTCTTGTCCTGAAAGTGTTCTGAACTAAATGCAGTGAATCCAGGAGCGCATCGAGTTGGTACACAGACTAGCAGGAGATCATGCAGTGACGGCCAAGAAACAGATGAAGACCTGGTATGAAAAGAATGCCGGAGTCAGAAATTTCAATGTCGGATATCAAGTATTAGTACTATTACCTGAGGGACCCTTCAAGTTGCAGGCGCTGGCTGGCAGGGCCCCTATACTGTCATCAGAAAGATCACAGATGTAACATATGAGGTGGCTGTAATAGACAGAAGGAAAACGCGAAGCATATTCCATGTGAACATGTTAGCACGGTGGTAAACTCCTACAACAATCTGCCTAGTAACAGAAGGAGAAACAGAAGACCAAGAGGACATACACACCTGGGAGCAGACTAATGGTCAGCAAATACCAGACATCGACAACAGACTATCAGGGCAGCAGAGAGAGGAGGTCAGGGAACATGTGGAAGAATTCAGGGATGTATTTCAAACAAGGCCTGGGAAGACGAACTGGACAGAGATTCGAATTCGGACAGGTGATGCACCACCAATGCACTTGCCACCCTACCATCTACTCAAAACAAGATATGCAATGGTTGAAGCAGAGATTAAACAGCTTTGTGACGAAGGAATAATCACACCCTCGACCAGCCCATGGGTATCTCCAATTGTCCTTGTACCTAAGAAGGACGGCTCTCTGAGGCTCTGTATTGACTACAGGAAATTGAATTAATTGACGACAGCAGACCCATTCCCAATGCCATGCATAGAAGACCTATTGGATGACCTTGGAAGAGCAATTTTTATATCCACACTGGACCTGTGTAAAGGATACTGGCAGGTACCAGTGGAGGAGAGCAGCCAAGAGAAGATAGCATTTATCACCCCCTCTAGGCAAATACCAGTTTACAGTCATGCCATCCGGACTTGTAGGAGTGCCGGCAGTCTTCCAGAGGCTGATGAACTCCATACTTGCAGATGTTCGAGGATTTGCAGCAGCCTACCTTGATGATCTGGTAATCTACAGCGTGACATGGGAAGAGCACTTTAGTCTTACGACATGTGAGAGAAGTTCTGCAACGCCTCAGGGAAGCAGGACTGACAGCTAAGCCTGAAAAATGTCACATTGGAACAACTGAATGTCACTTCCTAGGACACGTAGTGGGTGAGGGAAGGATTCGACCAGAGCAGGCCAAGGTCATGGCAGTGGGAGAGTTTCATGTACCACAAAAGAAGAGAGATGTGCAGGAATTCTTGCTACTACCGCCGTTTCATCCGGAATTTCTCCGAGATAGCAGCACCACTAATGGACCTGATGAAAAAGGATGCACCCGACAAGATAATCTGGCATCCAGAATTGGAAAAGGCATTTCAAACTTTAAAGGATGGACTGACTGGTGAAGTAATGTTGGCGGCACCAACAGCAGAGAGAACCATGATTTTACAAACAGATGCTTCCAACATTGGAATAGATGCAGTGTTGAGCCAGAAGGACAATGATGGCAATGAACAACCAGTAGCTTTCCATTCCAGGAAGCTATTACTCTGTGAAAGGAATTACTCAGCCGTCGAGAAGGAATGCCTGGCAGTCATAGGAGGAGGAATCAGACACTTCCGGGTCTAGCTCACGGGAGTTGCGTTTGAAGTTCAAACAGACTACAGATGTCTTATGTATTTGGACAAGTTCAAAGATGAGAATAGCAGGCTCACACGGTGATCTCTGGCATTGGCATTGCAGCCTTATGACTACACCTCTGAGGTAACTGTTTTATATACTGTCTGTGCATTGCTTATAACAATAGTTCAACTGTTAGTTAGGGAGCTAGGACAGGCTGACACTCCCTAACACTCCCTCCTTCTTCTCCTCTGTATTTATGGTATATATATAGGCTTATTATAAGTTCTTCTCATGGTTTGCATTTTGTTGATATCTTTGATCCTCCAAGTATATTTTAATCTCTTCAGGAGACAGTCAGTGTGTATATTCACATATGGTAACTCTTCTTCACAATCGCATTCTGCATTGATGGCTATGGCACCCCGAGCTGAGCGATAGAACATCAGTACAAAGGGTACTGCTTTGTTGATGATTGCACACTAGTGTTGATGCCATAAGTGGTGGGGAGCACAAATCAAAGATATCAACAAAATGCAAACCATGAGAAGAACTTATAATAAGCCTATATATATACCAACCAACAGTTATAATTGCTATATTGGAACTCTAGGTCATAGGAACCACCATTGATAAATATTAAAGTAAAGCTTCAAATATAGTAACTTACTTGTTCCAGACAGTTTGGCTGTCATTTGTGTATTTCGACAGTGCCCTCTTACAATGATATTGTTGAACTTTACAGCTACACCCTTTCTAAGCACTATTTAATAAGTATGCATTTTTAGATAAGCCTGTTATAGAACTATAATGAGTTTAAAATGCAATAATTTTAATCAAATCTTCCAAAGTAGTTCATTCTGCATTTATTAACAGACACTAAAGTCCTATATAGCTATTTCAGTTAAATCTAAAGAATCTGTTTTGTTTTTGGTAACATAACAAGTGTACATAACAAGAATAAGTTATTCAACCAACATTCAGTCGTGGTGCTTCTTAAATACATCTTTACGATGGAGGGAAGAAAATGAGTGTTCTGCTGTGGCTGAAGTAACAGAATATGTCAGGTATAATCCTGCAGCATGCCTTTCATTCAATAGCAGCAGAAATGGTTCTTATACTGTACTTTTGTAATAGTAGTCGTAGTTCCTGAAAATGCTGTCCTGATAACATCAAGAATCATCAAAACTTGTACCTTCAATCTCTCTAGGTAAAAATATTCTTCCAAATAAGCACTTATCGCAGCCAACATCATTGTAGCATTGTTTCCATTGGCAAAAAAGAAGAAGTGATTCGATGTTTTGTATAGTGTCAAGATCTTTCTGATTAAAACGCCTTCAACCTCACCTGCAGTTAACTCAGTCGCTTCAAAATACATATGACAGTATATACCTTTCTTTAGGATTTGCATATATGTGGGGTTGCACCATCATCAAATCATCGGGGCATTTTCTTTCTTCGTGGAAGAGTTGGTGCTGCTGTGAAGTCTTTGGAATCATAAAGGACCTGATCATAAAATGCATCGAACCTTTCCTCACTTCTCAGGGATTGCATATAAGAAACAAGGCATTTAGCTCCCTTTATGGCCTCGTGAACTGTAATGTCTTGTGCCTGAAAATTGGTTTTGAATTGATCAGATGCTGAAAATACCAGATAAGCTAGTTTGAGGCCATAATAGGTATCAAAATTATCCATTTTGGTTGCCATTCCACTTGCTTTTGCAGCATATTCATCATGCCCCTGACTGATCTCCTCCAAAGCATTTTGTAAGGTATCGTAGTTCTTTAAAATGCTTGCTATGGATGCACGCCTCCCAGTCCAACATGTAGGGCACAACATTCTTAATTTAGGAGATAGTTGACCAGTGTTAATTCTTACCTCCCCCCCTTCTTAAATTTTTAAACAAGGTATGCCATTTAGGAGACATTTTAATAAACAGGGTTAATTCAAACACAAAATTCGTAGCATCTCTCACTATATCACAGGTTTTAGTTAAATCCTTCAGAGGTTGTGAGCCAGGCAATGAACGTAGAGTGCCTTTGGTTCATCCTTCTTAACTAAAGCTTGAACTCCATTCCTGATTCCGCTCATATTGGTAGCACCATCAAGTGCTTGACCCCGACATTTACTGATGGGCAATGAGCTCTGCAACAAGACATCTTTTATTAAAGAAAATATTGTCATCGCTTTAGTATCAGGAAGTTAAATAAGGCCTAGGGTAGTCTCATGAATGTTGCAGTCGTGATCTACCCAATGTATTGATAATGACATTTGTTCATCACCATCTGATGCTTGAAAACCAAGAAGCAGCATTGATTTTAGTCCAAAAAAAATCGAAACCAGAGAGACCATGATTGTAACTATTTCATTAACTATCTCTGGGGAAATATATTCTCTCTGTCATAGCCAGGGCATCATTTCAGGGAAATCCTTAGCCTGTAATAATAGTAATTGATACAGATTACCACTGAAAGTCCCTTGTGATCACATGACAATCCCATAAAATTAATGTAGTTTGTACATGCATCATGTGCCAAATTTACATGTGGCTTTGTATTAATTCACACCTTGATATATCCAATCATGAATGTGAATCTTTGGTTTATAAAGGGGGAGGTTGACACTTGGCTGAATATAAGGGGGAGCCCTGATACTTTGCTAAAAATAAGAGGGAGCCACGCACCCCACCCCCCCCCCCCCCCACCCCCCTGCCCCCCTGTTCCTATGCCCTAGAGAATGCATCATTCGCTTCACCCCAAAGACAGCAAAGATGAAATCATTTACCTGAGTTCGAAAGAAAAACAGCATGAAATAGTATACCAAGTATAATGCACACTACTATATATGTTACAACATTCCCTGTAAAAAGAAGCTATCTGCATGGTAGTTATGGAGAAAAGATGAGTGTCTGACCACCATAAAATCTAGCATTGAGATATCCTGAATTGAATTCTTGTTCAGCATTTATTTTGCTTCAAGAACACCTTGAATGTTAAATCCATTGGAAATATTTAAGACTTGTCACTAACCTGGTTAATAAATTCATGGCCCTGGTCCATGATCATTTTCCTTGAGGACCATAACTGTAGATGAGCTCAAGTATCACTTTAGCAATATCAGCAAGATTTTGACTTAATGGGACGAGCAAACACCCACTTGGTGAAAAGGTCAGTCACGGTGCAGACATATCTGTGGCCTTTATCAGTAGCTGCAAATGGGCCAATCAGGTCAATGCCCAGAGTCTCCCATCTTTAATATATATAATGTTTTCTTACTACCAAGATACAAAAAAACACAGTTATTATACTCAAACTCCTCTTATCTGGGCAGGCACTGTCCATAACCTAGAAACAGCCACATCTGGGAACACCCCCACATTTACCCCAATATTGATGATTTGCCTTGAATTTTGCATCCCTAAATATACGAAGTGCATGTATATACATGCAGTGTACATGTACATGCCACACATACATGTCCATACTGCACATGTGCACTGACTGAAAACAAACATGAACACAGTTAGAAATGATGGTGCTTGCCCCAGTGATTCGAGCAGTGTCATGTCATTTCTTCTCAAGAAGATTTCTTTGAGGAACACGCGATATACATGACTTGATTGTGCAATGTGAGGGTGCCCAGGTGCCTAGTAGACACATTCCCAGACATGGTGTGCCCGGTTGAAGAGAGTTTAAGCATATATGTTCATGTGATTTGCATGGGACATTGCAGTATAAAGTCAGTGACCTATGGGAAACTTTGATGGGATGTGGCTCTGGTCTGGTCTTAATCTTCTCTTTTTTGGGCACCGCTGACAAGTGGATATCTAAAAACACAATAACATGACTGTAGTTTCATGAGGCAACATTTTGATATGTTACATGTTATGATTCACAGATTTCCCAGACTAATACCGGTCCACAAATTGAGCAGGCAACTCATAGATTGTCAACACAAACCATGGATCCATACTTTGAGGGGAAACTTATCAATGTCTACTCAAAATATATACTTTGGAAACTATAGACTGTGTCGATTCAAAAGATGATCCACACTTCATACTTAGAACTTACTATATATACTAGGCTAATGACAATTAATAATGTAAGAAAGGCATTAAATATAACATCATGTATATAATTATATATAATTATATATATAGTACATTTTTATAAATGGTTAGTGTCCAGGGTAAGGACGGATATCAATGCCTGTGGAACAGACCGTCCTAACAGGGTAGGGTCGGGCATGTGGAACAGACCGTCCTAACAGGGTAGGGTCGGGCATTGATGCCTGTGGAACAGACCGTCCTAACAGGGTAGGGTTTCCCAAAGAATTACTAACAACGGCCACAAATAGCAACCATGTGTCGTGGATTTGGGCTCCAATGCTCCCTACTTGCTGCTGTCTGGGTGGAAATGAGGAGTATATACTTCTTACCTACCATTCATGTGGCAGAGCCTCCACTTGGGTCCACATGCACTGTGGAGAGGCACATAGCTACTGGTTCCCAGGAAGACAAGCCTTTCCCTCCCTGCTTACCTGATTACTAGTGCTACATGAGGGGAGTAACTGCAATGACCTAATAGAGCAGTGCTGCAAGCATAGGGAAGCGTAGTGGAAAGTGGTGGAAGCATGCTTTTTATTTGAGTCTGCTATTTTGAGCAGCTTCATCATGGAGGTGCATGTTAGGCCAGCTGAGCACGCACAAGTGTCTACTAAAAGAGACAACCTCATCTTTTGCCTTGAGCTTGCTGTTCAACTTATATGCACATTTTCATCTGGAAGTGTCCAGGATGTCCTCGGAGTGATGAGTATGCTTAGCATACCCAACTAAACCATGATCTTGACCACTATCCTCGTACTTGGTCAAGGCCAATAAGTGTGTCGTGGGGAGGGTACAGGTGAAGGAAGCAGCATACAGTGTGGGAACAGACATAAGTCACGGACATTGTGCTCTACCTGCCAAGTTCACCTGTGCACAGATGAGTGCAGGTGCTTCGAGAAGTACCACAAGCATATGGATCACTGCCCGTGACCACCTCAGCCCTGCCCTTTTTGTATATGTGAACTATTTTTTCTTATATTTGCGTGTCATGCTATGTGCATAAGTGTTGATAGATAAACACCATGCACATACATACTTCCATGCACATATTATATACGTCCATGCTTCTTCTTCTGCAACCAAAATATTTAAAATCGCTCAACATTTTCATGCTGAGACACATGAAACTTGTAGTTATGACCATGTGCTAGTTGTGAGAATACATGGACAGCTACAGTGTAGTGACAAGCTATGGACAGTTACAGTGCAGTGACAAGCCATGGACAGCAACAGTGCAGTGACAAGCCATGAACAGCTACAGTGCAGTGACAAGCCATGGACAGCTACAGTGTAAGTGACAAGCCATGGACAGCTACAGTGTAGTGACAAGCCATGGACAGCTACAGTGTAGTGATAAGCCATGGACAGCTACAGTGCAGTGACAAGCCATGGCAGCTACAGTGCAATAACAAGCCATGGATAGTTGCAGTGCAGTGACTGGGATATCCATGGGCCACCATAAAACTACCATAACAACTGTTTGTCAAGATGGGCCACTTATTATATCAGTAAACAACAAAATGGGCCTTTAAAACTTAGCCATTACATAACAGCGAGGGACAGAGCATGTACACAATATGAAAATCCTGATTGTTGTTTGTTTGTCTACTGTTTCTGCAATTGTGTTCATGAGAGATATATAATTAGCCTCCCAACCTTCAGGAGTTCTGGCAGAGCACACTTTGAACAGTGTAGTTTGAGGTCATCATACATATGCACGGAGATTTGGTGACCATAATAATGATGGAGCAAGATCAAGTGTGGAGAGACAGGAGGGTGGGCTTTGGGTGAGCAGGGAGGTGAGCTTAATAAATATATCTCAACATCAATAGCTAAGTAGACACTTAACAAAAAACAGGTACTTAATATAACATATATATCCCAGCTTATCAACCAGCCTTTATGATATTACTATATAATATATCACTATTTATAAATACTTACCCAACTACATAAACATCCTTTCAAAAAACCATCCCAATTAGAGTTAAATGCTTGGTCCTATTCTCAATTGATGAGCAGCAGAAGGTTTTGCGTGAGGCCTATGACATCAATGGTGCATATCAAGGTCAGAAGCATACCTTGGCACATCTTACACAGGATTATTATTGTACCACTATGGTGTGTACAACATTCTTTCACCTATAGACAAAATAGCCATGACAAGTTGTGTCATGTACATTATTGCAAAGACGAGACAAAATTTTTTTCCGCTTGAAAGAAATCTGCCAAGTTCTATGAAATCAACATGAAGTGTATTAAACAGCTACATGAAGTTTATTAAACACACACATGTACTGGGGGAGCTACATGAAGTGTATTAAACACACACATGTACGAGGCGAGTTACATGAAGTTTATTAAACACACACACATGTACTAGGGGAGCTACATGAAGTGTATTAAACACACACATGTACTACATGAAGTTTATTAAACACACACATGTGCTAGGGGAGTTACATGAAGTTTATTAAACACACACATGTACTAGGGAGTTACATGAAGTTTATTAAACACACACATGTACTAGGGGAGCTACATTAAAAACACACATGTACTAGGGGAGATACATGAAGTGTATTAAACACATGTACTAGGGGATACATGAAGTTTATTAAACATACACATGTACTAGGGCAGCTACATGAAGTGTATTAAACATACACATGTACTAGGGGAGTTACATGAAGTTTATTAAACACACACATGTACTAGGGGATGAAGTGTATTAAACACACACATGTACTAGGGGAGCTAATGAACTGGTCATGGAGCTCCCACATCTGGTGCACCCACTGCAACACATGCTGTGGGAGGCATCATGCAAGCATCTGCTCCACTCCAGGAACTGGTCGTGGAGTTCTGCATTTGGTGTTTCTGATAACCCACAGTCAGAGGATGCAGGAGCAGCACGTGGACCAGCCACGTCAGCGATGTTAGCGAGTCCAGCAATGTTCACATTGATTGATCAGCCCCTTTGTTGAGAAATTTCGCTGATCTATCTATGTGGATGACCTCAGGGCGGAGTCTTATAACGTTGAGAGTGCTTATGAGTTCTACATCAAGTCAAAGTTGCGTTTGGCAGAGGCTCAGTATAACATTGGTTGAGAGTCAAGTCCTTGGAGTGCAGAGGGACGTGATCGCAGAGTAGCTCATCTTAGATGTCAGTGATGTCTTTCAAGCCATGAAGGACACACCAGCAGCCAAGAGGAATGCCGTATATAAGCCTTGACACAAGCTCCTCCATCCGTGGGAGTGATCTCACCACTCACTGTATGATTCAAACAGCTGTGTCAGCACCTGTGCGAGACCAAGACAGGTGGGGGGACCCCTCTATGTAAGGTCACTATCTGAGAGGAAGAGGTTGATCTCTGATCACCAACAAGCTGAGCCTTTCAAGGGAGTTATGGATGTGTCTGTATACATGTTGTGTGGCTCCAGCGGTCCACCTGGTGGAGTTCCTGATGTGACATGGCAAGCATTCGTTAGCTGTTTCAAGCACTGCACATCAGGAGAGGCTGGCCAGTGGGGATTGTGTCTGGCAATGCCAGGACCTTCAAGGCTGCCAAGAAAGCCTCACCGCAGGACAGTGCAGAGATCAAGCACCAGCTCTCAGGTGTCAATGCCAAGTGGACCTTTAATCTGGAGAAGGCATCTTGCTGGGGGGAGGGGGGGGGGGGGGGGGGGGGATGTGATTAGGATCATGAAGAGGTGTCTGTGAAAAACTGTAGGCAAGGCATGACTCACATAATTATGATGAACTGCTGACATCAGTCACAAAAGTCTAGATGAACACTAAACTCCAGACACACCTGCTAATTAGAGTTCTCACTCTGCCTGACTTTGCAGTGGATGATGCCACAAGCTTTGAGGCCGACATCTACTGGGATGATCTTACCTGTAGGATGCAACACCTCAGCAAGACGGTGGGGGACTTCTGGAGAAGGAGAGCAGAGTATGTGTTGCTCATGGCCACATCAGAGGTGTGTTTGTCAGGGTGCGGTCTGGTGGAGGACATTAATTAAACCATCAGAAGACCTGTTCAATGGCTGCATCCGCTTCAAGAGATCTTATTGTCTGCAAGGAAGCTTCATGCATGTGGCCATCTGTGGATGGTCTAGAATAGAACCCAAACTAGCCAGGTCAAGGATAGAAGATCAACTAGTCCGGACAAGGAGAGAACCTCAACTAGCCAGGACAAGGATACAAGCTAGGACAAGGACATAACCTCAACTAGCTAGGACAAGGTTAGAACCTCAACTAGCCAGGACAAGGACATAATCTCAACCAGCCAGGACAAAGATATAACCTCAACTAGCCAGGACAAGGATAGAACCTCAACTAGCCAGGACAAGGATAGAACCTCAACTAGCCAGGACAAGGATATAACCTCAACTAGCCAGGACAAGGATTATAACCTCAACTAGCCAGGACAAGGATAGAACCTCAACTAGCCAAGACAAGGATATAACCTCAACTAGCCAGGACAAGGATATAACCTCAACTAGCCAGGACAAGGACATAACCTCAACTAGCCAGGACAAGGATATAACCACAAGGATATAACCTCAACTAGCCAGGACAAGGATATAACCTCAACTAGCCCAGGACAAGGATATGACCTCAACTAGCCAGGACAAGGATATAACCTCAACTAGCCAGGACAAGGAGAGAACCTCAACTAGCCAGGACAAGGATATAACCTCAACTAGCCAGGACAAGTCAACTAGCCAGGACAAGATAGAACCTCAACTAGCCAGGACAAGGATATAACCTCAACTAGCCAGGACAAGGATATAACCTCAACTAGCCAGGACAAGTCAACTAGCCAGGACAAGGATATAACCTCAACTAGCCAGGACAAGGATAGAACCTCAACTAGCCAGGACAAGGATTCAACTAGCCAGGACAAAAGGCCAACTAGCCAGGACAAGGCGAGAACCTGATTGCACAAATTTTCACTCCAGGCCTCAATGCCATAATGGTGTTCATTGGTGCATACTTGTGGTCTGTGCTATGTTATCACTATAGTGGTGGCTGTTAATTAGTGCATACGTGTGGTCTGTGCCCACAGCCTTCATGACTGTGATGTAAGTCAGTCGACCAGTGGGAATGTCTTGCTGGAGCATATATATCTCAGAGGCCTCCACCTGGCGAGGAGGACAGGAGACCTCCCTCCACCACATCCTGTGGGAGAAGGAGCAGGCTGCTAGGCCACACCCATAACTGGAATTATTATTATTCTGGACAATTATTCAACTCTTTCAAGTTCCATGATCTGTTGTGAGTGGAGGACAATAAAAGCTTCATTGAATCATGCATTATAATTCTTAATTGCCAACAGAAAACTACAATATATCAATCTTATTACCAGGCATCCAGTCACAAGCATACACAAACCCATCTTGATCTACACACACACCGAAATAGGATGTACCACCAAACGAGGTGACATAGTCTCCCTCAGTGGTGAACACTACTATCTTACGTACACCAGCATCTGCCACATACACATACTGACCAGCTACACACAAACTACGTGGACGCTTCAACCTCTTCACACCATCCCCATCACAGTCAAAGGAGCGTAGGAATTCACCACCATTACTGAAGACTTGAATACTCGAGTTCCCATCACTGACGTACACGTTTTGATGACTGTCATGAGATAGGCCATACAATGCATTTTTATCTGTACCAACAATCTGTCTCACATATTTCAGTTCTCTGTCGTACACCATGATTCTACCTCCATTGCCACACTCAGTAACCATCACTTCATCTCCAACTACTGCAACATCTTCATGTCCTGGACCTTGCTCTTGCTGGACTCTGGGCACTTCAACCTTGCTGCAGTTCTTGTTCGACTTGAAGATTCGCCTAGTGCCATCATCAACAAAATAGATGTTGTCTTCATTGTCTACAGCAATACCTTTTAAATGTTGAAATTTATGTTCCAAGTGATTGATACTTCTCAATTGTTTCCCTTCTTTATCCAAGACCACGACATCTCCTTTATCTTCAGCAACTATAAGCTCACCCACAGAGTTAACAGTGATACCACAAGGCCTTTTTGCATCACGCCACACCATGACAGGTTTGTCTAGTTGAGTAAGTGGGATGGGGACAAGCACAGGGAATGGACTGCCTGCTACTTGATGTCCATTAACTGAGATCGTAAGTTCATGTCTTCCACGGAGAGTGGATTTGAACTGGATGCGATATTGGTCGGCTCCAACTTCTTCGGTGCTGGATTTGATGTCAGCTCCACTGTGCAGACACTTCATATGGCAGTCTATTGGAACAGCACGTTTGGCTGGCTTGTTGCCACACAGTTGAGT
Source organism: Cladorhizidae sp. MBARI D1340-BT2 (assembly GCA_028752905.1). Classification (NCBI taxonomy): domain Eukaryota; kingdom Metazoa; phylum Porifera; class Demospongiae; order Poecilosclerida; family Cladorhizidae; species Cladorhizidae sp. MBARI D1340-BT2. Next base: position 7,209,856 of record JAQNBH010000013.1, read on the forward strand.
GGTGGTCGAAAAGACCACTTCTGATAACTTCCCAGCCTCAGCCTTGCTGGACACAGTGTTGATGACTAGAGTGATAGGAAGTCTAGTTATCCTAGCCTGGGTCTGGAGGAGCTGCTCCAGGGCCTCAGCACAGCTTACCTCCACCGCTACATCAACCTCCTCCATTGGCGTAAGCTTCTGCCCCAGCTTGGCGCTGTCTTCAATTATTTTTTGCTGGATATTATTAATCTCAGCATGTGTGCACATAACCTCATCATTGGAAAATTGCTTCACACACTGCTCGGTGTAGTCCACGATGCTCTGCACCTCTGCAAGGGAAATGGATATGTTCGTCTTCTGTTCTTCAAGCTTCTTTGTTTTCTCACACACTCTCTTTTTGGCCTCCTCTAACATCTTCTGCTTGTGCCTTTCAATGATAGCATGTAGCTCCTCGAAGGACTTCACAATTGTGTTGGCTACAGACTCACCCTGGGCTGTTAGCTCATATTCCGTGGTCTGTATCTCCTTAAGAGCACAAGATAGATTGGCCACCATTTTTCTCAGAGGCCTCAAGCTCTCCATTAGCTCTTTTTTCTTGTCCTGAACTGCTATATTGATCTTCCGCATGTCATACAGTTCTTTGAGGCAGTTTATAGGAAAAGGCATTTCGAGATTATTTACATTGCCCTCAGGCAGGGTGGTTTCTTTGTGACACTGGGGGCAAGAAAAAGGCTGGTCTTTGCCTGTCCTGTGGGCTAGCTTGAGGATGCATTGCTTGCAGTAGCAATGAAGACAAGGGAGGTTCTTGGGCAGAGTGTACTGCTCCTGGCAGATGGAACATGTGATCAACTTCTTTAACTCCATCAAATACTCAGCCTCCTCCATGTCTCTAGCCATGGTAGCAATGTTTAGAGAGAACTAGTAGTTGATTAACACTTTTAAATTGAAAAATACAGAACTTCAGCAGACAATAGCTACAGGAAACAGTACAAATTGGGTGTGGCTTTAATTATATTCATGAGTGGTGTGCAATGCTGCACCCACAAAAAGGGTGTGTCATCTGGTATTGCACATGTGCAGAGACAAGACTGGGATTGTGTCACATGTTGGTAGTTAGGCAGATCTATAGTAATGTGCAGTACTACCCATAAGATGTGTAACTATATTATAGGCCATGATGAGGTCATTATTGCCTGACATTGCAGCCACACATGAAACACAGTGAAGGACTAAGTCTCAACTTTCTTTGATACTGTAGAGAGAGGAGAATATTTGTCATGCAGCCATACATATGTATTGTCCAAGCAGATAAGGAGAACTCTCCCAGGCCCACTGCACACTACATGTCCCATGCCCTCCACCAGACCTGATTCAGGTGTAGCCTAGGAAACACACTGGTGTGTGTATGTGGGCTAGTAGCCACAAGGGAGAGCCTTTTTGTCTCCAAACAGGTGGTGAGATATATGGGGGTAGAGCTCTCTCTCTCTTCATTATTATATACCTTGAATGGAATTCTCCCTCCAACAGTCATTGTCCTCCAATAGTCTCTGCCCCATTATGAGGTATGAACAAAACAGAGTTTGCCCTTGAATTATCTTTGCAACATGCACTCATCTTGTGTATGTGCATATGAGGTTAAATTTGAAGCTGGAGGTGAAGAATGTTAGGAGGATGGAGGCAAAGATGGTGCAATTAACCTCCTAATGCATGGAGAGGTGGCAGCTTAAGCCACACCCAAAATTGCTGAGCTCAATTCCAAACTACAAAGTCGAGAAGGTCAGGATTCTAGTGACCCTTTCACAGACCTGACAATGACATGGAACAACTGGAAACTAATGAAATACTAGTCCATGACTGAGGACTAGCAAAACCCTTCTTTCCAACTGGGCTAGGACCCTGGCCTCCATTTTCTTTCAATTGTTTTGTGGTTAGGTGAAGCTCAATAGGGCCTGGGAGGAGCCATTGCCAAGGCTAAATGAGTTCACACATGCTCTTCATTATTGAACCTGTGGCAACTATTGGAGCCAATAAAAGGGGTGGCTCCACTGGTGCAGGTTGAGGGGGCATTTGGGGATTGGGGGGAAACTGTGCTGAATCCATTTATTAAAGCCAAAAGTTTTATAATCATATACACACAAACATACATACACCAATTACAACGATTAGCCATCACAATGAGGTTTTGGCAGGCTGGTGGTCTGGGGTAAACTTCACAGGCTGCAAAGGATGGCCACAAAATCATTGGGGGCTCTTATGCCTACACCAGTAACAAGAGGCACACACAAGCAGTTATCACTGCTCCAGTAACAAGTGGTACACACAAGCAGTTATGGCTGCACCAGTAACAAGAGGCACATACAAGCGAGGTACATACAAGCAGTTATGACTGCTCCAGTAACAAGAGACACACACAAGCAGTTATGGCTGCTCCAGTAACAAGAGGTACACACAAGCAGTTATGGCTGCTCCAGTAACAAGAGGCACACACAAGCAGTTATGGCTGCTCCAGTAACAAGAGGTACACACAAGCAGTTATGACTGCTCCAGTAACAAGAGGCACACACAAGCAGTTATGGCTGCTCCAGTAACAAGAGGTACACACAAGCAGTTATGACTGCTCCAGTAACAAGAGGCACACACAAGCAGTTATGACTGCTCCAGTAACAAGAGGCACACACAAGCAGTTATGACTGCTCCAGTAACAAGAGGCACACACAAGCAGTTATGACTGCTCCAGTAACAAGAGGCACACACAAGCAGTTATGACTGCTCCAGTAACAAGAGGCACACACAAGCAGTTATGACTGCTCCAGTAACAAGAGGCACACACAAGCAGTTATGACTGCTCCAGTAACGAGAGGCACACACAAGCAGTTATGACTGCTCCAGTAACAAGAGGCACACACAAGCAGTTATGACTGCTCCAGTACAGCAGTTATGATTGCTCCAGTAACGAGAGGCACACACAAGCAGCTATGACTGCTCCAGTAACAAGAGGTACACACAAGCAGTAATGACTGCTCCAGTAACTAGAGGCATATACAAGCAGTTATGGCTGCTCCAGTAACAAGAGGCACACACAAGCAGTTATTATGGTTGCTCCAGTAACAAGAGGTACACACAAGCAGTTATGACTGCTCCAGTAACAAGAGGCACACACAAGCAGTTATGACTGCTCCAGTAACAAGAGGCACACACAAGCAGTTATGACTGCTCCAGTAACGAGAGGCACACACAAGCAGCTATGACTGCTCCAGTAACAAGAGGTACACACAAGCAGTAATGACTGCTCCAGTAACTAGAGGCATACACAAGCAGTTATGGCTGCTCCAGTAACAAGAGGCACACACAAGCAGTTATGACTGCTCCAGTACCAAAGTAAATTGTGACACATGATTATAATTGTGTCATGTGTCAGGACCTCTCCTCTTGGAGGGGGGAGAAGGCCATGCTTGTGGGTACATACCTTTTTTAATACTTTTCAATGATTTTGGTCCCACAAGGTGGACCTGTGTGTGATGTGATGTGATTTCCAATGAGGTTACACTAGTGGTGTAGCAATAAACTAGGGCTGAAATATGGCAAAACCACCATGGCCATTTATAAAAGCTCAACCCTAGGTCTTCAGCACTTGTCATTTATGATGCCGATGGCCCACAGATACAACATGAATTATCTTCACAGGCAGTCATATATGAATTATTCCTGTGGGAGAGAGAGTCCGTGTGGATTTTTCAGGGCCATTCTTGGGAGCAATGTTCTTGATAACAGTGGATGCCCATTCCAAGTGGCCAGAGGTGCACCAGACAACAGCTTGCAAAAAATTATGTATTGTGGAAAACGTTCTCTACTTACGAGTTGCCAGATCAAGTCATTACTGATAATCTTCCTCAATTTGCACTAGAAGAGTTCTCAGCCTTCGTGAAGAGTAGCGGTATATTGCACCTTCAGTCTGAACCTTACCATCCTGCTTCCAATGTCAGGGGGAGAGATGTGTGAAATCTTTCAAACAAGAAATGAAGCCTCACTGAATGGTGGCAGATCTGTACCTGAAAGGATAGCAAACTTTCTTCTCACCTATCGTAGCTCACCACATTTTACTAGCGGGTAACTCCTAGTTCCTTGTATTCCTACAGAGAGAAGTTCCAACAGGTTGGATTTGATCCAGATCGGGGAAAGATAGTCGGAGATCAAGCACACCAGAAAAATGATATCACGATCGAGGATCTCAAAATCGAGAATGGGGTGTGGCAGAGCATGTCATGGCGAGATTTCTCACCAAAAGACGTTTTCAGAGTAGAAACAGTTTCATTATGTTGAAAAGGTCATTATGTTGAAAAGGAAGCCATTTTGACAAGAATGAGTGATTTCAGACAGTTTTTCCTCAGAAGAACATGCGGAGTGCTCCAGAGTGGATTCCAGGCATTGTCAAAGACTGCAATGGACCTGTGACCTCTATGATCAAGACAAGAGTAAAATCAATTGTGGAAACGGCACATGCCAGATCAAGGAATTGGTTGCCAATCAGCTGAAAAGCCAACAAGTTGAACCAGTTCTTGCAGCATCTCCAACATAGAGAGACGGCAATGGATTCCTAAGAGAAGGATGACCTGCAAGTACGGAGTGGCCCATCATCTCGTCAATATCCAGTTGAGTCCAGCGGATACCACTAACAGCAAGTTCCCTTCATTATTGAACTTTGACATTGTAATAACTGTGTGCAGTCTTGTCTGTTGTGGCATTACTGGTATTACATCATGTCTGTGTTAGGTTAAGACCACGCCTCCCTTCATAGGAGGGGCCCTCTACAGTAACTATATATTACATCGTGTCTGTGTTAGGTTAAGACCACGCCTCTGTTTGTAGGAGGGGCACTCTCCAGTAACTATATATTACATCATGTCTGTGTTAGGTTAAGACCACGCCTATGTTTGTAGGAGGGGCACTCTCCAGTAACTATATATTACATCATGTCTGTGTTAGGTTAAGACCACGCCTCCCTTTGTAGGAGTGGCCCTCTCCAGTAACTAGAGATATGATGCAGTAGCTTTGCACTTGCTTGCTTGAGATTGTTAGTGTATCCTTTTGGGGGGATGCCTTGCTAGTGTTCTGAATATATCATCAACTGCATGGAACTTACCACCATTATGATCACTAGGGCAGCCTAGAGGAGGAGAGGGAGGAGGATAAGTAGGGGAGGGGTGCAGGAGGAGGGGAGAATTAGGGGAGGAAGAACAGGAGGAGGAGGAGGAGGAGAAGGAGAGGAAGTATGAGTATATGTAGGAGGAGGAAGACAAGGAGAGAAGACAGGAGGAGGAGGGGGAAGATGTGGTATGGAGGAGAAGGGCAGGAGGGGGAGGAGGGGAGGAGAGAATTAGGAGGCGTACAGGTGGAGGAGGCAGAGGAGGCAGAAAAGAAGGAGGGAAGAGGAGAGGATGGGGAGAAGTTGGAGTAGGGGAGGAGTGAGGGTTGAGAAGGAGGAGGAGAGAGGGTGGGGAAGGAGTAGGAGAGAGGGTGGGAAAGGTGGCAAGGTCTGATTTCATAATGTTGTGGTTACCACTTTAGAGCTCCATAGATTCTGCAGACTTCACTGTATGAACTTGATATATAGCTCAAAAGATAGGTCTCTCTGTGTGCTCTCTTTTGATATAAAGCTGCATAGGCATAACTATGCTAAAGTTACACGCAGCCAAAGTGGGGGGCCCTCAAAATCTGAGTGCCTGAACTGGTTTTAGTTGTGGTTGCTGATTGGCAAGTGCTAGCCAGTTATCTGTAGCTAGAGGAGGCTACTCTACAACTTCCTGCTTGCATTTAGGCACTAAATCATGACCAAGTAGGCAAGAGCGGGTGATGAATAATAAAAAATTCCGTTGAATCGGAAAACCCAAGCAAAAGACAACTTGCACATGGTGTGTCTGCTCATATTCATGTAAAAGGAAGGAGGATGACAATGGCATGAAACCGTGGCTACAAAGAGTAAGGGCAAGGCCTCCTGGTGGGCTCTTAAGAAAACCATCTCTTCTAGTTTGGGACCAACTCAGAGCACATAAAACTGAAGCCATTAAAGAGAAGGTGGGAGAATTGAAGACCCAAGTAGCCGCCATTCCTGGGGGGCTGACGAGTCTGAAGTCATTTCATGTCCCGGTAGGTAGGATTTGCATGTAGTCATGGTTACTGGGTACATATTAGTTGTAAAGGACATCTTTTGCTGTGCTGATCTCCTGCCTTATGTTCAATAGAAAATACTGGTAGCTTGCCTTGTATAAATAAAAATATGCATTCTAATTTTACTTTCTTTAACCAGAATACAGTGCAACATTTTGGGGTGGGATGCTTAAATACACTAAGTAGTAAATATTCTGTGCTGAAATGAGGTGCGTTTATATGCCCTAAAATACGATAGGACTACAAATGAATGATTTTCTATATAGAGCACATCAAACATTAATTAAGTTGGCATCAATTATCTGTGTACTCTGAACCATACTATAATTAAGCTCGCAAAAAGGTCTGCAGCTAACTCGGAATCCTCTCAATACTCACATTTGGAAAAGGACCGCTGAAGGGAAATATTATTACAGTACAACAATGTTCCATAACACTCCAGGAATGGCCAGATTTAAATCTCTCAAAACCCACTACACTGCTGTGGGTCTGACCACAAGAGAACATGACAACCACAACAGGCTACCTCACAACACACGGCCCTTGGCGAATGTAGTCGGGTTCCTCACAAATTTTGCAGAGATGAATGCAATTCTCTTGCCAGGGCGCATTCCTGGGTACAAACGTGATGAACTTCAGCTACTACCTTCCAGCACTACCAAGGAGGTATACAATAATAATACACAGTCAGAATTATTATTATTATAGTCATCTTCACAGTCAGAAGTCAGAATTATATAATAGTCATCTTACATTCCCTTGGCAGTCTGTGTGGATGTACAAGGGAGCAGTCCGAACAGAGAGCAATAGAATATAGTACCTTTTGCACACTTTGGCAGAAGCCGACAACCCACATAACGGTCATGAAGCCAATGTCTGACCTGTGCTGGGTGTGTCAGCAAAATAGTGTGGCAATTATGAGAGCCGCCAATACTCATGAAGAGGATAAATCAGAGGTAAAAATTTTCTCTAACACAACACAATAATATTATTACAGTTTACACCGTCCACAACAAGGTTGTGAAGCAGGCCGAGGTTCACTTGGAGCTGGCTACAAAGGCTAGAAGCTACTTAAAGGCTCATCAAAATCATGGAATGCTAACTCATATCTTCATTATAGTAGGAAGTCAGTTATCTGAACACATTGGAAGGTGTTCTGATAACTAAAATACTGAACTTTGGTGAGAAGGGTCTTCAAGTTGTCCTTGATCCTCACAAATATCAAGGTCAGTCAACATTGTACTCGGCTGCTTAATCAAGTACAGGATGCAAAAACAAAATTGAAGAGAACCTTCACAGATCGTGGTTTAGCCATTCCTGCAATTGGGCTCCTGCATGCAACACCATCACCATGCACAACAGGTTTGATCCTACCATGTAGTCCAGTCATCACTTAATGCTTGTCCATCAGGTACACTATCCTTGTGACCTACAGCAGCCAGGACCAGTGTATTTCCTGACCCCAAGGAAGTGTGGAATCTTTGGAATTTGCTGCGAAGCAATACCACGTCAGGTAGGGTCTATTTAAAGATTACTACACATAATAATAAACTTCTATCCATACAGGTCAACTACCTTATAGATGAAAGGGTCAGCATTGGAAAGGGAGCCAACTGCACCATTAGTCTTCTCCACCACTTCCTGAGCAAGAACAATTTGGGCGAGAGAAATCTCCATCTCCATGCAGATAATTGCTCAGGCCAAAATAAAAATCGTTTCGTCATGCAATATTTATCATAATATTTATCATGTCTTGCTTGCTATATATATTATATACAGTAATATATTGTCTTGTGTAAACAGTAATATATATATATATATATTCTTGTATATATACAAGTAACTATATCCAATATATATTTTATTGCGTATATATATATACATGTACCATCTGTTCTGATATTTGGTAAAGGATTGCATCAGTTATAAAACCATGTAGCCTGTTCTCACTTCAGCCAGGCCAAACTCCAGGTGTTCCATCTCTTTACTATGATGTCTCTTTACTATGATGACCATTCCAAATTTATTTTTAAGCTGAGGCAGGTGATCATTTTTTATGTGTGGGGAACGTATCATGCATAGATAGGAGCGTTGATGACATCAAGTGTGAGAGCTTGACAGTGCTGGTGTGTCTGTACTAAATGCCTGGGTTGAAGGTCACTGCATGCTTGAGTCTGACAGTTTCTAACAACTGAAACGGAGGGAAGGCTTTGTTGGAAGAAGAGAGTGACTCAGAAGAGCCTGAGACAGCCTTCTGAAGTACTTCAGGCCAGTGCTGAGTACCCTTACTTCTGCATTATTACCTTACTGTTGGTGCATTATTACCTTACTGTTGGTGCATTATAACCCTTACTGTTGGTGTATTATTACCCTTACTGTTGGTGTATTATTACCTTACTGTTGGTGTATTATTACCTTGCTGTTGGTGTATTATTACCTTACTGTTGGTGTATTATTACCTTGCTGTTGGTGTATTATTACCTTACTGTTGGTGTATTATTACCCTTACTCTTGGTGTATTATTACCTTACTGTTGGTGTATTATTACCTTAAGTTTGTGCATTATTACCCTTACTGTTGGTGCATTATTAGTATTACACTTACTGTTGGTGCATTATTACTCTCACTGTTGGTGCATGATTAGTATTACACTTACTGTTGGTGCATTATTACTCTCACTGTTGGTGCATTATTATTACCCTCACTGATTACCCTTACTGTTAGTGTGCTCTTGTACAGAGAGAGAAAGAAAAATAAGTATTTTCCTAGCTTCAGGTTTGGTGCATTATTACCCTCACTGTTGGTGTATTATTACCTTACTGTTGGTGCATTATTACCTTACTTTTGGTGCATTATTACCTTACTGTTGGTGTATTATTACCTTACTGTTGGTGCATTGTTACCCTTACTGTTGGTGCATTATTACCCTTACTGTTGGTGCACCTTACTGTTGGTGCATTATTACCCTTACTGTTGGTGCATTATTGCCCTTACTGTTGGTGCATTATTACCCTTACTGTTGGTGCATTATTACACTTACTGTTGGTGCATTATTACCCTTACTGTTGGTGCAATATTACCCTTACTGTTGGTGCATTATTACCCTTACTGTTGGTGCATTATTACCCTTACTGTTGGTGTATTATTACCTTACTGTTGGTGCATTATTACCCTTACTGTTGGTGTATTATTACCCTTACTGTTGGTGCAATATTACCCTTACTGTTGGTGCATTATTACCCTTACTGTTGGTGCATTATTACCCTTACTGTTGGTGTATTATTACCTTACTGTTGGTGCATTATTACCCTTACTGTTGGTGCATTATTACCCTTACTGTTGGTGTATTATTACCTTACTGTTGGTGCATTATTACCCTTACTGTTGGTGTATTATTACCCTTACTGTTGGTGCATTATTACCCTTACTGTTGGTGCATTATTACCCTTACTGTTGGTGCATTATTACCCTTACTGTTGGTGCATTATTACCCTTACTGTTGGTGCATTATTACCATTACTGTTGGTGCATTATTACCCTTACTGTTGGAGCATTATTGCCCTTACTGTTGGTGCATTACTACCCTTACTGTTGGTGCATTATTATCCTTACTGTTGGAGCATTATTACCTTACTGTTGGAGCATTATTACCTTACTGTTGGTGCATTATTACCCTTACTGTTGGTGCATTATTACCCTTACCGTTGGTGCATTATTAGCTTTACTGTTGGTGCATTATTACCCTTGCTGTTGGTGCATTATTACCCTTACTGTTGGTGCATTATTACCCTTACTGTTGGTGCATTACTACCCTTACTGTTGGTGCATTATTACCCTTACTGTTGGTTTATTACCTTACTGTTGGTGCATTATTACACTTACTGTTGGTGCACCTTACTGTTAGTGTATTATTACCCTCACTGTGGATGCATATTATGTATGTCGTCCTAACATTATGGAAGTATTGTTTCATGTAGGGTATATTATTTGCCAGTGTTCCGACATGTCCATCAATACATATTTTGTAATGTATCCTAACACTACATAATTATGCACATGCCTGATATTATACTATATTTAGGATAATTTTGCAACACTTCAAGTGATATGAATTGTTCACATGTATATTATTCTGATTAATTATATTACACTGGAAAAAAAATTACATAAAAATATAGCAAATAAAAAGCAACAACAAAAGCCCGACCGTCTATGTCATGACAATATCATTATCACAATGGTGGCCCAAAGTGCTCAGTACTAAATTAGTTTCCTCTCCTGTCAGCACTGCTCATCTTTGAAGTAAATATTGAAATGACTGCCTCTCCTGTTACTTGTTTCACTCTCTGACTCAGGTCTCCGTGAAGGGATCTCTATTTTTATAACTTCACAATCATGACTGCAGGCAATCTTGATGTGGCCAAGAAGGTGTGATTTGCAAAGATAGAGGCATGGCAAAGGGGAAAGTGGGTGTGGTTCTGTGTCAACATGCACACAAACAGAGAACCCCCTCTGGCTACGGACCTGGGGTCACATGCCTCAAATAATGCGTGCTTACAGTCTTCATTGTCAGGAGACCAATTGATAGAATGCTCAGCAGCAGTTTCTAACCTAGACTTCCCAGACTGCACAAACTTATGTTGGAATGGAGGTCATAGTAAGAGAAGGGCCGATAAAACAACGGATTCAAAGTTGGAAGAATTAGAACTGGCTGCTAGGGCTCGATAAATTATGCTAGCATTTTTTTAATAATTTTAGGTATGGCAAAGCATTAGAGAATAATGCTAGCATTATAGGTATATAGCATTTGGTAGAATTTTTAGAATTTTAGTTGATTTATATCCTGTGAGATAGTAAACAGCCTACAACCTACAGCTACAGAGGTAAAGTAGTTTCTATGTATATTGGACCCTGTAAGGATGTAGTGTGTAGATTAGACCACCTATTCCTAGCTTTTCTATTAGCTAACCATTATTATTACTCTAACTAGCCACCCCAAAGTACAGCTGTCAAAACTGGCATGCCCACGGCCACAGCATAACTTACTTCATGTCAACAGCAAATTTCATTAGTATGGCCATAGGTTAAACTACTAAAAGGTATGTCAGTAACCAAGGCAACTGTTAGTCACCTGACTCACCTTTCACCTTTGAGCACATGGTTGGCAGTGTTGCCATTTGGCATCTTAGGATGCCAAATTTCATAATATTGGCATCCTAAAAAACGTTTGGCATCCAATTTTTTGGGTTTGGCATCCATAAGAAATTTGGCATAGGCATCTTTTGAACCTATTTGGCATCAAGAATAATTATTTGGCATCGGAGCAAAATTTGGCATCATATTGGCATCCTGCATAAACTGATTAGAGGGGGGAAAATGCCGAGGCTTAGGAATGGTAATATCTCATTGATAAAGTATATACCCATGTTGGAAGAACTTCAGGAACCTACAACAGGAACAAGCTCTGGTTCACAGTCATCACAAGATCTGGTTAATTATGGGAGAGATATTGAACTCCATGCAATAGAATAAATCATGTGGTATCTAGCCAACTTACGCCCATATTAGAGATTTTCATGGTGTAATATAATTATATATAATTAAATGTGCATCAAAAAGCAGTAATCAAAACTTCCTTCATAATTATAGAACTAAAATGTGCCAAAATAATATCTTCATTCAGTATAATATGTATTAACAGCAATAAAATACTTGAATTATTGGGGGCAGGGCGTACTCCCCCTCTCCTACGCCTATGAATTATTTGGCATAGAATTGGCATCCTCCAGGTTCGAATTTGGCATCCAACTGCTGAAAAGTTCTGGCAACACTGATGGTTGGCAATAACTAGTAAAGGAATGGCTGCAGAAACAAATAGCTATAGTATTTCTGACACAGACAGTGGTCCAGAAATTGACGCTCGAGCTACTGGGCCTAGCACAGCTACTGGGCCGAGCACTGATAAGAAAGTAGCTAATCTTCTGGACAAGCTTAAGAGTCCTGCTCCATCTGACCTCGCAAGAAAGCGTAAACTAAAATGTAATCCTCCAAAAGGGTTTAAACGAGGTAAATGTGTTGTTGCTGCTGAACCAGTTATGGTTTCAATCTCTACAAGGATAAGAGAATTCCCCAATAAAAATCTAACTGTTATTATGGGCAAGTTGTTTTGCAATGCCTGCAGAGAGAATGTATCTCTTAAGAAGAGTGTGTTAACTCAGCACATCAAGTCAGCTAAACATGCCAACGGAAAAGAGCGTTTGGCATCAAAGAAATTGAGAGAGGAACATGTGTGTTGGGGATTCCTGAAGCTCAAGGAACCCCCAACAATGTTGAACACTATACATATATTATATAAACCATAAATGATGTGACACTGCATATATTAGAGCATGCAACCCACGCACCACGCACACATTCCTTTCTCATGACATGTAACAGTCTTGACCAGGACCAGCCTGGCTACTTAGTTATGCATTTTACCATATAAAGTCTTGGCTGGGTTCTTGGCTGGCAGCCTATTTAAGGGAGCCAGCCTATGGAACCCAGCAGATCAGTCCGTATTTGTGTAACTCGACCTCTGCTCTACTGCTGTTAATAATACTTTATCATATTCTACTCTGAGAGTAAGTACGTATCAGGGATAAAAGAATCCTCAACACTGGTGACAGCGAAACTCTAACTCAATGCCATTGCAGTGGAGCAAGAGCAAGAGCAACTGGACTATCTCAAAAGGTGAAGCAATTTTATTCTCTCAGTTCTCTCTCTTTCCCATCCTAGACAAGCATGTCCACAAAGAGTTCAAAGAGGAACCTCCCAGAGAGAGCAGAAGAGTCAGAGGAATCTGACACCACACGGGATTAGTCAACTCCCTATGCTCTCCTTCATCCTGCTCTGCAACTACAGGGACTCCAGTTGCTGATATGTCAATGATGATGACGATGTTCATGAATTTGATGGACAAGAACAATGAGGCCATGGAGAAGAGAAGAGAACATGATGATCTGCGTAGAGATGCCGAACGGAAAGAAGACAGAATACGAGGGGAGAAGAGGTGGGAGACTCTCATCCATTCCAAGGGGATGGCTGATAAAGACAAGGAAGCTGCGCTGGAAAACAGGTGGCTCAGAGAGGAAGATGCACGGAAGGAAAGAGAAGGCAAACGAGCAGTCCGAGATGCCCCCCACCTTCCCACAACTAAAAGATGTAGCTGAAATTGAGTACCACCTGCAGGAATTCCCACTTCACATGGTGTAACAAAGATATACTGGATAGGTACGTTGATGCCTACCCTAGATCCTGCATCTCGCAAGTCTCATAACAATGCCGGCAGAGACAAAGAACGACTTCCCCTCGGTGAGGGAAGCTCTCGTCAATCTCCATGGCATCACCTACTCCTACTATAGGAACAAACTGGATGCCATAGCCAGAGAACCAGAAGAGACTTACCCAACAACTCCTCATCCGCCTCTCCAATATAATGACATACTGGGCCAAGGATTACCAGACTCGGGAGAAACTTTTTGATATCGTAGCTATGGATAAACTATTAAGTGCCATAACCAACCCCACAACACAGGCTTATGTATGGAATCGTCACCCACTCACGGCAAAGGAAGCGGCCAGGCTGACCGATGACTGTGAGTTCAACCAACCCAAGAAGCTGGAAGAACCTAAACGGCAACAAGCTCTCCAGCCCCCGTTTTTTCCCTTCTAATGACCGTTACTGACCAAGGCAACCCAGACATGAACAGTCACCACTTCTCAGCACACCCGAGACTCCAACTAGCAACTACAATAACAACGAAGGACCCAAACTACCTCCGGGTCCCTATGATGAGGATTCCTCTGCTTCAACTGCAAGCAGTATGGGCACAAGGCGGCGCTCTGCCCCAATCAGAAATTCTTGGTAAGTTGTCAGAGCAATACTTATTCCCTTCCCACCCATTCAGGTGCAGTGGATGGAGTCACAGTTCCCCGGCTATTGGTGGACACAGGCTGCAACATCACCCAGATTCATCCATGTTGGTTGAAGAAGGATTTGAAGAAGCAAGTTTATCTCTGGGGCCAATACAAAGTCCCACAAGTATCCGACTACTACCATCAACCTCACCATCCAGGGACAGACCAGGGCAGCTGTTAACCCAAATATATCCTTTGACGGTATCTTAGGGGTAGATACCCAATATGTCAGAGATCTCTTTTTACATACAGATCTGGGAAGGAAGAGCACCACACTACCTCGAGGATTTGGCATGACATCAGAAATGGCTTTTACGCTGCTGCAAACTAGCTGTCGTTTGGTATTTAGGGGGCTCCCAACATGCAAATAATCTACCAGAAGTGGTCAGTGGACCGTTGACTCGAGAACGCTTATGAGAATGCTTGCAAGTGAGGAGAACGCTTCCAAGTGCAAAGCAGACAATGGAGAGAACAGCTGATGCTGTTAAAGAAGGCTGGTTCTCATATTGATGACATGAGTTGCAGTTTTCACTGCTAAAGAAACATTGCTGTAGTCTATATTATAGTATGCAGTTTAGCCCAATTTGTCAAAATGCTGAGTCCCTTGGGACCACTGTATATACCCCAGTGCAACACAAATAAAAATAATGAGGTAAGATGACTTGTATTGTAATAAGTACTGTGACAGTGATCTTACCTCATTTACTGTCACTAATTTTTGTACGGCACTGGGGGGGGTGCGATGGTCCCAAGGGATTGGATCACATTATTATTCATTATCTTTAAAAATACTATATATTAACCTAGCTAGCATCACACAGTGCCTCATCAGCCTGTCTCACTGCTCAGCTTTCTTGCTCTCCCCTGACATGTTCACTTCTCAGGGCTTATATCTTATTGTTTGCACTGTTCAGGAGTTTCTAGGTTTGCATTTTAAAAAATCCAGGCAGTGATGTTGTATTCTCTCAGTCCTTTCAGAATGTTCCAGCCCTTGCTGTGTATTGATGCTAGCAAGCCAATGTGCTGTAATAGTAAAACTATCTCACATCACCTTTAATACCCATAGAACTGTTTTTGTCCTTATAAATGGAAATTTGAAAGTTTTGTCAGGACATCTCTCTTTGAGTAGCAAGAGTTTTTTTCCTTCCTGGTAAGCTAGGACATTCCAGGTAGTCACTGATGTCAATAGGACCCTCAGGCTCTGGCCTCACACTAAGAACTGCATTATAGGGGTTGTGATTTGCTGAAGGTTCATCATCAGGTCTCCATCTTTTCTCCAGTGGCAGGAACAAAGCAATCAGTAATAAGTCTTCTATTCATCTTGCACTCAGAAAGTCAAGAGTCAGGAACTGAATGGTAGGCCAGCTGTCAATGTCACACATGCTGCAGCTGTCAACTCATCAATGCCTAGTGTGAGTTTGTTAGTTGAGCATTATCAGTATGATCACCACTAATATCAATACAATATTAGCTTTGATCTTAATAATGGGATAATAATAATTTATAACACCTTTGGGGGGGGGGGGGGGGGGGGGACTGGGCCCCCTCCTGTATCCGCCCATGGGACTGATTCACTCTTCCCTTACCTAACTTTGTATTTGCGATCAGACGATGAAACATCCAAATATCGAGTAAAAGGATCGTCATTTCTATAAACACGTTTGTGGGCGTAATATGGTGCAGTTGTGTTTTCTTCCCTACCTTGTTAGCAGACAAAGCTTCGCTAAAACCAGGTAACTACATGTATTGGTTTCTTCATAAGCTTATTCTAGTGACAAAATGATGATTTACCAACAACAGCTGCACTCTTTCTTGCGAAGTGAAGTGATCTCAGGAGTTAACTTCAACAAACCAGATAACCAAACCAGATAACCACTTATCTATGTGATATATAAGCATGTGTATCACTTAAACATGGTCATAATAACATTTAGCTATGTTTGGTTAGTTCTGAGTAAAGTTGCTTGCTTCTTGACTATAAAAAAACACACGGAAGAAAGACAAAACTGTTTTTATTTTTGTTACTGTTGAATATTGCTGTTGACTAGTCAAAAAAGAAATGAAACTAATGTAGACAAACATTTACAGGTATTATATAATAGGTAAAGGGTCTTTGTACCATTTTGGGTGTAATTCTTGTTGAATTTCTTTTTCATATTTTTTGTGATCGTATTTTTTTTTTAATACACATGTTTAAGATACACATGTTTAAGATACCAGGACATACTCAGTGCTCTGCTCGAGCTGCATTCAAAATATCTCACTTATAGCACAAGGTAATTGTGATGTCAAACTCACCTGTTTAAAATGGGTCCAAGACTAAATGTGGACATTGGCTTGATAATACTGGGGAGAACGATTTTGGACACTGAAGTGAAGAGTAGTGACGAGGAAGGAGAAGGAATGTTTGCCTACATGGACAACATATTAGAGACCATGAAGAGCTAGCAGCTCTGAGTGAAATCGTGGATTCAGGCCAGATATAGTTGTGCGACTTGGCTAGGAATTTAGTGGTGGACTGTAGTGGTGGCGAAGAAGAGTAACAAGAGCTCCCAGGTATGAATAGCTGTGCACAACTCCATCACGAAGCAAGCACGAACTACTGCAGGTGCCAAGAGTGGAGGAGAGCCAAATTTAATTTGCTGTGACCAAAGAGATATCCATGTTTTGTGAAACAGTCAGACACCGAAGAAGAATGCAAGAAGGTTTTGGCAACTGGAGCAAGGATTGCTACTCCACTGCCATGAAGTAAAAATAACCTGCACTTTAAATATGTGAATTAGTGCTCATGATATTGATAGATTTGCTGTCCAAGGTTGATGATTTCAAATTTCCCCTCACCAGGTCCCCCTTTGGCAGATCCGTGGGAAGGGTTAAGGGAACAATCATTAAGGGAACTATCAAGAATAGCTCTTTAGCTTTTGATAATCCACAAAATCACATTCCAAGATAGAGACTCAATAGAGCTTTGGTTAGCTGGTTGTGATCTAGATCGATAAGAATACTAGAATCACTTAGACTTCTCTTCTGTCAGTCTTGTAGATCTTGGTGGACCTCTGTGCCCTGAGTGAAGAGTGTGGAGGAGGTCTAGTGAAACTGTGCCCTGTGTGAGAATATGGAGGTCTGGTGAAATTCTGTGCCCTGTGTGAAAGGGTGGAAGATGTCTGGAGAAATCAATGCCCTCTGTGAGAGTGTGGAGGGCTAGTGAAACTCTGTGCCCTGAGTGAGGTGTGGAGGTCTACATAGTGAAACTCTGTGCCCCGAGTGAGAGTGTAGAGGTCTAGTGAAACTCTGTGCTCTGTGTGAGGAGTGTGTGTGCAAGTTGCTGTGTCTTGTGTTAGAAGTGTGGAAGAGCAATAACTTACATTTATCTTGACAAGAAAATTTGCATTTTTGTGTTATTGCTGTCAAACTGAGAGGTATAGGAACCCCATACCCATTGCTTCACTACCAGCTCCAATTCCACATGTAAATTGTGCCAAGTAAAGATCAGAATTTCCTTACTCTTTAATAGGCTTTTGAAGTTAACTATATATTATTATTATTAGATGCACATGGCTATATATATGCTAATCAAGGGAAACTATCTATAGGGGCATTGAGGTCAATTAAATGTTTTTTGTTAAACTAAACATGACAATTAATTTGTTACAGTAATGAGAGTGATATAAGATGGATGATTGCAATTGGTTCTTTATATCTGGAATTGATTTCTGTATGTCTATTTCAAGAAGGGAGTTCCACAGTGCAATTGAAATAGTAAAACAATAGATTGTTTTTTTTAAAGATGATCTGGTTGTTTGGCCGACAAAGATATGTAGTTCCATATATTGAACTTAACAGTTTGGTTTTGTTGGCCTGGGACAAGAAATGAATGTCCTGTAGCTAACCAGGCCTTGTGGCTACTCTTGTAGTTTGCTGCGTAGTCATGAGGTATAATTTTTAAGCATGCACTTTTTCCAGGTTTTGATGTCTTTGATAAGTGCCATAGCAAATTAATTGTCATGTTACCAAACAAAACAACGGAGCAAAAAAACATTTAGCTATATAGCTGTGTGCATCATAGTCAACTTCAAAAGCATATTAAAGAGTAAGGAAATTCTAATCTTTACTTGGCGTAATTCACATGTGGAATTGGAGCTAATTTTCTGTTGCAATGGGCATGGGGTCCCTCCCTTTAACTGGGTCAGCTGTAGTCAATTATCTCTCAGTGTGACAGCAATAACACAAAACTGTAAAATACAATTTTCTTGTCAAGATCAACGTAATCCACACTTCTAACACAGGACACAGTAACTTGACCTCCACACTCCTCACACAGGGCACAGAGTTTCCAGACTCTCACACAGGGCATTGATTTCACTAGACCTCCCACCCTCTCACACAGGGCACAGAATTTTACTAGACCTCCACACTCTGCACACAGGGCACAGTTTCACTAGACCTCCTCCACACTCTCACTCAGGGCACAGAGGTTCACCAAAATCTATATACAAGGCTGACAGAAGAGAAGTCGAAGTGACTATAGTATTCTGGTTATTTCATTCACTACACATCTAGATTCACTACACATCTAGATCATAACCAGCTAGCTAAAGTATCTAAAGCTCTATTGAGCTACTTATCTTGGAATGTGGTTTTTAGTGGATTATATATATTAAGTATCAAAAGCTAGAGAGCTATCCTTTTGATAGCTCCCTTAACCCTTCCACAGACCTGCCAACTTTTTGTGACCAAAATTAGATGTGCACAGGCCCTTCTAGGGGGATCTGGTGAGGGGAAATTTGAAATCATCATCTTTTCCTGCAACCTTGGACAGCAAATCTATCAATGTCATGATCAATGAATGCACAGTCACTGATTCACATATTTAAGGTGCATATTATTTTGACTTCACGGCAGTGGAGTAGCAATCCTTGCTTCCAGTTGAGAAAACCTTCTAGCATTCTTCAGTATCTGACTGTTTCACAAAACATGGATATCTCTTTGGTCTCCTCCACTCTTGGCCTGCAGTATATAGTTCATGCTTGTTTTGTAGATAGCTATATATAATTATATATACCTGGGAGCTCTTCTTCACCATCACCACAGTCCACCTCTAAATCCCTAGCCAAGTCAGCACAACTATTATTATCTGGCCTGAATCCACAATTTCACTCACAGCTGCTATATAGCCTTCATGGTCTCTAATTATGTTGTCCATGGTAGGCAAGCATCCTTTCTCCTTCCTCATCACTACTTTCAACTTCAGTGTCCAAAATCGTTCTCTACCAGTGAGTATAATTATATCACCAAACCAATGTCCACATTTAGTCTTGGACCCATTTTGATCCTTTTTCTCATTCAAACAGGTGAGTTTGACATCACAATTACCTTGGTTACCCAGGTGCTGTAAGTGAGATATTTTAAATGCAGAGCACTGAGTATGTCCTGGCATCTTAAACATGTGCATAGCCTTAAAAAACCTTTAAAAAACGATCATAAAAAAAAATGTCAAAAAAGAAATACAAGAATTTACTCATGTAGACACCCATTACAGGACCCTTTACCTTTTATATAATTTAAAAAAATTAAGTAAAGGTGCCTGTAAATGGCACTGTAGGTATCGACGTGCCTATCAGGAATTTGTCTGCATTAGTTTTCATTTCAACAGTAATAATTTGTTTAAAAACAGCTTTTTGTCTTTCTTCTGTTTGCTTTTTTTTATAGTCAAGAAGCAAGCAACTTTACTCAGTATAACACAGAACTAAGTAAGCTAAATGTTGTTATGACCATGTTTAAGTAGATACACATGCTTATATATCATTTACATTATAAGTGTATCTGGTTTGTTCTGCACTTCTTGCAAGTGCAGCTGTTGGTAAATCAGCTCATTTTGTCACTTTATGGTTTTGGTGAAGCTACGCACGGATATTCACGCCCACAAACGCGTTTATAGAAGTGACGATCCTTCACTCGCTATTCGGCTGGAGTCTTCTGATAATCAAATGTATGAAGTTAGGTATGGGAAAAGCAGTAAGAAACAAACCAGTCCTGCCAATATGGGACAGTTCGGAGTCGTCCGGTAGTAAAATTATGGCGAACGACGTGCTGTATGCAAGTACTGTACATATCTTTTTTTTAATTTTTATTTTATTTTATATATAATATGCTGACATACATAGTACAATGCAGTATAGAGTACAATGTCCTTTTAAGTAAGTAAGTAAGAACAATAAATAAATAAATAAGTACATATCCATAAACGCGCTTTATAATGAAGGCTAGAGCATCTATATTATAGTCGAGAGTAATGATTATTGAGGTCATTGTAATTTCGTTATCTCAACCGAGAGTTCATTGAGACTATATATGAGACTATATATGTAATGAAGACATACGAAAGACATACCAAATCACGAAAACGAAAAGTTACTCTTTCAAGGCTCCATGCTTACTACCTTCACACGATTCAAGCACACTGCGATGGGGGGGGGCAAAATTGATGATATAAGCGATTAGCTTAGTTCGCCCCCCCCCCCCCCCCCCCCCCCATTTAAAAAATAGATGCTGCACTCCCTGATACTTTAGGTCAAAACAACAAAACATTTTACAGGACCCTTTATGTAGTAAATTTTAATGATTGGTACTGATTGGTAATGTTTTACAGTGTGAAGTAACAGTAACTAACACTAATAATCTATATTATCAACATTACTTAATTAATTAATAATAATATGCGTGTCCCGCTGCTCAAGGAGGTGGGAGGGGCGGGAACCAAAGATCATTCCTCAGCTCGCCATCCAACAGTTCCTTTCTCCACTGTCACCACTTCTCTACCCAATACTCCCCACCTCCATCACTTAACTCCCTCCACACCTTTCCCCAAAAGCAATGCCACTTTTCCATCCTTACCCACTCTTTTATCTTCATCCAGCCCCTGTGCACCTCACCCCCCAGTACCAACCGACCCCTCTACCAAGAAATGTTCCACATCCTCCCCTGCTCCACTATCACGCATGATACACCTCTCATCCCTAACTATCCCACGTCCCTTCTTATCCTCTAACAACCCAGCTGATGCAGTCCTCAGTCAAAATTCCAACTGCACACCTTCCTGACCACATGGACCTCACATACCTCTCCACCATTCTTTGCCGATTTATAAAACTTCAGCGTACTCTTGCCGTTTACTTCCTCCTCTCAATCCTTCTCATTTCTCACCTTCATTTCTTTCTTCCACTTACGTACTGACCCAACCTCATTTTTTATCTCGAATCTTCTCAGGATCGCAATTCCTCCCTCCCAATTTGCTGTTCCAACACCTCTAATCTCTTACCAAACAAAACCTTCATCTCTTCCCTTCTCTCCTCTAGCCTTCCTCCACCCCATATCTCCTCGTATTGCCACTCCTGCTACTATTTACTTGCCCCCAACAGTCTCCTACCCACTCTCATCTGTGCTTCTTGCAAGAATCATGTCCTCCTGTTCACCACTCACTGTATATATACTCCATACTAGTCTCACTAGAGGCTACCACACCCTTCTTCCTTTCTACTTCCACCTACCCATTCACTCACCTCATCCACCTTTCCAGCCCACTCTTCTGCCTTCTTTGCCATCTTCTCTAACTGACCCCTTCACAATTAATAGGTAAAGGGTCTGTAAATGAAATCTTGGTGGAAGAAAAGGTGCAGTTTGATGACTTGGCTCAATTATTGTCACAGGAATAGGTGTACGAGGGAACCAACTGCTACACATGCACTGTTAAGTACATAATTACCTAGCTTGTTAAGTGCCGTCACAAGACACTCAAAAGTTTGTGAGTCTGAGTTTGACATCACAATTACCTTAGTTAAGTGTGTGTACTTTTGTTCAAGACCAAAAAGAATCTGGCAAAATATCATGGAAAATGTGCCTCTTCACCAATATGCATACCATGAATAATAGTGTCAAAATAATACTCTTGTAAAAACTTGCTTTGCTCGACTAAAAAAGAGCGCCAAGCAAGTGCGACCTACTATAATTATAATGACCCTTAGGTTTCGATGTGAAAATACGTTCTAAATACTTGGGGTATTTTCCAACAAAAGTAGCAGTCAAATGCTTGTAAGCTAATGCTTGTAAGCTAATGCTTTCAAGAAATGTTTACCAAATGCAAAGCCTTTACCTATTAATATAATGATGAATAGTCTTCATTATGTCAAGGGTCCTGTAGCCGGTTGGGAAGAAGAAAAACAGGTATTGATCACAGGAGATTTCATAATGCAAAATTGGTACATGATATTAGAATCTTCCTTACATGGCAGCAAAAGTCCCCCCCCCCCAAAATGACAGACATGAAATGAGCTATTTCCTCCATTCCCAAAAGCAAGAAGAAAAAAATAATAATAAAATACTGGCCTTTACTTTCTGCACATTTTTGTTAGTGTATCTACATCAACAGCTAGAGAAATCCAACTCAACAGGGTGGACCAAATGCTGCGCAAAGATGAGCTATACTTCATTACACATGCACACACACACACACGAGGGAAAAAAGCAAAATCAAGAAAACAGGAAGTTTCTACATCCTCAAGGACATGTTGAAAATCTGTAGATTGTGAGTTACGTGCATGCACACGTTATACTTCAAAGATACTTTTTTCTTTTTGGCATTGCCATTTGGGACTAAGCCAAGACAAACATGATTTCTTTGTCAATTTAAAACGCATACTAAAAAGTGTCAAGCGTACAGCTATACATTACCATCAGTACTTAGACTACAGCATCAAACAGACAAGCAAGTCATTGCAAGTAGAACAAACATGACTATAAGTAGAAGAGTTGTGCGGACTCTTATAGAGTGCAATGCATGTACATGCATGTAGACCGAAGAGGAATTGTTAGTTCACCAAGCCTGCATCCTTGGCCATTGAGTAGAAGGTTGAGCTCTTGTTGTCGAGGAGCTCCCTGGGAGAGTCAAACTCGATCACTCGACCGGCAGCAAGCACCATGATACTGGAGAGATTGTATTGTAACATAAACAAGCAGGTGAAGGATAAGAGCTGATAATTGCACTCCCACATTCCCACATGTTCTCACTCCTAAGGAGAAGAGAGCATAATCACCCCTTCCCACCAATACAATAATACTCCATAGAGCTAGGGATATGACTATATAGGCTAGGGCTAATCTACATTTAATGATTACGAAATAAAACATGTGCAGGGCTAGGGCAAGGGTTGGGCTACTAGGGGGGTTGGGCAGGGATAATCTTGAAATGATACAGTAAAATAATATGTCTATGGCTAGAGCTAGGGCTGGAACAGAGCTAGTGTTAGAGCTAGTGTTAGAGCTGGTGTTAGAGCTAGTGTTAGCTAGGATTAGAGCCAGTGTTAGAGCTAGTATTAGAGCTAGTATTAGAGCTAGTGTTAGAGCTAGTGTTAGAGCTAGTGTTAAAGTTGGGTTAGGACTGTGGCAGAGCAGAGTTAGAGCTAAGGCAAGGGATAATCTTGAAATAAAGATGCAATGATTATAATAAATACATGTGTGCAGGGAGGGGGAGGTGCAAGAGAGGGCTAGGTCTAACTAATAAAGAGGCTGCAATTCCATAGAGAGAGGGTGAGAATCTAATAACAATATCCTCACTACAGGAGGTGAAGATACCATGGGGGTCAAAATCTCGTCTGACAAAGGACATCACACAAAACAAAACATGATTTATACCAGGTTAAAGGCACACTGACAGTGTTTCTGGAGCCAAAGTTGCAGTCTAGGTGGTCAAGAAGCTGCCGAGAGAGTTTTAGCTTGCTAGTTGGGTGCCATTCCCCCCCATCAATCAAATAATGCTAAAGTACTCTGATAATATAATCCGGCTATTTCCTCAATCACAATCCATTATGATGACATCAGCAATACTGTACAGGCCAGTATTGGATTTTAAGTCTTCAGCTAGGGTTTGGGCCAATTGACTGGACTAGTCCAAAGGAGTGGCATAGGTACGGCCAATGAGGCAATGACTAGGGCGATGCAATGTGCCAATGCCACGATGTCCTCATGACGATGCAATGCTAGTACTTATTTTTTTATACACAATAACCAGCCAAAACCCTAGTGATTATAAGATGATTACAATCATGCACTGATATTCAAACTGGCCAGCCTCACATGTCATAGTCCATGATGGTGTTGAGCCTGTGGGCAATGGTGATGACCGTACAGTCGGCAAACTCAGTCCTGATCGTCTTCTGGATAAGGTCGTCTGTCTCGAGGTCAACAGCAGCTGTCGCCTCATCCAGCACCAAGATCTTGGTCTTACGCAGCAAGGCACGAGCGAGACAGACCAGCTGGCGTTGACCCACGCTCAGGTTCTCACCTCCTTCCGCGATTTTGTGTTGGAGTCCCGCCTTGAGTCCGCCGACGTAGGTGCTCAGGTGAGCGTTACGAAGAGCACGCCACACCTCGTCGTCAGAGTAGGACCCAAAGGGGTCGAGGTTCATACGCAGATCACCGGAGAATAATACGGGATCCTGTTTGATCAAAAGTGTTTCATTATACACACGTGCCCAATAAAGGGACAAAATCTCGTTTCTGTTTACAGTTGAATGTGATTGTGCATCACTGCATGGTCAGACTAAGGGGGGGGGGGGGAGGGGGATTACAAAATGGTACTGGACAGCATGGCGAGAATGTTGAATGTATGTCCAATACATGAAAACAGAAATGTCATCGGCATGCAGGTCAGAAAATGGGGTAGGAATGGAGAGAAAGAAAAGGGTAAACTTGGGGAGCAGAGAGGGAAGAAGATGAAGGAATAGAGAGAGAGAAGGGAGCAGGTCACCTGTGGGATGATGGTGATTTTAGAGCGAAGGTCTTTCAGTCCAAACTGGGATATGTCACACCCATCAATGAGAATAGTGCCGTTTGTAGGCTCAATGATGCGGAACAGGGCCAGAGTGAGCGATGATTTACCAGCTCCAGTGCGCCCAACAATACCCACCTTCATAGAAATGATTTTTTTTTTAAGTCTATATCAGTGAACATTTTAAGAAGTGCACATGTGGAGGCTAAAATGGAGCCTCCAACTCACTTTGGATCCAGAAGGGAAATCTGCTTTGATACTCTTCAGAACCAGATCCAAGCCCTCTCGGTAGCGTGTGGAGTATTGGTTGAAGGTCACGTGACCTCTGTCCGGCCAGTCAGGAGCAGGACGGTTCTCTGGAATGATGGCTGGAGCCTGCAATTACAACAATATTATCATTGTCACATGCAGTGTGCTCTGGCAATACAAAAACTCTGGTCCAGTGGTCCTGTGCTTTGGCCAGGGAGACATGTTTGGTGTAGGCAATGGCTAATAGCATGATCACACACAGATCACCAACTCATATATATCCTGAAGGTGATTCCATGACTGCGCATGATGTTGACCAATCAGATTGTAGCATGAAAGCCCAACCTCTCCTTGTACTCTCCTCCCGGACCTCTCATGTACCACCATCCCAGGAAGCTCCACCCTCCCCAGCCACACCTCTCCTAAGGCTCCACCCTGTCCAACTCACCTCTCCTAATCTCCCTCCTTTCTAGACCGACCCCACCTCTCCTAATGCTCCACCCCCAACCACACCCATCCTAGTACTCCCCCCTCCCCTCACATCGCCAGCTCATCCTGCCTCCCTTACCTCATTCTCTGTCTCGGAATACTCCTTTGTCCTCTCCACAGCCACCACATTTGTTTCCAACTCGCTGGTTTGACGCACCATCCAATTTAGCGTTCCAGTAATCTACACATATACAAGCACGTACATAGAACAAGAACAATAATTATTATTTATGCCGCAGACCCCGCCCACAACAAATTAAATTACAAAACAAAAACACACTTTAATTGCTCTCCACATGCACCCCACACACTTTAATTGCCCTCCGCATGCAGCCCCCCACACTGTAATTGCCCCCCTCATGCAGCCGGAGTGTGCGTGCATACTTGCAAGGCGTAGCTGATAGACAGCCCAACCATCCCAGCAGAAATGCTCAGATGGAGTTGGTCTCCGTAGTTCCTCTGGATGGCAGCAAAGAGGGCAGTGAATAAGATGATCAGATTACCCACAAATTCTAGACGGATGCCCAGCCATCTGAGGGAGGTGAGGGGAGGATGGGGAGCAGGAAGGGGGAGGAGGAGGGGGAGGAGAGACTACATCAAACCATGCTCTAAGCTCTTACAGTAAAACCGAGCAGTCTAACCTGTTAGAACAGACGTTAGGATAGTAAGCTATCTGGTTGCAATCCACTCTCCGTTCACTCTCTAAAATGAACGTGCGCTGCTTCCTGTAGGCTCTGATGGTGGCTGCGCCCGATACAGACTCCTGGAAGTGAG
This sequence comes from Cladorhizidae sp. MBARI D1340-BT2, assembly GCA_028752905.1. Lineage (NCBI taxonomy): Eukaryota > Metazoa > Porifera > Demospongiae > Poecilosclerida > Cladorhizidae > Cladorhizidae sp. MBARI D1340-BT2. The sequence goes on from JAQNBH010000013.1 coordinate 7,236,293, forward strand.
TGTAGATGGGAGATCGAGTGATGGAGTCCAGACGCTTCAGTTGTCGGGAGGTGGCTATGTAGAAACGCTGCAATGGGATAGCACAGAGACAGGGCATGGAATACGCATCAACACAGAGGCCAAGGCTACCGTATACGGGGATATTTTTGAGGAGATTAATATTTACGATGGTTACAAATAAGAATTTGCAGGGGGAAATTCCTGCTTAATAAAGTATTAACGGGGTTCTATGAATATAATTAAACCTTGGACATATCTCTGTACACAGTTAATCGGCGTTTATAAATGCACGTCCGTACCTGCACAATAACATAGAAGATGCCGAGCGGGATGATCACGATGACAAAAATGGGTGTGGCTACACAGATGACGATGATCGTACTGATCACAGTGAGGGTGGTGAGTATGAACATCCTGGAGGGGGAGGGGCAAGAGGGCAATGAGGAGGACGGACAGAAACGGACAGAAATGGAAGGGAGGAAAAAATGGAGCAGGATAGATAAGAAGTCAAATGAGATCTCGTCTCTCTCTCTCACCTTAGGGACATGGGAATGGCCTCGTCGATCGTGTAGATGTCCTTGGAGAACCGGTTGAGGATACGTCCAAGAGGAGTCGTATCAAAGAACGACATGGGGGATCGGAGGATGTTCGCAAGCATCTTGTCGTGAAGGGTGGAAGAGGCAAAGATACTGCCATAAGCCAGAGAGAAGGACCCGATGCAAATGAAGAGAGCTTGAATCACACCCAGGGCACCGTACACACCCAGGAAGACGCCACTGCAGACCATGCAATATATTATGACATCATATATATATACACACTACAAACCCAGAGATCGTAAAGGTCATTATAATTCAATGAATATAAGGAATGAATGAATGTCGTTATAAAAAGAAATGTTGGGTAAAGCATCAAATACACAGAAAATTGTCCACACAGCCGAGGTCAAAATGAGCTCTAGCTCTAGCAGGAGCGGTGAGTCTACCTCTGACCAAGATGCTCTCGAGGTCGTATCACAGGAGACGGAAGAATTGGAATGAAAAGGAGGCAATAGAGGAACTACCCGTACCAGCTAGGAGGTGTGGTAGGCCCCTTCTTGTGACAGGCGAGATCAATGAGCTCACTAACAAGTTTGTGCAGAACCTGCAAAGCACCGGTGGGCTCATCAATTGTGCTAGTGGCTGCCAAAGGGATTTTCGCTCCTAAGGCCTCTCCCCTGTTGAAGGAGCATGAGGAACCAGAAAGTCTTGGGCTTTTTCCTTCCTGTCCAGGCATGGCTATGTCGGATGGAAAGCAACCCGAACTAATTGTAAAGTGCCAGAGAATTTTGATGGAATCAATGCTTCATTTTTGGAGAGAGCAGTGAGAGCCAATACTAGTGTAAGAGAGGCAGTGAGAGCTAATACTAGTGTAAGAGAGGTAGTGAGAGCTAATACTAGTGTAAGAGGTAGTGAGAGCTAATATTAGTGTAAGAGAGGTAGTGAGAGCTAATACTAGTGTAAGAGGTAGTGAGAGCTAATACTAGTGTAAGAGGTAGTGAGAGCTAATACTAGTGTAAGAGGTAGTGAGAGCTAATACTAGTGTAAGAGGTAGTGAGAGCTAATACTAGTGTAAGAGGTAGTGAGAGCTAATACTAGTGTAAGAGGCAGTGAGAGCTGTAAGAGGTAGTGAGAGCTAATACTAGTGTAAGAGGTAGTGAGAGCTAATACTAGTGTAAGAGGTAGTGAGAGCTAATACTAGTGTAAGAGAGGCAGTGAGAGCTAATACTAGTGTCCCTTCTTCGACGGTCATCAATTTTCGGACAAAGATGGTTCTTGCCAGTAACTGGAAGTTAGAAGTACAAGGGATTAAGCGAGTTGACAGCTCTTCTAGCAGTTTCGTTCTTTGACGAGCTTCTTCCACCCATGTGAAGTGTATTTTCGTTCCAGCAGGATGCATTGGTCAGCTCCAGCCTCACCTCTGTAAATGAGTTCTTCAAGGACCATTTGAAACAGCTATTCACTTCCTGATATGCACTCAAGGTCAAAGAGTTCCTTGATAATAGCACATCCACGAAAACATCAAGGTGTACCTGCCCACTTCTGTTATCAAGCACATGCATTTTGAGTGGCTAAAGGAAAGCATTGCATGGTTGGCATAGCAGGAAAGGGCACTGATCTGGGGATGGAAGGACACGGGGTTTTGGAGGAGTTCAGAGCAGCGTGAACTGGGAACAATAACATAACTCTCTTAATAGAGCACCTGATAAGTACTTTAGCGATTGTACTTTGCACTTGGTGTTGTGTTACTATGATTGTGCTCAATAAGTACTTACTTACACTAACAGAGTGTTACTAGTACTATAATAAGTACAGTACTTAATGTTGTGTTACTATTAGCTCAATAAGTACTTACACTAACAGAGAGTATAGTACATAAGTACAGTAATTCTATAAGAAGCTGTGTAGGGGATGAAAAATGTTAAATAAAGGTTAGCTACCCGCAGTCTAGCGGAAAAGGAATTTGGTGCCATCTGCAGAATAGGTTATCAAGAAATCGTTAACACTTTAAGGCCATTATAATTTCTAGATCTACAGTATATACACACTGGTCTCTAATAGGAAGCGTGGTTTCTAATATTCAATCCAATCAACTAGTGGTTATATGGGAAGGGTGGTTTAATTGGAAGAAGTGGTTTCTAGACGATGGGATAAAATATAATAATAATTTTTTGGTTTTTTTAAATTTTATTTTTTAAGGACGATGATCGCAACTGTCATCTTCGATGGTCCCATTCCGACCGATCCTAGTGTTTCTGGAAGCTATTCTTGCTGAGGAAGGCTACACAGACACTAGGCCTCCCAGGGAAACAGGCAGAATCCCTCCATCTTGAGAAAGAGGGTGCTGCTAGATAGTTTCCTTTGCTGTAAGTCTATCTGTAGACCTAGACTGACAGATTCCAGTTGCTTACTTCAACGCAGCTCAACAAACTGTAGCTCATTGTGTTTGCATTCTAATGATGGGAAGAGGAAAGAAAACCGTGAACCTACACATTTGATGTGGGCACAGCTGGAGGTAGAGTAACCACTGGAGGCCGGCTCTCATAATGAAATTGAAACTAAGCATGTAGTTACCAAATTAGAGGGGCATTTACGTTACAACTGGAAGGTAGTTCATAACGGAAAGTATGAAGATATGTACATACACACACGTCGTGTGTGTGTGTGTGTATAATGTTTTATTTAAGAAACAAAAGTATATACAGTGGCTCAACTCACCAAGAAAGAAATGAAAACTAGTGTTGACTCCTAACATTAAAAGAACCCTTCACCTACCACTAAGGCTAGGGAACATAATGAACGAGAATGTAACACATATATATGTATATATACACACATATATAGATAGATATATACACACACATATATATATATACACACACATATATATATACACACACATATATATACATAGACACACACACACACATATATATATATATATACATATACATATATGGGTTTCATTAGTCAATGATCCTGTAAGTCTTAGTAGTGTACACCAATAAGTTGTAATTTTTTGTCTGACCTTTTTTTTTTGTTGACTAATCAAACCAATATATATATATATGTATATATTATTATTTTTGTTGTGTTTCCATCTGGTCAAGCATCCACCTACAAGAAGTTACCTGGTATAACTCCAGAACTAGCCAATCAGAATTGTTATTTTTTAAACCATGTTTAGTACTAAGTACACACGCATGACTATGTATATATTCACATATACACAGACCATAAGCAGCCACCTGGGTTTGTTGAAGGTCTGCACCATAACTATTGTCATACGAGTAAGCTTCTGAGGAAACTAAACCTGATGACTTATTTTTAGAGAAAACCTGCAGCTGTTTGCCGACTCAGCTCAGCCAGAATTGATATGGCACATGCACAAGCGTGTTTAGCATGGACGATCTTTTACCTATTTTCTGGTGTTAATTATTTTATTTTATTTTAACAGAATTGTCTAATAGATAAGATACTTTATGCAGGATCCTTGAGACCGAGTTTCAAGGCTTTTAATAAAAAAAGAAATAAAGGTTTTCTTTTGCTACCTGTGAAAGATTTGAAGCATGCTTGAAGTGTTGTTGTTTTCTTTTGGGGGAGGGGGGGGGGGGGGGGTAAAATTGACCAAAATTGAACATTTAGAATACTAAGAAGCAGCTAAAGTGAGTTTTAGCCTGGATATAAAGTTGTTTTTTCAATGGGGGGGGTTAAAAATTACAATAGGCCAATACGTATAGGGGAGTGTAACCACGCCCCTCAATATACAAGGTGCCGATGAAGGGGGGGGGGGGGGGGGGGAACAAGAGAAAAGTATGTCAAACGCTTAGCTTCATTAATTTCCCTATAGTATGTAATGCTGAGGGGAGACAACAGCATGGACAGCAAGCCTGTGTATCTGAGAGAAGTGCACTATCATGTATGCATATTTACACAGAGGTGCTGCTGTCATTCCTGTCCTGACTGTCGGAGTACTTGGCCAGCCAGAAGTTTGAGCCAACCGATGCGACGTTGCTGAGGATGTAGAAGAACAGGAGAAGGAAGGACATGAGGTAGGTGGAGGCCTTGAGGTACGACACAAACACCGACAATTTGACCTGAGCACATCCAACCACAACAGGGGAAAATTAATATCAACAATAAACAACAATTATCAACACCAACAAATTATAGACAAAAATCAACATCAACAATAATCAATCAATAACCAACAAAAATATCAATAATAACAACATCAATAATAACATCAATAATAACAACCAATAATAACAACACCAATAAAAATAACAACAACAACAACATAATAATAACATCAATAATAACATCAATAATATAACATCAATAATATAACAGCATCAATAATACCAACATCAATAATAACATCAATAATAACAGTATCAATAATAACAACATCAATAAACATCAATAATAACAGCATCAATAATAACAGCATCAATAATAACATCAATAATAATAACATCAATAATAACATCAATAATAACAACATCTATAATAACAACATCAATAACAAATAATAACATCAATAATTATAACAGCATCAATAATACCAACATCAATAACATCAATAATAACAACATCAATAATAACATCAATAATAACAACATCAATAACATCAATAATAAAATCAATAATAACATCATCAATAATAACAACACATCAATACAATAATATAACAGCATCAATAATACCAACATTAATAATAACATCAATAATAGCATCATAAAACAGCATCAATAATAGCAGCATCAATAATAACAACATCAATAATAACATCAATAATAATAACAACATCAATAATAATAACAACATCAATAATAACAACCAACATCAATAATAACAACAATAACAACATCAATAATAAAACATCAATAATAAAACATCAATAATAACATCAATAATAACAGCATCTAATAAACAGCATCAATAATAAAATCAAAAATCAATAATAACATCAATAATAATAACAACATCAATAATAATAACATCAATAATAACACAACATCAATAATAACATCAATAATAACATCAATAATAATAACACATCAATAATAACAACATCAATAATAATAACATCAATAATAACACATCAATAATAACATCAATAATAACAACATCAATAATAATAACACATCAATAATAACAACATCAAAATAATATCAATAAAAATAAAACTTCAATAATAACATCAATAATAACAACATCAATAATAACAACATCAATAATAACAACATCAATAATAACAACATCAATATAACAACATCAATAATAATAACATCAATAACAGGGATATTTGCCATGACTCGGGACTTACCCCACCTACTTCCACCTTCTCCTCCTGGATTAAGGTGTTAGTCTGACGAGGCACTACTTCCCCATCTTTGATGGAAGTGACAGACTTCTGCTTGGACAACTGTCGCGAGAGGTCTGTCTTAGACCTACGCCTCCGCATATCGGACGGAGTGGGAGTCCTCAAAGAATCATGCGACCTGAACATCATAGGGAGAGAAGGGAAGACAGTCATGAGTACGAGCATTGAGCTGGGAGAGGGTCGGGCACACAGACACAGAACATTTGTGGTCCGAGCACACCACAATCTCGGTGCATTCGTGGTCATGCACGTAGTAGAATCTCGTGTAGTGACATCACAAACACATCAAGGGTGGGATCCACCCGGAACAAAACACTCATCAGTGCCTCAGTCCCTTTTCGTCTTCAAGCAACAATGTAAATGAGGTAAAGGGTACCTCACTCACCTAATTCTCCTTATTTTGTATCTCTTGACGTCCATGGCTGTGTTGTTCTCCACCGTGTCTCCAATAAGGCCCGCCTCTGCATCATCCTCATCCTCATACTCGTCGTACTCAAACGCACCTAGTACGTGAGAATTCACGCATGTACAATAGCCACAAAAAACAATTAATGAATAAATAAAAGTGCACAGAAATCATGTGGTTCAAAATGCACCGTTTCCTAGTGGCTATGCAAGTGAAGTTTGTGAGAATAATAATTATAATTTTTCAGATCGCCAAGTTTAATTAGAGTTAGACAGATGTTAATTAGTTGCTAACGAATATAAGTTTTCTTCAGTGGGTTTGCTTAGTGAGACCAAGCCAAGGCCTAGAGCAGCTGCCTTTAGCTGCCTTTAGGGAAGCTAATACAAGCCTTGACCTTAGATTATTGAAAACAACTCCTCCACCCCCAAAAATAACATTTGCTCATTTCTGGCATTTTGGAATCTAAGCCTCCCCCACAGCTATCAGATGCAATTAGTAACAAGTTACAACTATATAAAAGATGAGTACCACAGCTGCTATTTCTGTCTGGATAAGGGAGGCTTCACCACACTTGCTTGGCACATGTAAGTAAGTGACAATACAAATTCAATAGAGCAATACCATATTGGTTGCTAACAGGGAGACTTATGGGTCAGTGCTGTGGGGAAGAATGGAGGGCCTTCACAACAGTCACTGTTACAACTAGCACAAGCATGTAACATTTGGTCAGCAAAAAAATTAGCAAGACCCAGCACAGTTGTTCAACGAGCAGTGTCCACGACCTGATTTCATCAATTTTGTTCCAGTAAGGATCACTGGGTTTGTATATCGGACTAGCTACAGAGAGGGATGGCAGATTGTTGATCAGTTGCAAAGCACAGCCTACAATGTGTTGTACGGTGGTCATCATGTCTACAAGCCAACCTGGTCCTCACAAGTGGGAGGAACTCCTGAGAGGAGAAGACATGACCACGTCCCACACTTAAAGAGTGAAGGCTAGAACCAACACAAAGGACGGGGAGGAGGAAGATGGGACTTAACCACAGAAAGCTTGAGGTCTCTACCTTGGAGCTCCATAGATTCTGCATACTTCACTTTATGAACTTTATATAGCTCTCTGTGTTGATACTAAAAAGGTAGAACTATGCCAAAGTTTCTACAACTAAAGTGAGGTACCCCTCAAACCCTGTGTATCTGACCATTGTGGCTTGCTAGGAAAGTGCTATTCTATACAATGAGTGTTTCCGTTAGGCGGTAAAACATGAGTGGAGGTCAAGCGCCCCAGCAACGAAAGTGGTCAATGATGGAAGAAAATCGATATTCAATGCCCACGCTTGACCATCTACTCACATTTAGCGCCTAAGCTCATTGAATTGAGTATAGCTTCTCTTACTAATTTCAGCTGCATATATATAATATATATAATACATAATATACATATAGACTTTCGATTCAGTAGCCACAAAGGATGCAAACTCACACAGTAGATTTTGAGGTGCAGTTATCCTATGTAACATTGTTAGTGTCAAAAGAGAGCACACAGAGAGACCTATCATTTGAGTTATACATCAAGTTCATACAGTGAAGTGTGTAGAATCTATGGAGCTCCAAAGTACTAACCACAAGTTTTAAAAAGGATTTCGTACTCAAGTCCCCCACTTCGACAAAACGTAGATGCATTTTACGGTAATGTAATATGCCACTAATCATTATCATAATTACTAGGGTCATCTTCTTCGTTTTCGTCTGTGTGGGTGAAGACACGGATAAATTCAGCAAATGTGCCATCTCTCTCTATCAGCTCGTCGTACGTCCCCTCCTCCGTGATGCTGCCACCATCCATGGACACCACACGTCCACACTGAGGCAGAAAGCCAATCCCGTGGGTCACCAGCACTCGAGCCTGCCAGGGGGAAAGGGGAGGCACGGAGGGAAATGAAGGAAGGAGAGGGAAGGAGGCAAAGGTTTGCGAGGAGAAATGAAGGGTAAAAAGGGAACTGTATGGGAGTGTGAATTATATTCATTGGAAAGGAGAGCGGCTTAGTTCAAAGGGAAGCAACTATTCACTGGAAGGCGAGTGGCTTTCATTGGAAGGGGTGTGGCCATTCATTGGATGGGGTGTGGTTTTCATTGGAAGGGGAGTGGCTTTTCATTGGAAGGGGAGTGGCTTTTCATTGGAGGGGGGGTGACGTGGTGAGATGCTGAGGAGATGTAAAGTGTAAGAAGGGGACACATGGTAAGGGAGTGAATGGTGACTCACGTGAGGATGAGTGGGCCAAAGAGAGTAAGAAGAGACACACACACACATACACACAGGGAGATGTATTTACCTGTGCTGCTACTTTACCTTGTTCTTGAGGATTCCGTCAGGGCCGATGACGAGGTCGAAGATGTGTTTTCCCACGTGTGCGTCCACTGCACTGAGGGGGTCGTCCAGGAAGTAGATGTCTGTATCTTGGTAGACTGCACGTGCCAGACTCACTCGCTGCTTCTGTCCGCCACTCAGGTTGATACCCTGGTGAGGAGGAGGGGAGCATGGGGGAGGGGAGGACGGAGGGATGGGGTGATATGGAGTGAGGGAAGGTGAGGAAAAGGAAGATGTACAGAGAGAGGAAACAGGACAGAAGTGTCGGAGGAACATAAAAGGATCAAGAAGGGAAAGAAGGGGGAAGGCAGTTAGGTGGAATTACGGAGGTCGGTTGAAGCGAAGAGCAGATGATACTTAGAATACACCAACCATATAAAACCACACCCATGATCCCCTTCCTCCCCCTCTACCTTCTCTCCTATCTCGGTCAAGTCTCCTGCCGGCAGAATCTCTAGGTCAGGCTTGAGTGCACACACATCCAGAGTCTTCTCGTAGAGAGCTTCGTCGTACTCCTTGCCAAACAGGATGTTGGCGCGCACGGTGGCGTTCTGGATCCAAGCCTGCTGTGGCACATATGCAACATGCCCCTACATAAGGCACACAACAGATGGAGAGGACATTTGACTGTTAGTGGGAAATGCTTGACAACAACAACATCAACAACAAGCAATAACAACAGCAACAACAAGCGAGCTCACTTTTAGGGAAACACTGCCAGACACTTTCTCCATCTCCCCCAGCATTGCTTGTATGAGAGAGGACTTGCCGGCTCCGACATGGCCCACCACAGCCACCAACTCTCGCGGCTTCACCTTGAAGTTGATGCTGTGAGGAGGCAATGTTTACTAACAGCCACAAGGCGAAGATGGAATGGTGATGGAGATGACAAGGAGAAGATGGAATGGTGATGGAGATGACAAGGAGATGAATGGTGATGAAGATGGACAAGGCTGAATTAAGGCTGAATTAAGGCTGAGTTCTGGCATGACTATATGTATGTACGTGCAGAGATGGTAAGACATTCTGAGGAGGAACAAAGAGAAAAATTTTCTTCTCAGAAAGCTTTCCTTAAATCTAGAAAAAGGAATTTCTGTTCTCATCTTAGGTAAAAGATTCTCTAGATCTGTTGAGTGCCAGTACCACTAATTACACCAACACAAATTAGTCAATACAGTGCAGCCTCACTAATGAATAGCCTGTGCCCAAGGGCAACAGTTAATTACTTGTACACACCACAAATTTTTGTAGAGGACCCACAAACAGCAGTTTTGTATAACCACTTAGTACCTGCAAGCCCACTGCTAGTTGCTAATCTCTATTCATTGAGGGTTAGATTAGCCCAGTTTAGTTCAGATTAGTGAGGTTGCACTGGATTAGTGTTTTAGGGCAAGCCAGACTACAACTGCTACACTCCAAAGTCCTCTAGGCTCCAAAGGACCTCCAAAACTACACATGCAACTGACCCAAAACCAGCAATAATTTTAATGCCATTTTAAAGCATATTGAGATGTGGTATTAAAATCACTTGCATGGTACTTCCAAACCAAAAGCTGTAAATTGGTCTGTGGTTAGCATAAGCAGCTGCTAAATGAGCAAGACATATTTTTGTTGACTTGAAGCAGTCAAGTTATGGTGATTACAAGAGGTGACCTTTGCAGATTTGTCGTTTAGATCCAGTCATAATACGGCATCCTGCCATTCTTTCCCCAGTTTAGTTATTGCATTTTTGTAGCAGCTTAGGCAAACCACAGACCAATTAACAGCTTTCGGTTTGGAAGTATGGGTGGGAGAGAGGTGTGGGGGCAGAAGTGGTCAGTTTTTTTTAAATCCTTTGATGTTTCTACATGTATCTTCTGACAAAATATGCCTATAGATAGACTAATATTTTATATCATTGGAAAGCACATAGACCAAGGAACAATATGAACATAAAATTATTTGCACAGAGCAATTATAAAAATTATGGGCAGTCTAATTCAACAGACATTTTCCCCCCAGTTTCAGGTATAGTTCCCCCTCTCCTCCAACAGCTCCTTCTCCTCTCTTGCCCTCTCCTCCTCTACTACCATCTTCCTCTCTTCCAATCCATTGGTCAAATATTGAAGTAACAAGTGAAAGAACATCCACTTATGAGGCCACTTCACTAAACCTGTTGGGGCTGGAGGGTGTTTGAACTTCAGTTTTTCAGCTTGTCCTTGTTCCTCATGGAATCGTGGAGTGTTTTTTCCAACATCGCATTCTGCTGGTACTCGAGCTAAATTCTCTCATTCTTCATAATATCATCACAGATCTGGAGCTTACATCAATTTTAAGGACAACTTTTTAAAAAGGTCTAGCCATGGATGTTCTCTGCTTTGACGCAGAGCGAGAAGAATCTGCCGGAATACATTCCATGTTAGGAAGACTGTCATTGCCACACGCTCAAAGCAATTTCCCACTCATAATGGAAAACAAGAAAAGAAGTGTACACTGAATGTAGTCAGCATTTCTGCGGGCATGGCTATATAGCATTATCATGGGTGGGGTTTGTTGTAGCATTCGGTTGACCCGGCATGTTCGGATAGGTGGCCTCTTACTGCATTACTTGACATTTTGACATTTTGTGGTTTGCTTGCTAGGCAACTAAATTTACCACAATGTTGGTCGATGCATGAATCATGGACGATTCTTGGTCCACGAATTGTTGGACACAGTGATACTTGGTTGCTAGGTACGTCTCTCAACTACTGATTAGTCATAAATATCCCTTTACAGAGTTGGCAGTGAGAGGGTTAACGAGGAGAGGGCAAAGTGCAACTGTTTGATATGGCCATACTTTTAACCTTGCACTTTTATATACGACAACTGGAACTAAAAATGGCGGGAGAAAGATGGGTGGAGTGTTCAAGAGAGGAGAGGAGAGAGAAGTGGAAGACAATAACTATAAGAACTGAGAGGTTAGGAAAGATCGTCTTACTCAGTTAGGAAAGGCTCTTCCACCCAAGCAAAGTTGCCATCTTCCACACTCACTGCATCTTCACCATCTACAAATAATGCACACACACACAACACACACACACAACACACACACACACACAACACACACACACACACAACACACACACACACACACAACACATAAGTCAACAAATATGACCAGATGAGTGCAAGACATTTGTAGGTAAGCAGGTTCAGGAATTGCCTCAAGCGGCCAGATTCAAAGGTTAATTCAGGCGGGGCAGATATCAAACCAGAAACTACCTATGTAGTTGGAAGTTTAAAGTAATTAGATGCCATTATGGCACAAACTCGGATATTGCCACGAGAAAACAAAGTACAGTACACCCTCGCATATCCGAACCTCGATTATCCGAACTCCAGATTAAATAATAAACCTGGCAATGGTCGTCGACATGTCAAATCGGTTGGCATGGTACTGGAAGTTACGTAAGTTGCACGTGGAAACTAGTTCAGTTCGCTTTGGCCTGCAAAAGGAAGAGAGTAGTTTTGTCGATCGAGTCAAAGATAGCCATTCTAAGCAAGATAGCAAAAGGAGCCACTCAAGCCGGACTCGCAGAATAGTATAGCGTAGGGAAGTCGACAATAACGGAGATAAAAATGAGCAAAGCCAAACTTCGAGAGTTCGCAGGCAACCTTGACAGTCAGGGGATAAGTTCAGCTCGCAAAGTCATGCGCCTTGCTAAAGACAAACAGCTAGAAAATTCTTTATATCTGTGGTTCGTTCAGAAAAAGGGGCAAGGTACTCCAGTCAGTGGACCATTGCTCAGAGAAAAGACAGCAGAATTCCACGAGAAGCTACACCAGGGAGGAGCAGATATGCCACCATTTACTGGCAGTGCAGGCTGGCTGAGGCGGTTTTGTAAGAGACATGGCATTCGTGAGCTTTCTCTTCAAGGCGAGCAGTTGTCCGCAAATTCAAATGCCACTGAGCCTTTCAAAAAGATGCTACAGGAAAAGATGGAAAGTTAATCACTTACACTGGAACAAGTCTATAACTGCGATGAAACTGGTTTGTGTTATAAAATGCTGCCTGTTAAAACACTTGCTGCCAGATCAGAAAAAGGAGCTAGTGGAATGAAGAAGCAGAAAGATCGTGTTACTGTTATGGCATTTTCTAATGCAACTGGGACCATAAGCTACCCCTGGTTTTAATACACAAATCAAAAAAAACCTCGATGCTTCAAGCACACGAATATAAGTGCTTTGCCTGTGAAATACTATTCACTTGGATGAATTCTGAAATTTTCACTCGGTGGTTATGATGAATTTGTTCCTGCAGTGAAGTGAAGAAGCATCTCACAGATAGAGGTCTAGTGCCTAAGGCCATTTTATTACTGGACAATGCCCCTTCACATCCAGATGTAACAAAATTAGTCAGCAATGACAAAATGATTACGGTTCTGTTTTTTCCTCCGAATACGACTTCTTTGATCCAGCCAATGGACCAGGGTGTACTGGAAGCTATGAAAAGGCAGTACAGAAAGGCGGTACAGAAAGTCACTACTGAGGAGGTTGCTGATGGCTGATGAAGAGGGCCAGTCAATGGTTCAATTTGTTAAAACAGTTAACATTAAAGAAGTCATCTATCGAGTTGCAGATGCATGGGAGGATGTCCCATCCTCTACCCTTTGTAAGTCTTGGAATAAACTTCTCAATTACAACACTCCTGTCAGTGGACCATCATCAGACAGTGAATCAGACCAGTCATGTGCAGATCTTCTACAGGAGCTGGTTAGGGATATTTCTCAGTGGTTGTCTGTAGATTCAGAGGACCCTGGGCATCAGCTAGCCACTGATGATGAGATAGTCAAACAAATTATGCAGACTGCTGAATTCTCTGATGATGCTGAAGACGAGGAAGACCTACCAACAACTGTAACCAATGGAGAAGCTGCAGATATGCTTGAGAAATGAAATGTATGCAATGGTATGAACAGCAGAAAGAGGCAATGCCCACATCACTGATGGTCCTTAAAGGAGTGAGGGATCTGGCATGCAAGAAGAGGCATAATAAGCTTAAGCAAACAACTATTGGATCCTTTTTTAATAGTAAATAGTAGCTGCTGAAACATACAGAATTTAGGTTGATGTATGCAGTGTGCAATGTAAATTCATACAGAAACAAGAAAAAATATGTATGTAAAACAGCATGCCAGTTACTAGACCTAAATCCTTCTAGCCAGGAAGTGAGCTTATTATCCCAAGGACCTGCAGATTAAAAGGATATTGAAAATAGTTCCAACATGATTCAGCATTTTAATTACATTCATGAATTTATAAAATTTATAATTAATATTTGTGGGGTTTTTTTGCATATCCGAACTTTTTGCTTATCCAAACTACCTTGGGTCCCAATGTGTTTGGATAACATTGTATTATGCTCCCATACTCTGTATGCATATGCCCAAGAGGTCACTCCATTGATTTTTTTTTTAAGTTTAACTTCTGGTTGGACGGGGCGAGCGATGTAAATTATTTTATGGCAGACAATTGCAGCAGACAATTGCAACTGCTTTCGTGAATGGTCTCTTCCTGGCTTTTCCTTCAGTTTCTGTTCTTCCTCTTCTTCTTCATAAAGCTGCGCAGGTACCCGTGCCTACCAGGAAGCATTCTGATCAGTGAACAAGGGTGTGCTCCTGGATGGATTTCTTGCTATATAAGCTTTGTAGAGGACATCCACGTAGCGCTGCATAGCTTTTGATTGCTTACTTCAACAGAGCTGGTCCTCACACCAAACTGCAGCTTATTGTACTTACATTCTAATGAGTTTGAAGAGTTCGTTATTTTTTAATGTTATAGCCAAAAATATAATTATTTCAACAGACTAACAGACTACAAAATAAAGTTGACATTCAATCAGTTATGGTTGTATTAAATTCCACGTCCATATTTAAGACGGGCGACCCATTCTTGGGTAATACAGTTATCCACATACGGAGAGAGTCATACATACGTGTGGAACCAACTCTCTCACTCAACTCTGTGTAGAGTGAAAACTTTGAGCATGTCCTTACCTCTGGCTGGTTCAGGCCTCCACTCCACAGAGTCAGGATCTAGCTCCTCCCCTTTCAGGTACACCGTCAGACGTTTGATGGACACGCTGGCCTAGAGAAAGAATAACAGCAGATCTAAGTGTGGATATCTCAGGGGGGGGGTGTGTCGCTGACCTCAATGAGGAAGGAGATCATCATGGGGAGCATGACGAGGGGGAAGCGGAGTATGTTGAAGAGAGAGAGGGAAACAAAGACCTTGGAAGCCGTCAGCTTGTCATCAGGGTTCGTGGAATTCAGGTTAACGAGTGCATATGTCATGAAGGTCACCACTGTCACCTGGGGGTGGAGGTGGTGTGGGAGGAGAGGGGAGAGGTGGGGTGGGAAGAGGTGAGGAGGAGGGACAAGTGATGTGGAAGAGATGATGGGAGATGGGGCATGTGAGGTGGGAGGTGTGGTAGGAGGAGGAGGAGGAACAGATGAGGTGGGAGAAGGTGAAGAGGTAAGGTGTAGAGGAAGAGAGGGGAGGTGAGATGGAGAGGAGATGAGGAGGGAGGGAGGAGACGTGGGAGATGGGAGAGGGAGGAGTGGGTAGGTGAGTGTGAAAGGAGGGGGAGGTGCAGAAATCAGGGAGTGAGTGTGTGCATGTGTGGATGCAGCACAGGCAAGCACCAACCATGAACGGAGCACAGGTCCATGTGAAGGCAAAGGCAGCTCTGAGGAGGGCATATTTGCGCAGGATGGTCAGCTCTTTGTTCCTGATGCCCATCACCAGGCGGTGGAAGGGCTCCTCCCATGCATACAACTTGATCACCTTCATCCCGTTAAGAACCTCGTTCACCAGCTTGATGCGGTTGTCCTTCTCCTGCATTTGCTTCACCTACAGCATGTGTATGAGGAGGTCGACATGCATGCACCGAACATGTCAGTGAGCTGCTCTGAGGTGGCAGGCATGGCATGACTAAAGACTGATTCACAATATGCAAAATGCTCAAACGATGCGATGCGTCTTTTTTAAATATTGTGAACACAAAATCGCGTCACATCGCACCGCTCGAATAGAATCGAGTTCTATTCGAGTTGCGTTGCAACCTGTCATTGCATCATTCTGGTGTGCGTTTATTTTGATTTTTCAGTAAAAGCTGGTGATTTCAAAGCTGAATGGACGACGAAAAGCTTATCGAAGCAGCGAGAACTTTCCCTAGTATATGGGTTGCGCAAATGACATGAGCGCTGGCGACCGTTAATTAATGGGAGGGGTTCCAGTTGGGTAAAGTTCAAATTTGCACAAGCGGCGACTCTATTATTGTGAACAGCTAGAAGCGATGAGATGTGTCGGCCTAGCAGCATATTGTGAAGCAGCCTTTATGTATCCTGTAATGAAGCGCCTGGGGGCACCGCCCAGTGTGAGTGCATGGCAGAGTACTGCAGCCATACATTTAATTTAATTTATTAACAACATCAACAACAACATCATCAACATCAACAACAAGTAGCTGTGATGTTGATGAAGGCTCTACTGTGGTTGTACAATAGTATAGCAACATACAATGACAAAAGAACGCAGGGGGAAGGAGGGAGGGTAGGCCAGGAAAATGCTCCCAAAGGGGGGGGGGAGAAAAAAGATGGGGAAAAAGCAGCACAAAGGATTTCAACACACCCACACCACTTCACACGCTCAACACCTCCTACAAACTCCCTAGTACCACTTCTACATGCTCTTCCACTAGCTTGACCGCACACGCACCCCCACTTTACCTGGTATCTCCGTCCCAAAAAAGACAGGATAAAGTTGAGCGGAATGAGAAGGACCATTACCCCGAACCCGGCAAAGACGGAGGGACCCAGAGAATTGTACAACAAGGCGAGGGCCAGCACGATCTGGACGGGGGAGGAGTAGACGCCATAGATGTACGTAGTGACGTCCATTAAGCGCTGGGCATCCACGGACATCAGGTTGACAATCTCGCCCGTGGTCTTCTCCTGTCTGGCCTTGCCACTCATTCGAAGGGCCTGCGAAAAGAGGGAGGGGGGGGAGGGGTCATATCTTCATGCATATCTACAGCTCAAGTTCACTGATGACCTAATCTATTAGACTTTAGATTAAACACACACACCCACTTGTATACACATGTACCTTCCTATATATGGTGGCAATCACAGAGGAACGTATTGTCATGCCCAGAGTGAAGACCACATCCCAGTGCTGATGCAGCACAACAGACTGCAGCTCTGCCGTCATAAAGAGGAGGGCGGCATAGAAGTATCCCTTCCAAACCGACACATTAGGGTCAGTGACATACTCAATGATCAGTCTGCGAGGAGAGGGCGAAGAGGAAGGGGTAAAAGGAGGGAGGGGGGGGGGGGAGACATGGAAAAGGAAGAGAGGGAGGGAGAATTCGAAATTATGACATGATTTTTTTTTAACGGCCAGCCAGAGAAGAATTGATGACAAACTTGACAACGTCAAAATCCCAACTCCCTTGCATTCAAATTACACTCTCTGTGAAGCATTGCCTCACCTGCTACAAGTATACCTTATATTATTCTGCATGACATGTCTCAACACATCAATGAGTTACCCTGTGTTACATGCTTAGTGCATGCTGGATGCATAACCAACTCACACAGTTACTCACTTCAGGATTAGTGGGTTGGCGAAAGTCAGAAGATCAGAAGTGTACTTCAACAAAACCGTGAACATGAATCTAGATCCGTAAGTCTTGATCAAGACCAGCATGAGCGAGGGACTCCTGGAACTCTGTCTCCTCTCATTGGCTTGCGAGGTGGAGGAGACGACCTCTATCTCTGTGATGGTGCTGTTGTTGAGAGGTTGGTACACCCCCACCTGCACATGCACCGGAGACTCTGGCTTCAGGCCATGGTCACGATGAGGTAACACTCTGCATGTGGGGGCAAGCAAAATGATGCCCATCTGCATTCACTTTGCAATGTATATGTACATTGTGTGTGTGTGTGAGTGTACGAAACACTATACACACCACTAGAAGTTTCAGAACACACCACACTGGGTTGAGGCAGCCTGGTATGTGTGAGTGCATGTGTGCACGAAACACTTGTTGTGTTGGTTCTGTTGTTGCTGTTATACTTCATACTAATGATTATGGAGAAAAAAGAAAGGGGAAAAAAAGAAGGGAAAAAAAAACAAGGGGGAAAAAAAAGGAGGGAAAAAAACTATATACATGTACACACCACCACCAGAAGTTTCAGAACACACCACGCTGGGTTGAGGCAGCCTGGTAGAGGTTTGAACAAGAAAGTATCATTAGAAAGTATCTAGGTTTTCCTTCCAACAAGCTTTAAAACAGAAAGCAGGTTGAAATAGAAACCTCAAAGTGATTTGATGTCAGCTGAAGATAGTCCTAAAGTTTATTATTAGAAGTGCATTTTTATTATCATTATTTTATTTTTTTACCACCTCAAATCCAAAATCCACAAAATTTGTTCCAGATGTTTGTGTATTTTCTCTCTCTCTCTCTTCCTTTTAAATTTGGTCTGAATTCATGCAGATATTACGTGGGGGGGGGGGGGGGGGGGGGAATTTTTTGACAGTGGATATTTTATATGGACCTACTTTATAAGAATTTCTCGGCACAAAGCGTGCAGTGCAACCAAAAGCTGTTTGTTTATAGTTTTGAATCAGTTCATTTTAGATCTAGTGACTCTTAATTAACATTAGGGGAAATTTTTTGAATCCATTAAGAGAAACTCCAATGATGAAATGCTAGAAATTAAAGATGACCTATGAATTACCAACATGCTCTCTATGCTCTCTTTGTCCATGTCAAGGTTTTATTCTTCTGCATCAGGTTAACATTGGCACCATTTTTAAACCACCTTCTCAAACTGTTAGATACTTCAGTCCTTATTATGACAAGGCACACATTATTTTCACATGGAGTTTGGGACAAAAGCACATAATGTCATACAAGGGAGTGTCTTCCACCCCTTCCTCTCTCTGTCATGCAACAGGTTGTGTGGTCTCTTTGTATAGCTGTCTACGCTCGGGATGGTGAGTGCCAACTATGGCTGTTTCCAACAAAATATGATCTGCACAAAACATATCGACTCCTATTGCTACAACCTCATACTCCTTCCTAGTAGAACCTCTACAGCAATCTTCATGAAGTAATACTTTCCCAAAAGGTGTCTTGTGATACGAACAGATGACACAGCAGTCAGCTTATAAGTTGCAGACAAACTTTGATTGGTGCCCATCACCTCTAGAGAAGGTGAGCAATTTAACTATAAGTGCCTACGACTGCTCAATAATGGAATCTGAAACATTTGGCTCAGATCTCAGCTTTGTATTTCAAGCACTATCTTTGCCAAATGAAGCACTGCACTGCTAGTGTCTATATATACAGCACCAATATATTGGACCACTGCACTGCTAGTGTCTATATATATACAGCACCAATATATTGGACCACTGCACTGCTAGTGTCTATATATACAGCACCAATATATTGCACCACTGCACTGCTAGTGTCTATATATACAGCACCAATATATTGGATCACTGCACTGCTAGTGTCTATATATACAGCACCAATATATTGGACCACTGCACTGCTAGTGTCTATATATATATACAGCACCAATATATTGGACCACTGCACTGCTAGTGTCTATATATACAGCACCAATATATTGCACCACTGCACTGCTAGTGTCTATATATACAGCACCAATATATTGGATCACTGCACTGCTAGTGTCTATATATACAGCACCAATATATTGGACCACTGCACTGCTAGTGTCTATATATATATACAGCACCAATATATTGGACCACTGCACTGCTAGTGTCTATATATACAGCACCAATATATTGGACCACTGCACTGCTAGTGTTTATATATACAGCACCAATATATTGGACCACTGCACTGCTAGTGTTTATATATACAGCACCAATATATTGAACCACTGGACTGCTAGTGTCTATATATACAGCACCAATATATTGGACCACTGCACTGCTAGTGTCTATATATACAGCACCAATATATTGGACCACTGCACTGCTAGTGTCTATATATACAGCACCAATATATTGGACCACTGCACTGCTAGCGTCTATATATACAGCGCCAATATATTGGACCACTGCACTGCTAGCGTCTATATATATACAGCACCAATATATTGGACCGCTGCACTGCTAGTGTCTATATATACAGCACCAATATATTGGACCACTGCACTGCTAGTGTTTATATATACAGCACCAATATATTGGACCACTGCACTGCTAGTGTCTATATATACAGCACCAATATATTGGACCACTGCACTGCTAGTGTCTATATATACAGCAACAATATATTGGACCACTGCACTGCTAGTGTCTATATATACAGCACCAATATATTGGACCACTGCACTGATAGCGTCTATATATACAGCACCAATATATTGGACCACTGCACTGCTAGTGTCTATATATACAGCACCAATATATTGGACCACTGCACTGCTAGTGTCTATATATACAGCACCAATATATTGTATCACTGCACTGCTAGCGTCTATATATACAGCGCCAATATATTGAACGACTGCACTGCTAGTGTCTATATATACAGCAACAATATATTGGACCACTGCACTGATAGCGTCTATATATACAGCACCAATATATTGGACCACTGCACTGTTAGTGTCTATATATACAGCACCAATATATTGGACCACTGCACTGCTAGTGTCTATATATACAGCACCAATATATTGGACCACTGCACTGCTAGTGTCTATATATACAGCACCAATATATTGTATCACTGCACTGCTAGTGTCTATATATACAGCACCAATATATTGTATCACTGCACTGATAGCGTCTATATATACAGCACCAATATATTGGACCACTGCACTGTTAGTGTCTATATATACAGCACCAATATATTGTATCACTGCACTGCTAGTGTCTATATATACAGCACCAATATATTGGACCACTGCACTGATAGCGTCTATATATACAGCACCAATATATTGGACCACTGCACTGTTAGTGTCTATATATACAGCACCAATATATTGGACCACTGCACTGCTAGTGTATATATATACAGCACCAATATATTGGACCACTGCACTGCTAGTGTCTATATATACAGCACCAATATATTGTATCACTGCACTGCTAGTGTCTATATATACAGCACCAATATATTGGACCACTGCACTGCTAGTGTCTATATATACAGCACCAATATATTGGACCACTGCACTGCTAGTGTCTATATATACAGCACCAATATATTGGACCACTGCACTGCTAGTGTCTATATATACAGCACCAATATATTGGACCACTGCACTGCTAGTGTCTATATATACAGCACCAATATATTGGACCACTGCACTGCTAGTGTCTATATATACAGCACCAATATATTGGACCACTGGACTGCTAGTGTCTATATATACAGCAACAATATATTGGACCACTGCACTGCTAGTGTCTATATATATACAGCACCAATATATTGGACCACTGCACTGCTAGTGTCTATATATATACAGCATCAATATATTGGACCACTGGACTGCTAGTGTCTATATATACAGCAACAATATATTGGACCACTGCACTGCTAGTGTCTATATATATACAGCATCAATATATTGGACCACTGGACTGCTAGTGTCTATATATACAACAACAATATATTGGACCACTGGACTGCTAGTGTCTATATATACAGCACCAATATATTGGACCACTGCACTGCTAGTGTCTATATATACAGCACCAATATATTGGACCACTGCACTGCTAGTGTCTATATATACAGCACCAATATATTGGACCACTGCACTGCTAGTGTTTATATATATACAGCACCAATATATTGGACCACTGCACTGCTAGTGTCTATATATATACAGCACCAATATATTGGACCACTGGACTGCTAGTGTCTATATATACAACAACAATATATTGGACCACTGGACTGCTAGTGTCTATATATACAGCACCAATATATTGGACCACTGGACTGCTAGTGTCTATATATACAGCACCAATATATTGGACCACTGCACTGCTAGTGTCTATATATACAGCACCAATATATTGGACCACTGCACTGCTAGTGTCTATATATATACAGCACCAATATATTGGACCACTGCACTGCTAGTGTCTATATATATACAGCACCAATATATTGGACCACTGCACTGCTAGTGTCTATATATACAGCACCAATATATTGGACCACTGCACTGCTAGTGTCTATATATATACAGCACCAATATATTGGACCACTGCACTGCTAGTGTCTATATATACAGCACCAATATATTGGACCACTGCACTGCTAGTGTCTATATATACAGCACCAATATATTGGACCACTGCACTGCTAGTGTCTATATATACAGCACCAATATATTGGACCACTGCACTGCTAGTGTTTATATATATACAGCACCAATATATTGGACCACTGCACTGCTAGTGTTTATATATATACAGCACCAATATATTGGACCACTGCACTGCTAGTGTCTATATATATACAGCACCAATATATTGGACCACTGGACTGCTAGTGTCTATATATACAGCACCAATATATTGGACCACTGCACTGCTAGTGTCTATATATATACAGCACCAATATATTGGACCACTGGACTGCTAGTGTCTATATATACAGCACCAATATATTGGACCACTGCACTGTTAGTGTCTATATATACAGCACGAATATATTGGACCACTGGACTACTAGCGTCTATATATACAGCACCAATATATTGGACCACTGCACTGCTAGTGTCTATATATACAGCACCAATATATTGAACGACTGCACTGCTAGTGTCTATATATATACAGCACCAATATATTGGACCACTGCACTGCTAGTGTCTATATATACAGCACCAATATATTGGACCACTGCACTGCTAGTGTCTATATATACAGCACCAATATATTGGACCACTGCACTGCTAGTGTCTATATATACAGCACCAATATATTGGACCACTGCACTGCTAGTGTCTATATATACAGCACCAATATATTGTATCACTGCACTGCTAGTGTCTATATATACAGCACCAATATATTGGACCACTGCACTGCTAGTGTCTATATATACAGCACCAATATATTGGACCACTGCACTGCTAGTGTCTATATATATACAGCACCAATATATTGGACCACTGCACTGCTAGTGTCTATATATACAGCACCAATATATTGGACCACTGCACTGCTAGTGTCTATATATACAGCACCAATATATTGGACCACTGCACTGCTAGTGTCTATATATACAGCACCAATATATTGGACCACTGCACTGCTAGTGTCTATATATACAGCACCAATATATTGGACCACTGCACTGCTAGTGTCTATATATACAGCACCAATATATTGCACCACTGCACTGCTAGTGTCTATATATACAGCACCAATATATTGGACCACTGCACTGCTAGTGTCTATATATACAGCACCAATATATTGGCCACTGCACTGATAGCGTCTATACTTACCAATATATTGGACCACTGCACTGCTAGTGTTTATATATAAAGAAAAGAAGACTGTACGCATGTAGACCACACCCTGTTGTAGAAGCACTTAGAGAGTGAGGGGGCACACTTAAAATTCAAAAAAAACTTTCCTCCAAGATGACATCTTCGAACAATCTTCGAACAATACTAAAATTAGTTTTTACCCATTTATCCATGCACATGCAGGACCCATCCATGCAGGACCCATTTTTTTGTCTAAAACTTTCACGATAGCTCTATGGGACACACAATGCACAGCCTCCTAATGCTCTTCAAGGAGTGAGCTACCACGGCCCGTACCATCAAGCGTCCTCTACTCCTCCCACTCCAACCCCTTCCTTGGCCAACCACACACTCATGTGGATTGTTAGACCACGCCCCTTGGTGACACCTTCTAACCACAACAATGCCATGTAAATTTCAATGGTATGTGTGTAAATTCTTATAATAGGTAAAGGATCGACTACATGGTTTTGGTCATCCTCATCTTTGTTCTCATCTGGAATAGAAATACACAACTAGGAATGGAATTGAATCTCGTAAATAAAGGATGACAAATAAAAAAGTGGGTGTGGTCTCACACTCACCCCACCCTCCTGAGCTCTCTGTCCCAGTTCTTCTGAAATCGAGGTGCCACCACGCCTGACTTATCGCTAGCGTTCAGGTCCGGGAGGTCCTCGTGTTTGAGAGGGTGTCGCCAACCCTTCCAGATCAGCCCATCCTGCCAGCGCCAGGTGAGTCTGGAGAGGAAGGTTGCCGTTTCGCGTGGAGAGGGCTTACGCTGCAAAGGGGTGGGAAGCGGGGGGAGGGGGAGGAGGATAAGGAGCGAGGAGTGAGATACATCACCCAACCACCACTGCAACCATCATCATCATCATCACCACCATCATCACTGGGCACCATCACCACCATTACTAGCACCATCACCACGAACCTACCATCACCAACACCACCAAAACCATCATCATACAGTACATCATCACTGTCACCATCACCACCACCCTACTGTCACAACCACCACCACAACCACAACCATGATCACCACCACCATCATCAGACAGCAAATCATCATCACCACCACCGCAACCATCACTGGGCACCATCACTACCACCACCACTAGCACCATCACCACCAACCTACCATCACAACACCACCGCAACCATGATCACCACCACCATCATCATACAGCACATCACCACCACCATCATCACTGGCACCATCACCACCACCCTACTGTCACAACCACCACCACTACCAACTATCATCAACCAAGTAACGAATCTCACAATTATGCACACGTCCCCTCCATAGTCCTATCCACACCCATACATGTGCATACCTCCTGGTCGAGTCCGAGTTGGCTCGGACTCTTTGGCTCGGGGAAGAAGGCTAGGACAAACTCCACCACAATGACAACGAAGGACACAATGAAAGTCACAAATCGAAACATGTCTTCGATTTTGTCCTGTGGGATGAGAAGAAGAGGTCATACAGAGGTCATACATAGGTCAGGTGGCTGTTGTCACGGCTACAGCTCATGTGTGTATACAGAGTGTACCATCTCATCTAATAGAGATCACCTGACTCTCTCTATATACAGTACAAGCCAAAAAAAACTTTACATACCGTTTGCGTTGGACGTTTGTGGTATGTTTGAGTCGCAGCATTGCTATACCGTTCGCCAAACGTTCACGCAACATTCGCTAAACGTTCGCCAACAAACTTTGGGCAGGATCATTAAGTGTTGTAAAATTGAATTTCACCTGCGCATGTCAAGCGATCAACGAAGGAGGGAGAAAGGCTAACGGTCGTTACTCCAGCGGTTACTCTTTTTCGGCTTATCGGAATCAAGATACCTTATTCTATTATAAGAAACAGAATTCTATTCTTTAGGATCTAGAGGATTCTAGGCTGCAGCTATCGTCTGTATTTTGAAGGAGGGCATGACAGCAACAAGGCAAAGCGTCCAGTTTTGTCAAGCACTGCGAATTGGTATCGCCTTACAGCCAAGGAGCGGGAGATCTTCGTTTTTTACTGCTGACCCGAAAGTCGTGGTGGAAAAGAGGCTGGAAGATGATCAGAAGACAGCATACCAACTGTATGTTCTCCTTCACAGCAAAGGGAGCCCAGTCTTGCTTTTCAGGACATTGCTTGTGTTGATATTTTGAGGCAGTGCATCCTGCCAACTGATAAGAGAAGCCAACAAGGTTTGTGTTGAACTAGTTTTGGGATTAAGCTACATGAAACTAGCGTAGAAGCTTTCTGTGTCACACTGAAGCCAAGTTGGTTGCTAGTGGCTAATGATAATCTAGGCCGGGATAAGCCATTGGATTTAAAAAATATATATATATATTGTAGATGTTATGGCTTAGAAGATCAATAGCGGTATCATTTATCCCTACTAGGTCAAGAGATTGGAGCAGGGCCGGCCTGACCAAGTATATATGGCATATGTGGGTGTTTTTTTGTACAGTGGATTATATATCTGCTAAGGCAATCACAGTCTTTTGCCAACTAATTGTTTGCCAACCTGAAGTGTTAAATAGATTACCCATCATTGTGATTAACCATATAATTATCAAATCAGGAAGAGTGCTTTTGACAGCATGATAAATAATTAAGACTGAGGGTGTGTAGAAGATCACCTGACCAGATAATCATACATGCTGAGTGTGTAGAAGATCACCTGACCAGATAATCATACATGCTGAGAGTGTGTAGAAGATCACCTGACCAGATAATCATACATGCTGAGTGTGTAGAAGGGTGTTAACCAATTTACTGGAGACACCTAGGACCAAACACTCAACTGTAGATATTCATTATCATTTCATTGGTCAATATTTTATTGTGAGACCTCATGGGAGCCAGCCTATTTAAAAGGCATCCTCCAGGTTGTTAAGTTAGTTAGTGCTGTGATTTGTTTATTGAGATATGGCAAGCTGTAGTTTTCAGAGTTTTCATCCTCCTGAAATTTCTGATACACCACATCAGCCTGGCCCAAGTTTTAGGTTTCCAAAGCACTCCTTTGGAAAGAAAACTGTTGTATCACGATCATTTCAAGCATCTTGGTTTCAACAGTGGCCTTTTCTGCATTATGATAAAGCTAAAGATTTAGCCTACTGTCATACTTGTGTGATGAGTTTCAAGCAGAAGAAGATGAGGACTTCAAAAGCAGAACCATCATTTGTAAGTATATTTTCATTTTTCTTATAGTTTTGCTGTGCACCTTGTGATCAAAACTAGGATCAAGTGACTTTTACGACTCCAGCCATCAAGAAATTCGTGGCATTTTTTAATTTCGCGCATGCACATTTTGGGGGTTCACGCGGGAAATAAATACAAAAAAGGCAGGATAAGCATAATTATGGCAACACTGAGGTCTATTGCTCCTGTTCCATTTGGAACAACAGAAGAGCTACCTGTCTACTAGCTCTTTCTTTTTCATGTTCCAGGTAAGAAGGGGATGTTCCAGGTAAGGGGGTTCCTAGCCATCACATAATTATTATACTATGTTATACCCGTGTATAGGTGTAGTTGTTCAATGGCGCTAAGAAAAAAAGGAGACCTGAAGGATGGCAAAACTTGGGCATGCCCAAGTTGTAAATCCCTGAAATCAATTAGGCATGGGAGGTTTTTCGCAAAATCTCACCTGGTACTTCAGACATGGCTGCTATTAATATATTGGTGGGTGAGGCATACCCTGTATTAGATGCAGCAGATGAGTGTGGCTGCAACAAGAAAACGGCAATTAATGTGTACCAGTGGCTTAGGGAAGTGTGCTCTGCAGCACTATGTCGGAACCAGATTGTGCTTGGTGGTGTTGGATCTGTTATTCAAATAGACGAGTCACAGTTCACACACAAATCCAAGGTATCACTGTAACATTGATATACTTGAATGGATGATCACTTTCGTTATTGACTGTTTAGCATCATGGAGGCCGCCCACCTATTAAGGATATTTGGATTGGTTGACACATGCTCTTGGTACACTTGATAAACGTATTGTGCCTATTTCAAAGATTTTAATTCAATTAAATGTATTTAGGTTACATGCAAGTTGTGGACCAGAGAGACGCAGCCACCTTGCTACCCATCATTCAGGCGCATGTTGCACCTGGATCAATAATTCATTCGGACCAGTGGGCAGCTTATAGGCAGGTGGCTACTCTGCCTGGGATTGTGGCACATGAGACAGTGACGATTGAATTTGTAAATCAGAGTACGGGTGTGCACACCCAACATATTGAGTCCTATTGGAACAGGGTATGGTTTGTGGAACATAATTTTCAACTACAATTATTATATTGTGCAGCTCCCATCCTATCTAGATGAATTTATGTGGCGTGAGCGAAATGGAACAACTTTGGCTTTCACTTATAATAACATATTAGCAGAAATTAAAACCCAATACCCTGTTTGATTGTAAATTATTCTGAAATTTGGATTAGACTTTCATTAATAGTTAATTGTTTAGTTAGTTAGTTTGTAATAATAATAAAATTATATTATTACTTATTTGGATGATATTTCATGAAATTTGGATTGTGAATTATTCTAATTTGGATGAGATTTCCTTACTTTTGTTTCCCGCATGAACCCCCAAAAACACGCGTGCGTGTAATTAAAAAACGTGCACGAATTTCTTGATGGCTAGAGTCGTAAAAGCCACTTGATCCTTTGCTGTGCACCTTGTGATCAAAACTATATAAACTGGGCGGCTTTCTTTGTCGTAAGACTTGTTCTAGATATAGAACGACATAGCGACGCACAGCTTTCATTGGCGCGCCTCAATGGAGCTGATTCTAATACCAAACTGCAGCTTATTATATTTGCATTACTGACAAATTTGTTCTCAAACAAACACACACATAGTCACAAGTCCAGTGGTTAAGCGCCCAAGCCGTGATTTCGCCACTTTTGGCTCGAAAAATACTTTCATGCATATATCTAAGGTACAGTATAGGCCTTTAAAAAATTGACGTTCCATTTGTGTTGGACGTTTGTGGTACGTTTGAGTCACAGCGGTTGCTACACCATTCGCCACCACGCAGATATGTAGGAATGGTAGGTTAGGCACGGACCGTTCAGCATTGTAACATTGAATTCCACTTGCACGTGCCGCCCAGCGATCAACAAAGGCGGGAGAAAGGCTAATGGTGTTGCTCTAGCGGTTACTCTTTTCCAGCGCTCACCTTATCGAAATCAAGATGCAGAAACAGAATTCTATCTTTGGAATCTAGAGGATTCAAGACTGCAGCTATCGTCCGTATTTTGAAGGAAGAGGGTATGACAGAAACAAGGCAAAGCGTCCACTGTTTTATCAAGGCTGGTATCCATCGCCTGACGGTGTAGAGCAGGAGACCTTCGTTGGCTACAGCTACTGTCCAGAAAGTCGTGGAGGAAAAGATGCAAGAAGATGACGAGACAACAGCATACCAACTGCACATCCTCCTTCACAGCAAAGGGAACCCATTCTTGCTTTGCTGGACATTGCTTATGTGGACTTTTCGAGGCAGTGCATCCTGCCAACTGATAAGAGAAGCCAACAAGGTTTGTGTTGAACATAGTTTTGGGATTAAGCTACGTGAAAGTTAATATCTAGTGTAGAAGCTTTCTCATGTCACACTGAAGCTAAGTTGGTTGCTCGTGGCTAATGATAATCTAGGCCTGGGTCTTGATGGCAGTTTGGCCAGAGCCAATGTATTAAAATCCGATTGGGATAAGCCATTGGATTAAAAAATATATATAGCAATAACCTTCTCAATAGGTTTGTGTTGAACATAGTTTTGGGATTTAGGTACATGAAAGTTAATATCTAGTGTAGAAGCTTTCTCATGTCACACTGAAGCTAAGTTGGTTGCTAGTGGCTAATAATAATCTAGGCCTGGGTCTTGATGGCAGTTTGGCCAGAGCCAATGTATTAAAATCCGATTGGGATAAGCCATTGGATTAAAAAATATATATATAGCTTAGATTACAGTAACCTTCTCAATATTCAACTTCTAATTGTATTCTCTTGACGTTTCGATTAGATGCTCTCTAGAATAATTAGCTTAGGCCTTACAACTAGGGCAAGATATTGATACAGAACACTGGTGAATTTGTATAGAGACTCATGTAATAAGCCTATGATGAATGGAGGTCATTTATCCCTATCTTAGGTCAAGAGGTTGGAGTGGGCCAGGCAGAACCTTGAAGAGGCAGCCAATGGGGTTTTTAAAAGTCACATGGATAGACGAGTGCATAGTTCAATTGGAAACGCATAGGTGGTTTTGGACAGGACAGACACCAAAGAACAAGCCAAGATACGTTAAATGCTGTGTTATGGGTGTGTAATAAGGTGTAGATTTATGGTATTCTAAGGTGTTTTAAACTTCTGTATAGTTGATTAACACTTACACGGCGGCAATTGTAAACGTCACAATCATTGTACGTGCGTTATACTCAAACCGGAAGTAGTCACCTGGGTGCGGCATTGTTTGTTTTTTAAATGGTCGATCGCATGGGGAAGAAACGGTCTGTTGTTAGTTGCTCCTACGGCATATTTACTACTCCAAAATTGACCAAACAACAGAGACAGGTCCAGGGAACATTGGTTATCTCAGCAAACTGTAAGTATTCGATAGCCAGTTTTAAAAAACCCATCGTATTGACGCTATTGTTATACCTTTGTTTAGAAACTAGTCATGGTAGCTTCTACGCTATTTTTGTATGTTAGTCGGCTGCTTAGACTATGCAAAGTATGCTAGATTTGTCTGTATGCTGTGTGGTAGCTATAGGATTGGCAATTTAGGTTGGTGGGAGCTATTTTTGTTACATTGTGTACTAAAACTTACCTGGATATATAGCTATCTAGCTAGAACAAGATTGTTAGCAGCAAAAATCCATTTGAATACCTTGCTAGATCAAGTACAATGTTTTATAAGAAGATAATTGAATAACAATATAGTCATTGAATAACAATATAGTCATGAGTTCACTGTGTTGCTCTTGGTTTCTTCAGGATCTTGGCTGTGTGGTACTCTTTGAAGCACTCTTCTGGATGTAGAGGTGGGTGGTCAGAGCAAGTCTGACAGTAGTACACTGAGCCTGAGCGAACCGTAAGTGGCCTGTTTACGATCAGAATTTGTGTATTAATATTTGTTTCACGCACTACTAGGTCAAAAACCTTGTCTGCAAAGAACAGGTGAAGAAATATCCTTGGGCTCAACATCATCATCTAGCAAATTTTAACCAGGAGTTTCTACGCTCGGTGGGGCTCATAATGTTGTCAACTTCTTTGCACCTGACAAGCCCACTTCCACTCGTATGGCCAGTTTCCACATCCATTTCCCCATCAGTCTCATCTACACTACTGCTGCCATTAGCATCTTCCATTTCTTCAGGGGCCGGCCATTCTTCCACATCATATTCTTCCAATATCATCTAGTTCATTTCTTCCACATCATCCAGTTCAGTCACTTTCAAAGTCATTCTCAATATCAGAAAGAACCTCCAATACTGCCTGCAGATCCATATTTGTGTTTGTTTTGGATAAAAATACACACCATGTTTCTTATTTGCATCTGGCAATGAACCACGAAATAAAACGCCTGTTTTTTTAAATTTTTTATGTTATTCATGGAGATGGTGATGCATTCCCAAGTTTGATTATAAACCCATCAACCTTACCTAGTAAGTACAGACTATAAAACAGACAATCCACGGAGCTATGCAACAAGAAATATCGTGTCACAGATGCTGTGACAGACGCACTGCCAGCGGTAAATTGCTGTCACGGATGCTGTGACACACGCACCCGTGGGGTGGATTATTGTGTCACAAACGCCGTGACAAACACAGTGTAAGAGTTAATTAAGGGCAAAACATCTGGTGAAGGTGTATGTGTGGGCTGGAATAAGCATGAAAGGAAGAACAGGAATATGCATCTTTGATGATATTACGAGAACCCCACTTTTTCTTCACCAGACCCTTTTGCCCTTCGTGAAGGATGTTTGCCCCCATCACCTCTTCATGCAGGACAATGACCCAAAACATACATCCAAGCTGGCTAAGAGGTTTTTTGAACTGAACAATATAAATTGGTGGAGGATGCCTCCAGAGTCTCTTGATGCCAACCCTTTGAAAACCTGTGGCACGAGTTGGAACACAGGAGAGAAGTGAAGCCTAAGACCAAAGCTGAAGTGGTGGATGGCTGTAGACATTGTCAGAAGTATATTAGACACCTGGAGGGTTGGGCTCAGGGTAGGGTATTGAATGTTTAATATGAACATCACTTGCCAAGCAATGTTTCTCAAAGTTGTTCAAGTTGGCTAAGCTTTTGTAGTTTTTGGGTGGTACTGGAGGTGTGGTTTTTGTGTGTGTTTTTATATAATTTCAAAACTGTTATCGAACAAGTGCAGTCCTGACTGGCCCCCCACTGACGCCACCACAGATGCTGGAGAGCAAAGAACTATATTAACCTCTTCTTCTATGACAAGCTTGAATTCTTCCTCCAGCTCCTCCAGGGCCGTCTGGATAACTACATTTGAAAACAATAAATCACACCTGAATTTAACTTTCAAACTTAGCTGAAATCTTGCCTTTTTTTTAATCACCCTCCCTATCTTGACCTCACAGTCATCTCCCACCGAGGAGCCCCCTAGGACTTTGCTGCTTGGTACAGCCAACACAGAATTTTCATTCTTCCAGAAGACCAAACAATAGTCTGTATAAGTATAAATAATCAAAGTTACTGGGTCCTATGTGCTAGCTTCTAGTTGCTGTTTTCCAGGCAAGAACGATACTAAAAACTGCACAGAAGTGAAGGCTCAGTCACTACTGTAGGAGGTAGGCGCTGCTGGACAGAGTTCTACCTAATAGTATACCTACTGCTTAGAGCCAAGGTAGCAGTGAGAGTTCTTCTAAGAGCCATTCCCAGGACAAATCAAAAGTAGAAGCTACGACAAAAACAACAGTCTGATCAACCGAAGGCCACCGACTTTTTACGCGACCTCTCGAACACGTGTAGAATATCATAAACGTTGATTGCGCATTTTGGATAATTAAATAACGGTGCGTGCATTGGGTTTGCAATGCGTTGCTCGAGTGTTGCTTGAGCTATCTTTATTAAATGTTTCTGCGTTGAACGTAAGCCCAACACAAGCAGTACGTAAAGTTTGGAGGGGCTTGTACTGTATATAGTATATAGTCAATGCCCACGGGCACTTAATATTTCACCTTCAAAATCAGAGGTGTTAGACATCTATAGTGTTCCTGGAGGCAAACATATCTGCACGCTCTCCCCCATCACACTCCTGTTGATCCAGAGTGAGCACTCATAGAATGGCTGAAAAGGATATTCCACCAACGCTGAAGAACAGATCTCTCCTTCTTCAAACCTCTACCCACCTTAATTCAAAGCTTCTTTGATGTGTTCACTGCCCCTGTCAATCTTCTTCAAGAAGTTTGCAAAACACTGTCTCCAGTCTCTGACAATCTTCTTCAAGAAGTTTGCAAAACACTGTCTCAGCTTAGCTACCGTGACAACCAATTTCTTTGCTGGTGTGATCATGAGTAAACATAGCTTAGTCATGGGGCAGCAGCTAGCGCTACACCTCAGGACTAGGAGGGACTAAAAGAAAAGGGGGTCTAGGGTTATCAACTTACGTCATCCTTGGCGATGAGACTGAGGGTGCGTGTCTTGATGGTGCCATAGATAGTGAGGCCCAGCCAGAACAGCAGGTTTGTGCCTGAGGAACGGATACCCATGGACTTTTCAAAGAGCAGCAGTAGAGCTATCATCATCTGCACCACACACACACACACCACACACACACCACACACACACACACCATACATAGCATTAAGGGGCATATTGTACACCATTTTCATGACTATATATTTGTCAGGTGTGGTCCAGTGGCACGGTGGACAATCCCGGGATATCTAGGGGTCCAAAGGTCACAATTGTTGTCCACTTAATCCTAGCCCTAGGCAGAACTAGGTGGAAAGACCTTTGAACTTTGCACTAGAGATAACCTAGTAAGAATAAACTTAGGCTAGAGTACGACTAGGGCTAGAGTACGGCTAGGGCTAGAGTACGACTAGGGCTAGAGTACGACTAGGGCTAGAGTACGACTAGGGCTAGAGTACGACTAGGTCTAGAGTACGACTAGGGCTAGAGTATGACTAGGGCTAGAGCTTGCGGCTCATGCCTAGGGTTGAGCTGAAAGTTAGGGGACCAGCCATGTATATACTCCCAAGGTGTAGACACAGGTGGTCTGCATATAAATTAAAGGTAATTGGTGTTACAAAATAGATAACCAGGTACTTAGCAGTAATTCACAACACTTGACTAAATTCAAGAAGAAGCAAGACATTGGTGGGCAGAGCAGGAAACAAGAGGGAGGAAAAAATTAGAACATAAAAATAAAAAAAGCATTACAATACAAGGTGTACTTAAAAAGTGCAAAGGTTAATTTAGGCATGGAAGACCTACGGAATCTACGGAACTCCAAAGTCTACCACAAGTTTTTATAAAAACTTGTGGTAGACTTTGGAGTTCCGTAGATTTTACCGAGTTACCGAGTTCCTAGTCGCAACATTTGAGGAGTTTGTACTGTTCAATCTCTTCTCATCCAGGGAGGCAAGTAGGACCCTCTTCATCACTGTCACTCTCTTCCAACCGCTGGCGAGTAGCTTCTGCAATGGTTGGAACTGCTAAAGTTACTTTATCATCTTTGAGGCTGTGAACTTCCCTGTCTTCAGACCCGTCCACCTTCATAGATATGTTGCAAGCACAGAAAGATTTCTTTAACTAGTAAGTAATGCACGAGATTTACCAACTGCGCTGGTGCCATTATGTTGGAAATTATTATAATCAACTAGGTGTGCTACAATTGGAGGACTGCATTTTTGAGAGCAACTTCTATTTGAGTGAACACGGTATATGGCAAGGCAATACAAAGTTTCTAAGTGGACTCCTCAAAGAGGGATGCTTCTCTCAACTGTAGGGCAGCTCACTTACTTACATCTTAGCAGTAGCATGACTAACAAAACTACTACCCCTATTAGTTACCAAGGTAGCAAGGTTAGACTACTACCACCCCAGCAGTTGCTACACCTGGGAGATAACCAGTCATATAGCAAGGCTAACAAAACTAGCTATATAGACTACTACCACCCCAGCAGCTGCACCCTACCTGCCTGGGGCTATAAGCAGTTCCTGGGAGAGAACTACAGCCCTAAGACAGCAAAGGTTACAAAACTAACTATACACGTACAGATATTAATTAACACTGGGGAACCTAATTGAGTAGTAGACTGTACCCAGAGGCTCTCTCTTCCTCCCACAATCTGCGATTTAAGCCCACCACAAAGCTGTTGCTGCAATTAGCCAATCACTTGATCTAGGCTAGAAGCTTTCCCATCAACTTCTCTCTAACTCTTAGTCAGGATGTTGGCCAGGCTTGCAGTCCCAACAATACGCCACCACACACACACGCTCCACTGACTTCCCACGTCCCATGCAGGCATGAGGGTCACTGTTGGGAACCATGCCTTCAGCCACGTCACTCCCCCTACCTGCCCTCTTGACCCTGACCCTGCAGTGGCCAGCAGACTTGCCATATTGGATGTAGCTGAGTCATCCTCCATGGGTATCCTCTGCAAGCAAGATATTTTAGCAAGGTCATCCTTGCTGGACAAGGTCCTTTATCTCTACACACAAAGGCCGCCAAAAAGACCCCTGGACTTCAGGTTCGTGGGGTTGTTGAGGGTCACAGTGGACTCAGAGCCCAAGCAGGTACCCTGTGTATCTGCGTGGGCTCTTAAGTTCACAGTCACCTCGGACATCTGAACTAATAGTCAGGTCAAGATCATTGCTATCATTATCACGATGATAATTAATGTACA
The DNA here is from genome assembly GCA_028752905.1 of Cladorhizidae sp. MBARI D1340-BT2. Taxonomy (NCBI): domain Eukaryota; kingdom Metazoa; phylum Porifera; class Demospongiae; order Poecilosclerida; family Cladorhizidae; species Cladorhizidae sp. MBARI D1340-BT2. Next base: position 7,271,472 of record JAQNBH010000013.1, read on the forward strand.
TATATAATATATTTGCACAATTTTCTTCAAACTCCCAATTGCTATAGAATAAGTCAAACATAACAACTCATCAGGAAGTTAATTAATGTGTGTTGACTCCACCCACTGCATGTGCCGGCCCATAAAAAGCCACCACTAACCTCAGCACACACGTAGATGCCATCCAATGCAGGCTAGGAACCACTTCATAAGTCATGCATGTTAACTGTTGTCGTCCTACATAAGTTAGACATACAGGTAGGCACGTGGAGACGATGAACTGCACAGCCTTCTTTGGACGTGGTAACATTTGCCCAAGAGTGAGAACTCCACAAACCAAACAGCAGAACTGAGCGCAGGACATTTGTTCTGCTCACGTGCAATCTTTATTCATTTCCAATTCTATTTACAGCACGTGAGTTAGCTTGATTACATCGTTGACAACCATCGCTACATGCCATTTCACCACAGAGGTTGTGGACGTGCATTAGAATCTTGCAGTACTCATGTGTGTGTTTTATGCATGGACCTATTGCATACCAGTTATGCATGGACCTATTGCATACCAGTTATGCATGGACCTATTGCATACCAGTTATGCATGGACCTATTGCATACCAGTTATGCATGGACCTATTGCATACCAGTTATGCATGGACCTATTGCATACCAGTTATGCATGGACCTATTGCATACCAGTTATGCATGGACCTATTGCATACAAGTTATGCATGGACCTATTGCATACCAGTTATGCATGGACCTATTGCATACCAGTTATGCATGGACCTATTGCATACCAATGGACCTATTGCATACCAGTTATGCATGGACCTAGTGCATACCAATGGACCTATTGCATACCAGTTATGCATGGACCTACTGAATACCAGTTATGCATGGACCTATTGCATACCAATGGACCTATTGCATACCAGTTATGCATGGACCTATTGCATACCAGTTATGCATGGACCTATTGCATACCAATGGACCTATTGCATACCAGTTATGCATGGACCTATTGCATACCAGTTATGCATGGACCTATTGCATACCAGTTATGCGCATGGACCTATTGCATACCAGTTATGCATGGACCTATTGCATCCCAGTTATGCGAGTGCAAAAACAATGAGAAAAATGTGATGGGTTCTTGAAGATGAATTTCAAGGGGTTTTCAACTTCCAACAATTTTTTCCTACTGCCAGTTTACTACTCCCAGCAAAGGATTCATAGCAAACTAGCATAGAAAGGTGGGTGAGCAGGTTATGGTCTGTTTCCACCTTGAACTTCTTTCCTTCCTCAGCCTTAAAATCAGGATCAGCCAAGGGATCGTCCTCAAACTGCTCGTAGATAGACAAGAGCTGGTCCACATGGGCAGGATCTGTCCTTTTCCTTCGTCTAACGGGAGGGACCACGGATGGGGATTTTCTCAGCTTCTTCCTGGCAGGAGAGAACAAGGGACTCTTCCCTAGAATCCCCTTGCGAGGGGATGCAGAAGATAGCACCTTCCCCTTAACTGGGATCCTAGATGTGGATTTAGGGGTGGACTTTTGTGCAGTGCTGGGAGACCCAGTGCACTGGGTCTTATGCCTCTCGAATACTTCGTCAAAACCATCATTTAGGCACAGCAGTGATATGAGCTTTTGAGTTTCATTTGGGAGGTGGGGAGACAGCAACACTTTCACACACACTGGGAGCAGCTCCATAGCACATGCCACACCTCCTCAGCTCGGACTTCTGCTATCCTCTGCTCAGCTTGGGAGCTAAAGCCCATGACTACTCCTCTCAACCCTCGCGGCATGAGAGGAAACATTCAAATTTAAAAAAAATTCCTAATGAGAGTTGGCATGCTACAACATCTGCGAGGGTCTTCAGCACAGCTTCATCTGCAAGGAGGCTTCAGGATCGGCTTTCAATGTGGCTTCTCACTGAAGTCACAATAACAAGCTCTCAGCCAGGAAGCACCGAAAGGTCACCTCCGAATCTCCGATTATACCAACGAGGAGCGAGCTAGCCTCAGGCCACTCCAACTCTGCATGAGTTCCTCCATTGACATCGAAAGGTTTGGTGTTACCCCCGAGGGTCTTGACAAGGGGAAGTGGCGTCTCACACTGATCTATCACACCCACATGATCAGAGCGTACAAATAATAGGAGTTGCCCTTCATTCTGCTCACCAGCGTATATCACAAGTGCGGAAACCACGCGAGCAAGGCAGTGAACTCCACGAGCAAGGCAGTGAACCCCACGAGCAAGGCAGTGAACCCCACGAGCAAGGCAGTGAACCCCACGAGCAAGGCAGTGAACCCCACGAGTAAGGCAGTGAACCCCACGAGCAAGGCAGTGAACCCCACGAGCAAGGCAGTGAGGTCAGGCCACCAGGGATGTCAGGTCATAGAATCTGCCCATTTGCATGCAAAGAACAGGTCCATGTTGTGCTGGCCCAGGTTACTTGGGGGTCCCGGGTGGCGAGCCCATCAGGTATCAGTGTTACAATCAGGTAGTGGTGGCTGGCCTGCACTCCAGGTCCAGTCAACACAGGGGCCCCCTGCAGCGGTGGCTGGCCTGCACTCCAGCTCCAGTCAACACAAGGACCTCATGCACCTCCTCAGGTAGTGGTGGCTGGCCTGCACTCCAGGTCCAGTCAACACAGGGGCCTCATGCAACACAAGGACCTCATACACCACAGGGACCTCATGCACCTCCTCAGGTGTGCATGTTTGTCTAGGCACATTTTGATTGTCCCCTGCGGCATGAGTGCATAACATGCACACACGAAACAGATTTACCTCATAGACGATTATATCTTGCAGCAATTTGCCCTCTTTTTAGGTCAAAGGTGCGGTACCGGCCCCAACATCGAAACTCCTCTGAGTCCTGTTTCGCAATCCCCTCGCAGATTGGATCTGGCACAGGCAGTTCAGTGACATTTTAAGGGTCTAGTCCTTTGAACCACAAGACATGGACCACTCTACGACACTTAACGCACTCTGTCGCAGATCAATATCATAACATCACTGAGCACTTACTCATCTGCTTAGCGGCATTTAGCGGCATTCCTTGCTGACCAAGGGTTTGCCCTCACAAACAGGGAAGTCATGCCACCTGCCAGCAATACGCAGTATGCTTGCTGTGGCTCTCACTACGAGTGCAAACAGGTCTAGCAGAAGGGATTGATGGCAGAGACAGATGGATATCTATCGCACTGTTTGGGACTAGAAGTCTTCGCACTGAGCCCTACTGTGGTAAGACATGGAAGTGACCAGCTGATCAGTGCTTGCTGCGGAGAGTTGTAAGCAAGGAGAGGGCTGGGGCTGGCCACATCCACCGGCCCCTCCCTCACCCAAACCCACTACTTTGTGCACAGTGATCAGCTGAGAGACGCGGAGAAGCAGATCAATATCTCTGCTGGAGCAGCATGTCTCTAAGGACGCTGTGAATGATGTGTGTGTACACGTGAAGTTTAACGTGATACAACATGGCAGAAGCAAGGTCACTAGTCACTTCATGGTGGCGGCCTGGGACAATGGGCAAGTGTTAACCCTCTTGCTGCCAAAGCACCAAAGCAAACCCCCACTGCCAAAAGCCAGTTTTAATGAAATGAGAAGGACTATTTGGGAACGGCTCCTCCACTTCCCTGTTGTCTATGCATGTAGTTTTCTAATACACGATTGAGTAACTAAAGCACCCTTGATACCAACCTTTGAAATAGCTAGATAAGGTCTGCTGCTGTGGATGCCTACACTAGCAATGAGAAACAAACCTGAAAACACATGAACTTTGGTTAGCCATCTTGTACAGTTCTCTTTCAATACAGCACTGCAAGTGCCTGTGGGAAGGCTATAGCTATGAACGATTGACAGCCGTAGCTCTAGCTGCTGCACTTGTCTAGGCTGCAGTGCCTGTGAGAAGGCTATAGCTATGAACCATCCACAGCTCTAGCTGCTGCACTTGTCTAGGCTGCAGTGCCCATGAGAAGGCTATAGCTATGAACGATCCACAGCTGTAGCTCTAGCTGCTGCTCTGGTCTAGGCTGCAGTGCCTGTGAAAAGGCTATAGCTATGAACGATCCACAGCTGTAGCTCTAGCTGCTGCTCTGGTCTAGGCTGCAGTGCCTGTGAAAAGGCTATAGCTATGAACGATCCACAGCTGTAGCTCTAGCTGCTGCTCTGGTCTAGGCTGCAATGCCTGTGAAAAGGCTATAGCTATGAACGATCCACAGCTGTAGCTCTAGCTCCTGCACTGATCTAGGCTGCAGTGCCTGTGAGAAGGCTATAGCTGTATGAACGATTGACAGTCGTAGCTCTAGCTGCGACACTTGTCTAGGCTACAGTGCCTGTGAGAAGGCTATAGCTATGAACGATTGACAGCCGTAGCTCTAGCTGCTGCTCTGGTCTAGGCTGCAGTGCCTGTGAGAAGGCTCATAGCTGTAGCTCTAGCTGCCGCACTTGTCTAGGCTGCAGTGCCTGTGAGAAAGCTATAGCTATGAATGATCCACAGCTGTAGCTCTAGCTGCCGCACCGATCTAGGCTGCAGTGCCTGTAAGAAGGCTATAGCTATGAATTATCCACAACTGTAGCTCTAGCTGCCGCACTGATCTATGCTTGGGAAGTCCACACATAAAAGAACTTGCCAATTAGCTACTAATGTTTCCTTTGGAGAGATAGTTACACAACTTGCTTTGAATAGCTGTATAGTGTTTTCAACAGAGTGGAAGTGGCTTTGAGAAAGCTAAAGCTATAACACACACATACACACACACACGCATACACACACACACACACACACTCACATAACACACAACACACACACACGTGCCTGAGCCATCCTAATACATACACACACAGTGAATGCTGAGACAAGTGCAGCAAGAAGCACCTCGACCCAACATCGGTGGAGTTCCTCGATTCTTAGACTAGTGAGAAGAGCATCAGTCTTTTTTGTGGGGCAAACTACTCGGGCTCTTCTGTCTTACAAGAGGCTGAAGGGGCCGATAAGGATCTGGAAGCAATCAGTAGCAAAGCACTAGCTGCGCTACAACTCAACGATCATCACCCTGGGGACTCATCAACCTACCCAAGCATCCAGGGGAGGGGGGACTCATCAACCTACCCAAGCATCCAGGGGAGGAGGGGGACTCCATCAACCTACCCAAGCATCCAGGGGAGGGGGGGGACTCATCAACCTATCCAAGCATCCAGGGGAGGGGGGACTCATCAACCTACCCAAGCATCCAGGGGAGGAGGGGACTCATCAGCCTACCCAAGCATCCAGGGGAGGGGGGACTCATCAACCTACCCAAGCATCCAGGGGAGGGGGGACCCATCAACCTACCCAAGCATCCAGGGGAGAGGGGACTCATCAACCTACTCAAGCATCCAGGGGAGGAGGGGGACTCATCAAGCATCCAGGGGAGGCGGGACCCATCAACCTACCCAAGCATCCAGGGGAGGGGGGACCCATCAACCTACCCAAGCATCCAGGGGAGGGGGGACCCGTCAACCTACCCAAGCATCCAGGGGAGAGGGGACTCATCAACCTACCCAAGCATCCAGGGGAGGGGGGACTCATCAGCCTACCCAAGCATCCGGGGGAGGGGGGACTCATCAACCTACCCAAGCATCCAGGGGAGGGGAACCTACCCAAGCATCCAGGGGAGGGGGGACTCATCAACCTACCCAAGCATCCAGGGGAGGAGGGACTCATCAAAAAGCATCCAGGGGAGGGGGGACCCATCAACCTACCCAAGCATCCAGGGGAGGGGGGACCCATCAACCTACCCAAGCATCCAGGGGAGGGGGGACTCATCAACCTACCCAAGCATCCAGGGGTGGACTCATCAGCCTACCCAAGCATCCAGGGGAGGGGAGACCCATCAACCTACCCAAGCATCCAGGGGAGGGGGGACTCATCAACCTACCCAAGCATCCAGGGGAGGGGGGACTCATCAACCAACCCAAGCATCCAGGGGAGGGGGGACTCATCAACTTACCCAAGCATCCAGGGGAGGGGGGACTCATCAACCTAACCAAGCATCCAGGGGAGGGGGGACTCATCAACCTACCCAAGCATCCAGGGGAGGGGGGACCCATCAACCAACCCAAGCATCCAGGGGAGGAGGGACTCATCAACCTATCCAAGCATCCAGGGGAGGGGGGAGACTCATCAACCTACCCAAGCATCCAGGGGAGGGGGGACCCATCAACCTACCCAAGCATCCAGGGGAGGGGGGACCCATCAACCCACCCAAGTATCCAGAGGAGGGGGGACTCATCAACCTACCCAAGCATCCAGGGGAGGGGGGACTCATCAACCTACCCAAGCATCCAGGGGAGGGGGGACTCATCAACCTACCCAAGCATCCAGGGGAGGGGGAACTCATCAATTTACCCAAGCATCCGGGGGAGGGGGGACTCATCAATCTACCCAAGCATCCAGGGGAGGGGGGACTCATCAACCTACCCAAGCATCCAGGGGAGGGGGGACTCATCAGCCTACCCAAGCATCCAGGGGAGGGGGGACCCATCAACCCACCCAAGCATCCAGGGGAGGGGGGACTCATCAACCTACCCAAGCATCCAGGGGAGGGGGGACTCATCAGCCTACCCAAGCATCCAGGGGAGGAGGGGACTCATCAAGCATCCAGGGGAGGGGGGACTCATCAACCTACCCAAGCATCCAGGGGAGGGGGGACTCATCACCTACCCAAGCATCCAGGGGAGGGAGAGACTCATCAACCTATCCAAGCATCCAGGGGAGGGGGGACTCATCAACCTACCCAAGCATCCAGGGGAGGGGGGACTCATCAACCTACCCAAGCATCCAGGGGAGGGGGGACTCATCAACCTACCCAAGCATCCGGGGGAGGGGGGACTCATCAACCTACCCAAGCATCCAGGGGAGGGGGGACTCATCAACCTACCCAAGCATCCGGGGGAGGGGGGACTCATCAACCTACCCAAGCATCCAGGGGGACTCATCAACCTACCCAAGCATCCAGGGGAGGGGGGACTCATCAACACCCAAGCATCCAGGGGAGGGGGGACTCATCAGCCTACCCAAGCATCCAGGGGAGGGGGGACTCATCAACTTATCAACTATCGCTGAAGCAAAGCCCTATGGTAGTCACCATCGGATTATAAAACTGTGAATGCATGGGTATGTCCAGATAGTTAACTCTCACTTCAACCTTGATGTCCATAAATGTATGCTTTTGTGAAGCAAACATTTAATAACGCAGTGACACTATCATGATGCTTGTTTCATCATGCATCATTTTGTAGCTCATTTTGTAGCTCATTCTCTCTGCCCCATGCAATGGATGTACCAAATCGTGAGATACGCGGGATCCTTATTAAGATATACTCGAGGCACTTTTTGTGGACTGCATCTTTAGTGGTTACTCTAGTAAGTCCATATATATATGACAAGTTCTATCGCTACTCTGAGGACGAGTGTTTTTGTAAGCTTCCTACATGGAATCAGGCATGTCGTCTTCCCTTCTCCCGAGCAGCAAGCAACCGAGGAAAGACAGCTAGCCAGGGTTTCATTTAGGGGAGTGGGGGGGGGGGGGGGGTGGAACCTTTTTGCCCCCCCCCACCCTTGGAAATTGTATTATTAAAATTCATTAGAAACTTGGTCACATCTTTAACCATCATGCCCCCCCCCCCCTTAAAATCCAGATTCCTCCAGTTGTCCCCCCTTGGACAATTTTCTAAATGAAACTCTGCTAGCCATCCCTCTCCAACTTCATGTGAACTTGATGGGTGGGCCTGATGCTGTTCCAATGGCTACGGAGATCTTCTTCCATCCCTCACTTCACAATGGAGAACGTGTTATCAACATACTTCCATAGGACAGGCTCTGCTGGTGCCAATTTCAACGACAGCTCCTCTCCATAAACAAACCACTCACCAACGCAGAGGGAGGGCTCCTGAGGCAGTTCCCTTTATCTGCTCGTAGAACTTCCCTGAAGTAGGTTGCCTTCAGGTAGGTCTCCAGAAGCTCGTCGTGTTTCTAAGCTGGTAAAAGGAGAATTCCAAACACTCATTACGTGGCCTGGCCAGCTGATAGAGACCGTTCTAGTTTGACCACAAATTAAGCTGCTGCTCTATGATCTGGAACATACACAGTACAGCTGGTTCAACAAGAGGAAGCCAGACAGAGCTGTCACCGTTCTTTGTCCTGATGGTTGAAGGAAACCTCACACACCCTTGAAGGGCAAAGCTGGTCAAGTAATCATGACCCCCACTGGTTTGTATGTAGATGTATGTTTGTCTAGCAACCATGACAATTTCAATCTTATATCATTGCTTCGGCGAAGTCTTTAGCCATTTTACTGCTAGAGCAATAGCTAAATATTCATGTAGCCTTGTCAATCCAGCGGGCCAGATCTGTACCATTACAGCAATTATGGCCCCTTCTATTCCAAGTATGTATATGGTTTGGATGCTCTATCACGGGGGAAAACCTATCTTCTGTATGTTCTCTGTTATAGTCTGAATATCTGTATGCTCTCTGTTACAGTATGAATATCTGTATGCTCTCTGTTACAGTATGAATATCTGTATGCTCTCTGTTACAGTACGAATATCTGTATGCGTATGAATATCTGTATGCTCTCTGTTATCGTCTGAATATCTGTATGCTCTCTGTTACTATGAATATCTGTATGCTCTCTGTTGCAGTATGAATATCTGTATGCTCTCTGTTTTACAGTATGAATATCTGTATGCTCTCTGAAATCTGTATGCTCACTGTTGCAGTATGAATATCTATATGCTCTCTGTTACAGTATGAATATCTGTATGCTCTCTGTTACAGTATGAATATCTTGAATAAATGAGGTAGATAATTGAGCTCAGGAACAAACTTCTGAGGTTGATTCAAGATGGTGTAGTGTCAAATATTAACACTGTATAACAGTGAAGGATATACATTAAAAACCATCTTGGTCTACTCTCGACTCAGAGTGCTATATATATCAGAGACTACCTTACCCGAGTATGAGAGTGAAGCTGACCCTTTACCAGACCTTTCATGAAGTGTGTGCGCATGTGTATGTGGTGTGTGTGTGAGAGGGTGGGGTGTGGGGTGTGGCTGTGCAGCAGGAACATAACCTTTCCCATCTACCTCTAAGAAGCCACAAGAATGTTGCACGTGTTTTGCATGTGTATTAACATCAAAATCCAGCACAGCAACTCGCATATCATTACCTAAATGCTCCATTAAGTGTCATGTGCCTGGAATGCAATCAATGGGAATACTCCCACTGATTGGCATGCTGCATTACAAGTCTTATATGCTAGAGACACAAGACCATTTTCTTCCCTGACCCAAAGAAAAGGAAGGTAATGGGTCAGCCATGCCAGAAAAGTTGCTTTTGTGTGTGTGTGTGTGTTGTGTGTGTGTGTGTGTGTGTGTGGCTATAATGGTATCCATACAAGGCAGTGCCACATGTATTAGCAAGCTAAACATCACATGATGGGTCATGCATATCATAAGTTAAGAGCCACGCACATCACATGAGTCGAGTAATGCACACATCACATGATTAGGTACTGGAGTGCAACAACATTGCACCTCCCACACATGCATTAGTGTGTGTGTGTGTGTGCGTGTGTAGGCAAGGCTATAGATGAACTACTCTGTTTCTGCGCTAACTGGTGCCTGATTATTAGTTCATCATTTGCCTTCTGTCACTAACCACATCTCAGCCAGAGCCCAATCTCACACAACTATGCAGAGATTTATAAGACCCAACTAGAATCTTGCCATATCTGTGGCATCCGACCAGCTTCTCTGTGTGCGCCGTTACGGAAAAGAGGTACACTTCTTTCCAAACCCATCACTGCCGCAGGGTCAATGGATGGAGCTAATGGGTGGAGTCAATCTTATCACAGGTCACACTTATGTGTTTGCAGGTAACTGCATTACGTACAGCACAACACTATGGAAGTGTTCACACAACACTATGGAAGTGTTCACCCAACACTATGGAAGTGTTCACACAACAGAATACAACATTCCATGAAGCCATACCTTATCGCGACAGCTCTCACCTCAAGTACAATTTTGACATAACAGAATTTGACACCAGTTGTTAATTGTTTGGATACAGCTCAAGTCCATTTGAAATTCACTTTTGTCACTTGGAAAAGTATCCACTTCTATTCAAAATGCTTCTCATGTGCTGGCTGCTCTTTTGAAACACGAGAGGCTTCTACAGATTGTCCTGGGGTGTTGTGCTCACTTTCTCTACTTTCGCGAAGTCCTGCAATGCACTGTGTAGGAACTGTCTGTCACTATCCACCATACCCCTACACCGTTACTATCACAGTCAACTTTTCTTCCCTGGCCCATCACAAATTCCTCCATTAGATCTCCCCACAAGTCCCCATTTTTCACAACAACAACAAAAAATCTATCTTATCCACCACAAAATCCTCTCTACATTTCGTGGTAGAATGTGTAAATCCTTCAGATGTCAATGAAGTTCTGTAATGTACATATCATGTTTTGTTGTGCTAAACTGAGCCCCTGGCCATTCAATGGGATGGAGTTTGCAATGAGCTCTGGTGAGTCATTATACTGTCTGTCCATTTTAACATGTTGATTCAAGTCCAAGCTACCAAGCACAAAACACTGGTCTGGTTTGCTTCACTCTATCTACATGATGCCTGTTTCAGGCCCAGTGACACACACACACACACACATACACACACACTGACACACACACCACACACACACACAATATTATACATTGTAGTTGGGCTTCATTTCTGCTTGCTGTCGTCAGTTAATTTGTCTTTGTCTTTGTTATGGCATATTGCATTGTCTGAGCTAATATTACAGAGTTAGTTGGCATGTTGGGAAGTCATTGCACATTAAAGCATTTCATGTACTGCTTACCGTTCACCTCATTGTGTCAGTCTCCAAGTTGTCTTGGACTAAACCAACAACCAGATGATCGGTCGCAGAATCCTAACCTTCCTCTCCACCTGCAAGCATTAGGATAAACCTCTGGCTTCCATCCTCCTTGTCGGTTGCCACAAACCCAATCTGTCCCTTGGCAATGGAGTGCATTCACCCACTTCTCATCAGTGTAAATAACTGGATGCTTGTCAGTAAGTCGATATCATCTGAATGTAAGTCAGTGTCATCCGAATGAAATCAGCATCATCCGAAGGAAAGTCGGTATCATCCGAAGGAAAGTCGGTGTCGTCTAAAGGTAAGTCGGTGTCGTCTAAAGGTAAGTCGGTGTTGTCTAAAGGTAAGTCGGTGTCATCTAAAGGTAAGTCGGTGTCATCTAAAGGTAAGTCGGTGTCATCTAAAGGTAAGTTGGTGTCATCTAAAGGTAAGTTTGTGTCATCTACAGGTAAGTCGATATCATCTAAAGGTAAGTTGGTGCCATCTAAAATAAGTCTGTATCGTCTAAAGGAAGTATGTCTCCTCGTGGTTACATTTGGTTATTCATAGACATAAGTATTGATTGGTGTCTCTTTTTAATAGGCAATCCCATTTCCTTGAAAACACCATAATATTCCTGCAGAAAAGACAACCTCCTTCATTTCCCTCAGCACTCAGTGTTGGCTACTCGCATCGAAAAATGTATTTACTATTTGTTGACGTTTGAAAGGAACTACCAGGTGAGATTGACTTTACTATCCTTATAGGTTTCCCTTGTACATAGACACTGTTTCCCTTGCCAGAATGTTGCTCACTCGCTTACGATCGACTTTCACTTCTCATCTTTTAAGCACTTATTCATGCTCATGAAGTTGAACATACACAGTGACCAGACATTTCCCTCACTTCAGAGCTCTGTCAGACCTGTTCATCTTGATATTATTTTGTTGCACACAAGCAAACATACATGTTTAAAGGAATGTTACTAGTGGCATTCGTTACCTTGGTTAATGAATAAATGGCTGACGCAGGCATATTCTTTGAATTTAAGTGATAAAGTCCTGAACAAAATGATGCCTAGCTTACGAGCGATATGCATACTACGGTAGCCTCAAAGGGCCATCATCTTCAAAGGTAGTTTTATATAGTTACAATGGACAAAAACAGCAGAGCCCATCTTGAATACATAGTAAACATTTTCCAGTCATCTTAACCACACAGACATAAGGACACATTACATACAAACCCAAATATGTTTGATAGAATAATAAAAATGTACGAAGACAGGGTTTCATTTAGTGGGAGGAGGGGCTCTTGGAAATCGTCTTTTGTCACATCAACCCCCCTTCCAATTCCTCCATTCGCCTCCCCCCCCCTTGCACAATTTTCTAAATGAAACCCTGCAAAAATTAACAAGAATACTTCTAATATTCGTAAGTTACACACTGCATAAGCTCAACTTCTGGCTGACAGGTGCATCGCCAATAATCTACTTTATTTCACCACACACACCCTCTCCGTCCCTCCCACTTCCTCCACTATCAAAAAACAACAAGAGAAGATTAACTCTTCTGGTAAATGGTGCGGTTACAGTTAGGAAGGGAGAGAGTTTCGTGTGGTTAGTGTCCAGCCTCAAAGACTGACAACAATAGGATGTGTTGTTATGATTACCTAGTGTGATGTGCTTTGTGTTGATCTTTGTGGGTGGCTGGAGTGTGCAGGCTTGTTCTCGTTCTGGAGGACAGGTCACGAGGAAGAACAGTCGAGACGACTGCTCTTGGCTGTGCTAGTGGTCCTACCTCATGCTAACTAACAAAAGTCAGTCTCTCTTTTGGACAACAGTATGACCCATGTAAAGCACCCATTGTATTATGTTGAAACAAGCCAGGGCTGCTGTAGTATGCAGAAATTTTGCAAGGGGGAGGGGCAAATTTGGGGTATGGATTAAAAAAGGGGGGGGGAGCCTGACCCAGTATCACGTGGCCGTTACATCTCAAAATTTTAAAGGGAAGGGATGCTACCCCAAAAATACACCCTGAAGTTAATACTAGTACAGTGGAGCCTGACCCAGGACAAGGTGCACATAAGCGAGAAATTGCCTGCAACTTTGCTGTACTTTGCTACTAGTAAACACTTTACAACCTTAATTAAATGTGCTGTACATAATTATAAGAACTCATTCCTAGGCTATAAGTAAGTGAACAATATATTATCTGGGGAGAGGGAGGGAAGGAATGAAAGATGCCAAGGCAGACACAGAGAGAGAGAAGACAGTCATGGAGAAGGGAGGTTCCACTCAATACAATTTGGAATTAGGCAACAATGCTATAATAGGCTATAATTACAATAACCTTCTCAACTTAAAATTGCATTCTCTCTGACATTTCAACTAGATGCTGTAGCCTTTGAAATTGTATTCTCTCGACATTTCGACTAGAGCATCTAGTCAAAACGTCGAGAGAATACAATTTCACGTTGATTATTGAGAAGGTTATTGTAATGTTTACTATGTCAAACGAGTGTTTATTGATAGGCTATAATTAGCTATAATTGATGTGTACTTACCATAGAGATGACCAAGATTATGGGAGACAAGTACTGGTACTCAGCGGGAGTCACATGGCTACTCTTGGATGTCCTCTGGTAGATGGTGTAGACCAGGTCACACACAGATGCCACACCCATTACTACTAGCAGAAGCTGGAGAGTCAAGAAACCAAGGAAACAAAACTAACACCTTCCTCCCCCTCTCCCTCTCTCGTTCTCTCTTCTTTCATTTTCATCCTCCTCTCCCACTCCCCTCCCCCACCCATCGCATCTTCCTCCCACCTTTCCCATCTCCCCTCTCTCTCCCTCCCACACTGCTTCTCTTCTTTCCTCACTTCCCTGCATATTGATTCACCCCTTATCTCTTGCTTACTAGCTTGCTGACATTCACAGGGTTGAAGACAATCTTTGGCTTCCTGACTTTGAAGCAGAGAAACTCCAAACCTGCCAAAAGCCACATGGCTACACATATCCCATAGAGAATGGTCGTGTCTGTGAAACACAGAGGTAGATCCACTGAATCCGCACATTCCAAGGATCCATTTCTCATGAACTTCTCTGGACAAGAGTGCGGCTAGAAGAGGACGAGATAGAGATAACTTCTAAAAAATATTACCAGTGTTAAGTTTGGCAAGCTAAATTGTATCTCTTGGTGTATTTGTACAAAGAAGAATATTATGGATACAGGCTTTCCAATTGTAGCCACAAATAATGCAACAACACACCTAAGGTACAACTGGAGTCAATCCTATCTAGCCAGCTAGCTAAGCAACATTCACGAGACATGTAAAAATAAACAAAATTATACCCAGAAGTTGGACTGGGAAGGAGTTCTTCTACAGAAGTTGTTGAGATGGTCAAGGACTGCCATGGTTGGCAGCGTCCTGGAGAGGCTCCCTTAGTAGACTCACAGAATCTTCTGCAGCTACAAACAGAACACAACTCCTACCAAAGTCCTTTAGCACACCGCATGGGAAACAAGCGTTAATAAATTTGTAAAAGCTCGCGCTGATAATGAGTTGGAAAAATTCGCGATGAAATGCAGCTAAAAATATGGGCGGCCGAAGTTTTTAATTTTGAGGCCCCCCACTAATGGTGTCATACCATATTACGCGCACTGCCTTCAGCACCCGCCAAATTATTATTATTATTTTTATATTATTATCACTTTACAGTACATATAATATATTTAATATAGAAACATGAGTATGACCATAATTAGGGAGAAAGAGTACTGATGGTCTACAAGTTAAAATCAAGTCCCGCGGGAAGTGTGGGCATTGGCCTCCATCCCATATTACTCGCACATTCGCACTTGCCAAATCCCAGAAGATGATTCTGCCACCTGATGAGGTAGTAAGCTACGAAGTATCTGTGGTAGGGTTAGTAGGGGCCACACTGAACTCATTCGATAACTAATGCAGTCGGTTTGTTATAGTTTTTTTTAATAAGAATAATTTTACAATAACCATTGCGAACGCAATTTCAAGTTGATTATTGAAAAGGTTATTGTATGTCAACTGAGAGTTCATTGAGACATAATAATAATTTTTTTCACAAAGGTCATTTATTGTTTATACTTTTTTTTTTAAAGGAAAAACATTTAATATATTTAAAAATAATAATAATAAATAAATAAATATATATAAATAAAATGAAAGAACAACAAAAAGAATTACAAGTTAGTATAAAAATACCAAAATAACAAAATTATAATTAATTAACAAACAGATAGATACATAAATAATATGAGATCTTGAGGAGAAAGTATGTCAGTGCGGGGAAAGTGAAGGTGAGAAATGAGAAGAACTGGGAAGAGGAAGTAAACGGAAGGAGTATGCAGAATTTTTATAAATCGGCAAAGAATGCTGCAGGGGTGGAGAGGTATGTGAGATCCATACATGGTCAGGAAGGTGTGCGGTTGCAATTTCGACTGAGGACTGCATCAGCTGTGTTGTTGAAGAGATGTGGGATAGTTAGGATGAGAGGTGTATCATGTGTGATAGTGGAGCAGGGGAGGATGTGGAACATTTCTTGGTGACATGCGGGGAATTTGAGAGGGATTGGCTTGTATTGATGGTTGACGTGCGCAGAATTGTAGGGGCAGGACAGTGGCTGGATGAATTTAGAAGAGTGAGTAAGGATGGAAAGGTGGCATTGCTTTTGGGGAAAGATGTGAAGGAGTAAGTGATGCAGTGATGGAGGAGGTGGGCGAGTGTGTTATGTATTGGGTAGGGAAGTGGTGGCAGAGGAGAAATGAACTGTTGTATGGTGAGCTGAATGATCTTTGGTCCCCTCCCGCCGCCCCCTCCTTGAGCAGCGGGACACTCGTAACTGTTAATTTTATTAACTAAGTAAGTACTGTTGATTTATTTTAAATATAGATTGTTATTAGGTTAGTTACTAAATAGTCCCACACTGTGCTGTAATATATATGTGATGGCCTAACAGGCTCAGCAATATCAAGATTAAATCATAACTAAGTAACAACAAATAAATACATACTAAAAAGCTAACGAGAAGTTGTAAATTTGAAAATCCAAAACTGATAGATCTAGTGGTCTTTTTTTCAGATTTGGACAATGGTAATGTAGATTTTAATAATCTGTTGTGTCTTGATATGGGCATTACTAATACTGAAGAAAAAACATGAATTAACTTATTACAACAAAATAATGGGGTGTTTTGGGGGCATGGCGGGGGAGGTGCCAAAGACTTCTTTCACCCCTGCTACTCACCTACCCAACACCTCTTCCTACACCCCTGCTACTCACCTACCCAACACCTCTTCCTTCACCCCTGCTACTCACCTACCCAACACCTCTTCCTTCACCCCTGCTACTCACCTACCCAACACCTCTTCCTTCACCCCTGCTACTCACCTACCCAACACCTCTTCCTTCACCCCTGCTACTCACCTACCCAACACCTCTTCCTTCACCCCTGCTACTCACCTACCCAACAACTCTTCCTTCACCCCTGCTACTCACCTACCCAACACCTCTTCTTTCACCCCTGCTACTCACCTACCCAACACCTCTTCCTTCACCCCTGCTACTCACCTACCCAACAACTCTTCCTTCACCCCTGCTACTCACCTACCCAACAACTCTTCCTTCACCCCTGCTACTCACCTACCCAACACCTCTTCTTTCACTCACCTACACAGCACCTCTTCCTTCACACACCTGCTACTGATCTACCCAACACCTCTTCCTTCTACTCACCTACCCAACACCTCTTCCTTCATGCCTGCTACTCACCTACCCAACACCTCTTCCTTCACCTCTGCTACTCACCTACCCAACACCTCTTCCTTCGCCCCTGCTACTCACCTACCCAACACCTCTTCCTTCACCCCCCTGCTACTTACCTACCCAACATACATTAGGCCTACTCTCCCTTCATCATCTTCATTTCTCTATTCTACCACCCACTCCTCAGACCCTTCAATGCTCTCGACCATATCCAATAATCTTCCTCAATCACCAGCAAACTCTCCACAGTACAACAAGAAGTGCACAATATCTTTAACAACACTTAATACATCTTCCATTATTATCAGAATAAGGCATGGAATTTGCAGCAGATTATCAGTACAAAATTCCTACACAACTCAATATTTATAGTTAGCAGAGGAGTTATAGAGCTATATATATATGTAGGAGAAAGAGTGAGAAACACAAGTATCAATTATTGCAATGATTGCATAGAGGCAGGAAGTCTTATCAACATGAAAATTGGCGCCCTTGGTCACCCCCTCCATAAGACCCTGGCTGGGTTTTAGAATCCTTCGAGCTCTCCAAATAATAGTTTATTTGATGACAGTGGGAAAGTGGCAGTTTTATTCTCCTGTGTGATGTTCAGAGCTAAAGATGACTTGAGTAGTCAGCTCTGTCCATCAGTTTTCTCTCTCCATTTTAATACTTATCAGTCACTATATATATTATTTAACAGTGGAATAGGAACAGGGGGGCAGGTTCCCCACCCCCAATATTGCATTTGGAGGGGCACTGTCCCCCCAATATTTCTGCTGTCCTAATATTTTACCTTTAGTAGTATCATATTATTGATGCCGTATTAAATTATTTTTCACTGGCTAACACCTTGCTACTTGAGGCTAACACTTTGATGCACACGACTTAGTGTTTTCTTCTGTTCTATTTAATGCACTATATATGTGGAATATTTCAAAAATGAATCCAGCAAAGAAGAGAAAAAAGATAGTCAGTTGGGCATCAAATCCTTCTTTCACTTTGATGCACACGACTTAGTGTTTTCTTCTGTTCTATTTAATGCACTATATATGTGGAATATTTCAAAAATGAATCGAGCAAAGAAGAGAAAAAAGATAGTCAGTTGGGCATCAAATCCTTCTTTCATCCCACAGTTGAACCAAGTACATCTAAAGGGTTGTTTGAATTGTGTATAGCTACTGGCCGGGTCAGTTAAGCTCCCATTAATAAATGTTGTATAACTCAACAGATGCTATCAATGATAACGAAGAATTGAGTGATAGGGGAGGAAATTTGTTCTGATTTAACTCGTGATCATAGTGATGAGTGGGATGGAAGTGTATCTATTACTGGTAGTTCTTCCTTACCCGGAATCGCAATAGTTTGTGTTGTGCCAAAAGAATGAATCAACCAATCAACAGATGAAACCTTGCTAAGCAAAACCGAAAAAAGTACGGTCCTGGAAGAAATCTCCAGAAAAGGCGCCTTATGGCATCTTGGTATAAGTCATTCATGTGGATTCACTTTTGCTCTACCTCGTTAAAAGTATTTTCTATTACTGTTAAGCAGACGACAAATCAAAAGTTACAGCTATGAGCTCAAAAGCTCAACTGGCCTTTAACAGAGATGGTTTTTCTATTGGAAAAAAGCTACTATAAGATTTAAAGAGCATGAGTGTTCTCAGGCTCACAGGGATGCTGTACCAGCTCATATTTCAGCAAAGTCTACACCTGCATCTGAAATACTGAACAGAGGCAAGCTGACACTATCCAAATTAGTAGGAGACAGAGTCTGATAAGCAGTTTTCTGCTTTGCGATACTTATTTCGACAAGGTATTTCTGTCAGAAATGACCATGCTGGTGGCTGTAATTTGACTGTTATACTCAAGCAGGTGTTTGATGAAAAATCTTGGGTAGAAACCCCACAGTGTCCAGAAATAATAAACGAAATGATTCAGGTAATGGCTCACAAAGTATTACGTTCAATGATTGGCAATTTACTTTCTCAGCAGTGGTTTTCACTCTTAGCTGATGAAACAAGGGATATCTCCAATCATGAACAGCTGGTTATTACTCCGCGATGGGTGTCAGAAAATTATGATATTAATAAAGATTTTTTTGGCTTCATTAAACTAGATGTTACTGCAGCTGAATGTATCTGAAAGATTGCTTTTTTCCCTTTTTTTTCCTTTCTTTTTTTGCTTCTCAGTATCATAAATTTTGCAGAGGGAGATGTACAGTTGCATATGTGAGTGCGAGTACTGATGGTCAGCCAGGCCGGTGCACTGACTGCCTTGAACATGCGATGGTAAAAAAATAATAACTTGTAGTAGCTATGGGTGGGGCAAGAATTTAAATAAGATTAGACAAAAATCAGAAACTTATGATATGGGGGGAGGGTGTGTGTGAGCAAGAGGCACAAGGACACCCTAAATGATAGGTACATGGAGAAGAGGGGTCAAATGTGTTCAGGAAATGGTCCACAACTTTTCTTTGACTTTCTCTCTGATGATGGCTGAGGATTTTTCCAAGTCAATCTGTGGGATGGTGTTCCATAGTGACTTGGCAAACGGTTGAAGTAAGAGAAATGAGCTGTTGAAGATGTTGTACGTTTGTGGCACATTTTTGTGTATGTGGCTGACCTGGTTCCATTTGTGCTAAATGATATGTAGTCTCTGATGTCGAAATGGCTTGCAGGTTCCTAACACAGAAGACTATGTCGTTAAGTTCATACTCCCCCAGTGCCATTAACCTCGACTTGTAATCCGGTGTATAATCATTGAGTATATACTTCGTGGCTCTCCTCTGAATCTTTTCTAATTTAGTTATGTCCTTTATAAAGTGAGGTCTCCATACCTGTGAGCAGTATAGCAGCTGGGTATGAATAAGGGTGATGTAGAGTAGCTTCTTGGCATGTACTGATTGCACAGAGTGGAAGGTACGCCGTAGGAACCCAAGGGTTTTGTATGACCTGGATGCCAGATAGTCGTAATGGGCGTTCCAAGTGAGATTAGAGGATGTGATGACACCAAGGTCCTTGTGTTCTTTCTTCACAGATTGGATGTTCATCATTGAGGATGTAAGTTGCATAATGTTATCCTTTGAGCTGAATCGCAGGTGTACACACTTTCCCACTTTGAAGGTCAGTTTCCACTTCCTACTCCACTCCCCCATACTGTCTAGGACTCTAGGCCATCTTGTAGTAGTAGGTGGTCTGATACACTCTTGATGCGCTTTGCATCGTCAGTGTATAATAGTAGTTGGGAGGTAAGAGTGGATGGTGGAAGGTCACCATGGTGGAAGGTCACCAAAAACAGAAGAGGGCCCAAAATACTGCCCTGGGGGACCCCCAAGATCACAGGTAACAGTTCAGAGCGGCTACTCCCCAGACATACACATTGGTGTCTCCCAATCAGATATCCCTGAAACCACAACCATAAATCACCACACACACCCATGCATCTGAGCTTGTAGAGGAGTTCATTGTGGGGGACACTGTCAAATGCCTTAGAGAAGTCTAGAAAGATTACATCAGATTGCAAGCATGAACTTACAGACTCGTGTATATAGCTGTAGAACACTAGGAGTTGCTGCAGGGTAGAACGTCCACTAAGGAATCCAAACTGTGCAGTGGACATTAATGGCTCCAAGAACTCTATGCATTTATTGTATATAATGCGTTCAAAGACTGGATGTTGAGCTGAGGAGGGATATTAGTCTGTAATTCTCAACTGATCCTCTATCACCTGTCTTGTGTATTGGAGTTATTCTGTGTATGCGCCATTCTGCAGTAATTCTATGCCTCTTTACGAAAGGGTGCCGTAGAGGCTCACAAAGAGGTAAAGCACATAGCTATAAAACTTTCGGTCCAATGCCGTCTAGTCCCATTGATTTACTGGTATCAAGTGACATCAGGACTTTGAACTACATCTGATTCTGTAATATCCATTGATGACAGTGTAATCAACTTCTCTGACATTTCCACTGAGGAAGGCAATGTATACGAGCTTTTTGTGTAGACTGTGCAGAAGTAGTTGTTGAATAGAGATGGGTCAGATGGGGATTTATATGTAACTATTACAGAAAAGAGTATTTTTAATTTATCAATGGCTATCTTGAAAAACGGTTTAAGCAACAGAATTTTCTCTTTGTGAGAAGTGTCGAGAGACTGCTGATTGATATATAGTGCAAATGGCAAACAAGTCACACTTAAAGTTAAAAGCTTCAATCCTTCCAGATGCTATCAAGTCTATCACTATGGATGGAATTCCAGTTAAGGAAGTCACACGAATCCAAACAATTTGTGATGTATTCAACATGCAGCTAGCTTAATTAAAAACAGAAGTTCATAAGCTGCTGAAGCTCTATTACACTATACCTGTCACCACTGCTTCAGCTGAGCAAAGTTTTTCATCTGGGGGTGCTTTAGGTCAAACCACAAAAAACAAGCCATGAAGTAAAAACCATCATAACTTTTAGGTTTCTAGGCCTACAGTTTTTTGTCAAAAGATAGCTCTTTCTTATGTGCTTTCAAGTGATATGTATAATGATATATTTACAAGTGTTTTCTATCTAGGTACCTGCAGCCATCAGACCTCCTCAAAATTACCATTCACAGCTTCCCATCTTGGATATTGGATCAAATGACTTCAAATTTGTTGTTTGTTTAGATAATGCATTAATCTTTGTTATCAATGATCAGAATTTTTTTTCTTTTTTCCCCCCCACTGTTTGCTCGGTTCATATAGATGCCACGCCCACTAAGCAACATAACTTTTTATTATTATGAATTTAAAAAAAAATGATCGTTGAACAAGAGAGCTTCAAAATGATATAGCTATATACAAGGAATTTTTTTTTTAAACCTAGTTATGCGATTGGAAACCAGAATTTGACAAAAAGCTGTTACAGCCGTCTAAACATGAAACTCACCCTCCGCGGACAACCTTCTTTCCCATTTCTTTGTCAAGAATTGAATGGAGGTGTATGTACAAAAGTCACTATAAGTCCAGAATGGAGCATACAAATCTTCTCAAATTTGGAATGCAGCATCTTACAGGTCCTGGCAACATATTTATGGGAAGAAGGAAAAAAAAACCAAAACAAAAACAAAAAACATTGTTGGACCTGCCTTAAGACTTGTCACCAACATGGTTAATAAATTCACAGCCCTGGTGATCATTTTCCTTGGAGGACCATAACAGTAGATGAGCTCAAGTATCACTTTAGCAACATCAGCAAGATTTTGACTTAATGGGACGAGCAAACACCCATGGTGAAAAGGTCAGTCACAGTGCAGACATATCTGCGACCTTTATCAGCAGCTGCAAATGGGCCAATCAGGTCAATGCCCAGAGTCTCCCATCTTTAATATAACAATGTTTTCTTACTGCCAAGATACAAAAAAAAACAGTGTCCATAACTCAGAAACAGCCACATCTGGGAACACCCCCACATTTTCCCCAATATTGATGATTTGCCTTGAATTTTGCATCCCTACATATACGAAGTGCATGTACATGCAGTGTTCATGTACATGCTACACATGTAGTGACTGTGTACATGTACATACTGCACATGTGCACTGACTGAAAATAATGGTGATTTGCATGGGACATTGCAGTATAAAGTCAGTGACCTGTGGCTCTGGTGCAATGGACTTAATCTTCTCATTTTTTGGCACCACTGACAAGTGGATATCTAAAAACACCTATAGTCGACATTTTGATATATTACATGTTACGAGCAAACCAAGATTTGAACAATTCACAGATTGCCCACACTAATCCTGGTCTACACATTGAGCAAGCAACTCATAGATTGTCCACACAAACCATGGATCCATACTTTGAGGGGAAACTTATCAACATCTGCTCAAAACATGTACATTAGAAACTATAAGCTGTGTCGATTCAAAAGATGATCCACACTTCATACTTAGAACTTATTATACTAGGCCAATGGCAATTGATAATGTAAGAGAGGCATTAAATAGAGGATTACCAACACCATGTGTATATATATATCACATTTTTATAAATGGGTAGTGTCCAGGGTAGGGAGGCTGTCCTGCGGAACAGCCCGTCCTAACAGAGTCGGGTCGGGCATCAATGCCTGTGCCCATCCTCTAAACAGGGTAGGGTCGGGCATCAATGCCTGTCACCATAAAACTACCATAACAACCGTTTGTAAAGCTGGGCCACTTATTATATCAGTAAGCAACAAAATGGGCACTTAAAACTGAGCCACTACATAACAGCAAGGGGACAAGCATGTGCACAATATGAAAAATAGATTGTTATTTGTTTGTCTCCTGTTTCTGTTTCTAATTTAGTTTTAGGGGCCCAACATGCAAATAATCTCCCGGAAGTTGCTTGACTCAGTTGAAGAGAACACTTTGGAGACGCTTTCAAGTGAAGAGAACGCTTCCAAGTGTGAAGCAGACAATGGAGAGAACAGCTGCTGCTGTTAAAGAAGGCTGATTCTTGTATTGTGACATCTTTACTTATTTATATCCTGACCACTTCACTGAAGATGACAAGCGTGGATTGAAAAAGTGAGCTGCATTTTTCGTTTCTAAAGAAAATTGTCTCTATTATATTGATGTGGTCCTCACCATCAATTTGGTAGTGAGTGGGCTACAGCACTCTAGCCCAATTTGTCAAAATGCTGAGTCCCTTGGGACCATTGCACCCCAGTGCAATACAAAAATAATGATTGTACTGTAATAAATACTGTGACAGATATCTTACCTCATTTACTGATTTTTGTACAGCACTGAGGTGCGATGGTCCCAAAGGCTGAAGATTTTAAATTATAAATATGTTATGAGTGAGTCACCATTATTTTCATAAAATACTATTAACCTAGCATCACACTTTGCCACATCAGTTCTTACTGCTCAGCTTTCTTGCTTTCTCCTGACATGTTCACTTCTCAGGGATTTTATCTTACCTTGTTGCACTGTTCAGGAGTGTATAGGTTTGCATTAAAAAAATTCAGACGGTGATGTTGTATTCTCTCAGTCCTTTCAGAATGTTCCAGCCCTTGCTGTGTATTGATGCTGGCAAGCCAATGCTGTAATATAAAACTATCTCACAACACCTATAGAGCTCTGTGTATGGTTTCAGACAAACTGATAATCTTTAGGTCAAGAAGATTCAGTGGTTGAGATGCTATTAGTTATTTAAGATCTGGAGCAACGAAAAAGTTTGATTTCTTCCATCACGACAGCAGCCATTTTGGAACGAGCAGAACCCTTGACATGCTGGCATGCAAACATATTCAATTGTGCTGGACTGAGTAATGATGTTTCTGCATATGTAGGGTTAGACCTACATCCACTCGTTTGTATGTAGCTACATGTGTTAATCACCAATTATGTGGTTATAACATAGGTTGCACCATGTGACAAGTGTTAGAAGAGCAATTATTCTAAACTACAAAAAAGGCAACTTCATCCTATTCTGATCATACCAGGCATCAACTGGGATTAGATTTGATAGGACCTCTTACCCAGACACCAGGTGGAAATAAATATAACTTTTTTTTCTTTCTGTGGCAGAAGCTCTAGATAAATAAGCTTGTGGAGTTTCATATTCAATGGTGATTAACTTACTATGTTTTTTAAGAAGCTAAAGATATAGATAGCTATGTCACAATAGCAGGTTTATGCTAGGCACATCAATCTTAATTACAGGGTTGAATGCATTATCATCATGAGCTCTACTTGATTACTTGCACTGAGAATTGAGTTACTAGTGGTTACTCACAGGTTAAATATATATATAGGTCATTAACATTTTTTCCAAGATGGTTGATGGAAAGACTTAATCAGATACTTTCTCGTTGCTTGGCGAAGATAGTCAATGCAGATCAACGGAACTGGGATGAGAAGATCGATATTGTGATAGGATATCGTGCATCATTGACTAAGCACCCCCTCCCCACATACTGCATGCTATACCAACAACATATGAGATTGCCCATTGAAGCTGAGGTTATATCTAGTCCTGGGGATAGAAATGGTTGGCATGTTGATGAAGAAAAAGAGCTCCGATTCAGCAATATTCTCTCAACTTCATTTACGAGAAAAGACCTTCAAGAAGGCTGAAATTAATGTTCTGGATGCCCAGAAGAAACAAAAGGAAAGTATGCTGGAAAATATACTCATCAGTACTACCTGTGGGGGCTGAAGTTCTTGTTGAAAACACCGCTCAAAAACAGCGGTAGGGTGGATGGCTTGGCCCATACAATTATCAAAGATCTTGGAAGGTATGTACGAACTCAGCAACAAAGACAGGAAAGATTATCAGAAAGAGTTTTGAAAAAGCAAGAGGTATGCGGAGAAAAGTTGAGGAAAATTACTAATGGGGAAGCTTTGAATGATACCATATATGCTTTGCTCAATCCTTGCACCTTGAATTTTCTGCCCTAGATGGACTCCACCTAACTTTGTTATCACAGACTGATCCAGAAAGTGTGCAGATTCATCGAAAGGGCAGTTTCATTGGGTCACATCTATGTCAATTACCATTCTTCTATATGATTGCTCATTTGGTGGTGATCTCTCGGCAAGTCTTCAGGGTGCAAGCCAAATGATGATCGAGGTTGATGATTGTAACATGACTCCATCTTGACATTCCAGCAGGACAGCAACTAGTGGAGACTGTTGTTTGCGACTATTTTGCTTACCATGAGGTATAGTTAACAATTGTGTGACGCTTTGTTGTTGTTATTGTTTTTCAAATATACTCTGTAACTACCCGTCCCCTTCCCTTGAAGAACCCCAGGGCTCATGGTACTAGTTCTAAAATGTGGCTCTAGTAGAGTCCCTTTTCTAAACTGTTTATTTTTCACAATTTACATTACACATAATTATTGTTTGTTTGTTGTTTGTTTTGTTTTTAAAAGCAAATGAGATGATTTGCGCAGGAAGGAATTTGAAAACAGAATGCGGCAGCGTCTTGTTCAACGGTTCAAGAGGAAAAAGCTCACATCATTCCCACACTGGCTCCTTCCTGCATCCCACCAAACAGATTTATTTCCTTGTTCAAGTTTTCTGTGACTGCCAGTTGCCTGATGACATGGTTGGATGCAACAATCAGCGATGTGTGGGGTTGGAATCATCACCTAAAAAAGTGGTCTGGTAATAACTGCGCAGATTTTCCTGCGTAAACACTTTAGTGTATTATATATACTTTGGTGTAGCATGATCATGATCTTCAATGCAAATAGCTTTCATATCCTTGGACACCTTCACTAATCATTCCAGCCATATGAGACAAGGAGCTCCCATATAGCTACATAATCCCAGGAGACTAATGTCAAGTTGCCATAGGAGCCTAATGTTAAGATAAGGGGGCCCCATACACATCATTAAGAGACAAAGGGGGCCCATGCCAAAAAGTGGGGCATATGGTCCGAGCAAGATGGAGGAGAAGGGCACGTAGGCAGGCACAGTGCTATCCATGCGTGACCACAATGATGCTTCTCTCTCCATGGCCCGTGTGGTGTCCATGGTTCAGTGGATGTTAGATTGATATGAAAGTATCATTGTGGTGCAGCAGGCATGTCTGACCTGAGAATCCTGGACAGCAGTGCAGGAGGTAAGCCAGCAGCAAATTGACAATTGAAGTAGGAGAGGATTTCCATTTTTATGTGATGTTTTACATCGAAAATCGAAAATAAAAATAAAATAACATAAGTTAACAGATTGCTTTCCAAAATATTCTTGCAATCAGGTGGATATGTCTGGGATTATCGACTGCATCCCTGCAAGCACATCATAGTGGATGATGGCAATGTTGCGGATGCAACCTCTGCACTCTGTGCTATATGTCCTGCAAACACAGCACAGACTATAGCTTTGTACTGATGATGTGTACATGTAAAAATTGATTGCATAGTTTCATTTGGTGTTGATAGTTCAGAGTGCAAGTTGCCATTGGCAACCATGAAAAGAGAAGAAGATAGCCAAAGGGCATTATCCGGGAGTCACAGTGGTGCCCTGTCAATGCTGGGAGGGCCATAACCATTATGCACCACATTTGTTGTTTGCAGTTGTTGTAGTCAGATCAGGAATGTGTGGAAGTGGTGTGTCTGTTGGTGGATGTAGTGTGTGTGTGGGTACCATTAGTGTAGTGGTGTCTCTGTAGGTGGATGTAGTGTGTGTGTAGGTATCATTAGTGTAGTGGTGGTGTCTCTGTAGGTGGATGTAGTGTGTGTGTAGGTTATCATTGGTGTAGTGGTGAGTGTTAATATAACCCCACTACACATGGACGAAGCAGGGTGAAGTATTGTGCTCTCCATGGAGGTCTTGTATTTATTTGTTTGTCCGACCAAAAGGATATTTTAATGCCCCCCCCCCCCCCCCCCCTTCCCCTCTATTATGATGTTTATGTCTCTGCAAAGGCACCTGGGAAGTCTTCATGAGATTCAGCAGCCATCACAATAGCTGAAAGCCATTTAGCCCTCTCAATCCAGCGCACATCGATACATAGAAACGAGCAATCCTAGCACTGCCTTCATCTGTCATTCTCACCGACATGACAGCTAGTCAACTTGGCATCGGGCTACTTCTATGTCTGTAGTGTTTCACGGAGTTATGGGCAGCAGATGGCATGTTAGTTAATGTAATGTCATACCGTGTACGTTGTGCACTTACGAGTGCCTTCTTGTAGTAGTAGAGTCATATATTACACGAACGAGAAAGTTTTTTAGGATTGACTCGTCAAGAAACACCCATGAATATCACAGTTTGATCACCCTTAACCATTTTAACTACCACTATGTACAGATAAAAGACACAGAGTTGTTACTTCTATCGGGGCATAGGCTAGTACTCCTATATTGATTTGACCCACTTTAAATGGTGGACAAAGCAATAACAACAACAACAACAAAAAGCTAATATCTCAGCTGAAACTCACATTGGTATTCTTGCTGCCTAAATGGTGGTCTTCAACTGTATGGGGCAGCTATAAAAAGGGAAGCAGGCTCTACTCCTTTTATTGCCGCTGTTGAAAAAAGTCAAGGTAAGCTGCAGTAACCAGTTGTAAAAAAAATCCATAAGACCTCAGTAAAGGAGTGGATGTTAAGCAGCAATATTTGTAGAGGTTCAGATTTACGTCCTGATGGTCTTGAAGATTTCCAGCGTCTTGTCCTTTGCTAAGGTAGTAAACTAGTACCACAAAAACCCAATGAATGTGAGTGAAAAGGCTAAAAATTCATCCTTGGTTGATGGAGTTCTTGTGAGTGTTACCATGTCCTTGAAAGGCTGTAGCTGACCCTACAAGGGTACAGTCAGCAATAACAACCATGTGCTGAGTTTTGCGCAGCAGACAACATGCGGTACAAGACAACAAGTGACTTGTTTGCATGTTTTTCTTTTGGAACTATAGGTAGGAATGTGAAGTGAAATCACCCCCTCAAACTCCTTTTTAATCGCTACTTTCCAGCATCAAAACTTGAATGGCTGTAACAACTATGATTGATAGAGCCATACAAACACTACAGATTGAATCCCAAGCAATTTTTATATATTTTTCAAAGTGGACTTATATTCATGTGAAGGGAGGTCCAAATTATAAAATAGAAGCACTTAACAAATTGTGGTTACAGACTTTGGAGTTCCATAGATTCTGCACATTTGACTAGATATATAGTTCAAATGTTAGATCTCTGTGTGATCTCTTTCGATATTAAAAAATGTTGCATAGGAATAACTATACCAAAGTTACACGCAGCCCCTCAAAAAAGTGGGGGGAAACCTCAAAATCTGAGTGCCTGAACTGGCTGTAGTTATGGTTCCTGATTTAGGTGCTAGCCAGTTAAATTTTTATCTGTGGCTAGAGGAACGTTTATCGGCTAGCGAAATAATGACTATTAATCACCGCACATTCAAGGATTATTACCATGAATGTGTTGTAAAATATTTGACACATTATTTCGCCCAATTCCTGAGGTAGTTTTTCCACACACTCCCTTGAGATTTAAAAGTGTGTGGAGTGCATTCATGGAGGGGAAAAGAGGATAAAAACTGTGGTCTACCATTTAAAGTACTATATCTTTGCACACACTTATGCTATGGTCATGATTTATATACCAAAATGTAGCCAGTGAAGTTATGCTTTCTGATGGTAGTTTTTGTTCTTCTTATCTTTGGGAACTACAAGTTGTAATGTGAAGTAAGATCACTCAACCAAATTCGTCAAGTCTTGAATGGCTATAACACTGACTGATAGAGTTGTACAGAAACTACAACCTAATGTAGATTATATATCTTGTTAAAGTGAACTTAAGTTCATGTGAAGGTACAAACACTAAAAAAATTCAAATAAATAATAAATAAATAAATAAATAAATAAATAAATAAATAAATGTGTCAAGTCATAATAATAATAATAATAATAATAATAATAATAATAATAATAATAATAATAATAATAATAATAATAATAATAATAATAATAATAATAATAATAATAATAATAATAATAATAATAATAATAATAATAATAATAATAATAATAATAATAATAATAATAATAATAATAATAATAATAATAATAATAATAATAATAATAATAATAATAATAATAATAATAATAATAATAATAATAATAATAATAATAATAATAATAATAATAATAATAATTTTTATATATTATATACAGTATATATATATATTATATATATTATATATATATTTTAATGGGAAAGTGTCATATAATAAATAAATAAATAAATAAATAAATAAACAAACAAACAAACAAACAAACAAACAAACAAACAAATAAATAAATAAAGTCTGAGTTGTGTCTGTTCTACCTGGATGATGGCACACTGGGAGGCAAGGTGGATCATGTGCTGCATGACCTAGACCTGATCGAGAGGGAGGGTGCCGAACTAGGTCTCCATCTAAACCATCACAAGTCGGAGATCATCTGCTCAGACCATGCTATGAGCGGAACATTGCTATGTGCTCTGCCAAATGCTTGTGTGAGAGACCCAGAGAGAGCAACCCTACTGGGCTCCTCATTAGGTAACATCTCCTGCATCTCTGCCATACTACAAGAAAAGATCGAGATGTTGGGGATGATGGGAGAGAGACTGAAATACCTCTTCTCTCATGATATCCTATTGCTCCGCCACTCCTTTGCCATTCCAAAACTATTGTATAACCTGCGGACCTCACCATGCTTCCTATCACCAAAGCTCCAGGAGTATGATAACCTGTTAAGGTCTATTTTGAGTAGGATCATGAACATCCACTTTGATGAAGAAGATCCTGCCTGGACTCAAGCAACACTACCAGTGAAGAATGGAGGCCTAGGAATTAGGAGTGCAGTGCAGCTTGCACCGTCTGCCTTTTTGGCATCAGCTGCTGCTTGTTCTGAGTTGGTTTCCCACATCCTCCCCACACAGCTTCAGAGTTCCACACACACACCTTACCAGGAAGAGGCCAAGGCATTGTGGTCCATTGGCCATGACACACCATCCCCTGAAGGCACTGGCCAACATCTCCAGAAGGCAGGGATTCTGCGTGAGTGACAGAAACCGCAAACAAGCTGTTGGAGAATGCCCAAGATGGGAGAGCACGTGCTCGTCTTTTGTCTGCATCAACTCAAGAGTCAGGTGTGTGGTTGAATGCACCCCCTTGTTCGTCTTTAGGGCTATGCATGGATGACAACACCATCCGGGTGGCAGTGGGGCTTAGGCTTGGATGCTCCCTGTGCATATATGTCATCACTGTGGTTCCTATGTGGATTCTCTTGCAACTCATGGCCTTAGCTGCAGACATAGCGAAGGCCGCCATTTCCGCCACTCCTCACTCAATGACATTATTCACCATGGCAATCTGGTTGCAAAATCAGGCATTCAGGTTTTGAGGTACCCCCACTTTAACTCGTACCATATTTTAGTATCAAAAGGAGCACACAGAGACTTTTGAGCTATATATCAAGTTCATTCATGAAGTGAGCAGAATCTATGGTGCTATAAAGTGGTAACCACAAGTCTTTTTAGCGCCTACTAAATTATGCTATCAGTATGGACCCCCTTAAAAAGTTGCATAGATATAACTACGCTAAAGTTACATGCAGCCGAAGTGGGAGTCCTCAAAATCTGAGTGCCTGAACTGTTTGTAGTTGTGATTCCTGATTGGAAAGTGTTATCTGTGGCTACAAAAAGCCCTACTCTACAAAACAAGGGTATTCATTAGGTGAACAGATTTTTTCCTGCACCCCATGTTTGCGTTACGTTTTAGCGCCTGATTTGTTCCATTTTAGCGCCTAAATCAGTTAAAGATTTGGGCTCTCCTCTAGCCACAGATTGGGCAAGGAACCACAAACTTCAGTTCAGGCACTCAGGTTTTGACACCCACTTTTGGCTGCATGAAACTTTAGCCCAGTTATACCAGAAGAGAGCACACAGACATTTAAGCTATATATCAAGTCCTACATTGAAATGTACAGAATCTATGTAGCTCCAAAGTCCTAACCACAAATACATTTTCCAGGTATTTTCAGAGACGAACACAAGCGCTGAAAACAATTTTCTTGCTACTGATTTTCAGCACCCGTGCTAACCTGACATTTTAGCACCTAATGATCATGCTCATTTTCTCTTTCTCTAGCCAAGGACAACAATTTCAACTGAAAAGGTGGACTGCCAGACCTAAATAATGAAGCTCCTGGTTCAGATGCTGGCATAAATTCTTAGAGCTTTTTCTTCATTTCTGCAATTTGACAATGTCAGCAGCTACGGCTACTTTACTGGGCTTTATTTTTTATATTCACCAGTCGGATGTGTATGTGAGAGTCTTGCTATGCCGACTAAAGGAGAGGATGTGTTCAGCATAGTCAGTGGTAAAAATGGACTGGCTTGGAACAGTGTTCAACAGGTGTCTGTTGATGGTGCACCTGCTATGATGGGGGTAATTCTGGGTTCAGAGGCTTTGTTCGAAGGGAAAATGCAGATATCACTGTCAGCATTCACCGAAATACACTTGCATCCATGATGCCCCCAGATACCTTGAAAGCAGCATTTGGCCAACTTGTTAATGTTGTTCACTTCATAAAAGCTCAACAGCCGTGTGTTTAAAGAATTGTGCAAAGAGAAGGGTGAGAAGTATGAAGTGCTACTGTACCAAACCAAAGTAAGGTGGCTGTCTTGAGGCAAGGTTGTGAATCACATGATTGAGCTTCGGGAGGCAGTGCAACTATTTTTGCAGCAAAAAGGATCAGACTTGGCACACCACTTTTCTGACCATGAATGGCTTTTCCATCTGTGCCATTTGGGCAGCATCTTCAATGAACTCAACAGAGGAAACTTGGCACTTCAAGGCACTTGGCTATAATTATATAACACTGTGATGATAGAGTTGTACAAAAACTACAACCCTAATGTAGATGTATTTTTTATATATCTTGTTAAGTGGACTTAAGTTCATGTGAAGGTATATACATGTACAAACATTATAAATTTAATACTAAAATAAAAATATAATAAAAAAATATATATAAAATATAAAAAAATTAAAAAAATTAAAATAAAAAAACTTTTGAACTTGAGGGGTATAAACTTGAGGGGTATAAACTATATGAATAAGCATGATAGTAATTGTAATATAATCTTAGATTTCAAAAAAATTAATAAAATAAATAAAATAAAATAATAAATAAAAAAATAAACAAACAAACAAAAACAAATTAAAAATATATATTTAAAAAATATATTACCGAAGCAAGGTGGCTGTCTTCACATGATTGAGCTTCAATGAACTCAACAGAGGAAAACTTGGCACTTCAAGGAAGGAACGTGACGATCATCGATGCAAAACAAGCCATTTCTACATTTATCGGAAACCTAAAGTTGTGGAGCAAGTGAGCTGCCACACTTGACAAATTTGTTGACGAGAGCAAGGTTGGTCAAGATATCCTAGAAATTTTTAAAGCGGACATCCAGGCCCACTTGGACGGAATACTTCCCTGATCTGGACTCCTCTTGCCTTCAGTGGTGCCATCAGCCTGTGGCCAACGAGGATCAGTTGAAGATAACTTCCAGCCAAAGAGGAGTGAGAGTGAATGAAGCTTGGAAGCTGGAATTCCAGAACAAGAACCTGGAAACCTTTGGATAACCCAGCTAAATGACACACCAACCTTGGCGATACGGGCTCTAAAGATCCTGATTTCCTTTTCGACCACTTACCGATGTGAGTAAGGCTTTTTCATCATGGAAATGAAAAACAAGAAATGGAACTGGTTGAAGGTCAAATGATAAGAATTGCTCTCAGTTCTACAAAACTGCATTGCTAACAACTAACACACTTATATAAATATTAAAATGCTTTTACACAGGTATGGGAATGGAGCAGAGAAGCTGGGGCAATTTGGGTAATGGTTCCAAAAAGGTGTTCATTAAGGTTAAGTGCAAGTATGCTGTGTTATGTTCCTGGTGTAAAATTGGTTGCCATTTTCTCTGTATATAGGTTCGCAGTCTGTATGTAGCTCATGTAGTGATAGTCTTCAATGATGGAAATGAGAGTCTGCTCACACTGGGTACACAGTATGAAATGTAAGCCTGCTCACACTGGGTACACAGTATGAAATGTGAGCCTGCTCACACTGGGTACACAATATGAAATGTGAGCCTTCCCACACTGGGTACACAGTATGAAATGTGAGCCTGCCCACACAGGGTACACAGTATGAAATGTAAGCTGGCTCACACTGGGTACACAGTATGAAATGTAAGCCTGCTCACACTGGGTACACAGTATGAAATGTAAGCCTGCTCACACTGGGTACACAGTATGAAATGTAAGCCTGCTCACACTGGGTACACAGTATGAAATGTAAGCCGGCTCACACTGGGTACACAGTATGAAATGTAAGCCTGCTCACACTGGGTACACAGTATGAAATGTAAGCCGGCTCACACTGGGTACACAGTATGAAATGTAAGCCTGCTCACACTGGGTACACAGTATAAAATGTGAGCCTGCTCACACTGGGTACAACAGTATGAAATGTGAGCCTGCTCACACTGGGTACAACAGTATGAAATGTGAGCCTGCTCACACTGGGTAAACGGTATAATTTCAGCACTGCCTCTCCACCATAACGATGGTGTTGGCTTTCTTATGGCCATATATACCCATTTCCTGATGTCTCATCTCAAATTGGGGGGCTTGGCATCTCTGAGAACACACCTCCACCAATGTCCATAGCAAATGAGTTATGATGACAATTATGACAAGAAAAAAGCTTATTAGTACCTTGGCTAAAACTCACTTTGGCAGTTTCTTAGTACCATAAATGGTATCTTTGCAAATCTGCAACCACCAAAAAACACGTTGAGCATGCATTGAATCATTCATGGTAAGCTTGGAGCCCAAAACACGTTAAAACTGTGAACTTTCGTCTTCAAGATCTTGTATCTATCTAGCTATCTATGTATCTAACCTCCCCCCCCAAAAACATGTCCGCAAACGAGTTTATGAAACTGACGATCCTTTACCGGGGAACCATTTGGTACTACATACTTTTTATATACACACACCTATTTCTAAATATACACTATATATGCATGTCACTACATACAAGCATCTCATATATATATACACAGACCTATTTATAAATATATACACCTGTAACTAGAATATATGCATGCCACTACATACAGACATCTCTTTACTCATTACATATATATATATCAGTGGCGTAGGAAGAGGGGGGGCTCCAGGGGCTGGAGCCCCCCCATAAGTTAAGGTAATCTAAATTGGTTCTCATTAATGCAAAATGTGGTTAGCTATGCTATCTGAGACACTTTGCTATAATATAGTAGATTTTAGTTAGTCATTCAATCATAAAATATCAATAAAATCTTAATAGCTAGTGTGCAGATAGCTATAAATATACTCAGTCTCACTCTCATTAGAACTATTCCAGCAATCAACAAGGAATGATATCAGGAGAGTGCATGAGGTGAGTTCATATGACTCACAATCATTAATGAGATCAACCACTACCACAACCCATCTAGTGAGCTATGTACTACTTTACCCTATCAGGCTCAATTTGGAACCCATCTTGAAAGCTATGACCCAAGCTAAGATTTCAACTTTCTTGGCTTCAAAAAGAAGGATCATAGCTCTGGCTCTACTGGTGGTAAGTAGTCTACCTAGTAGTTAACTAGCTAACCACAGAATACTCTTGAATATAGATCCTTCTGATCCTCACCAATCTCCGTCATCAAGCCACAAGAAGTTCCCAGAATGACAGTGATTAAGAATGTGGGCTCACTCATCTGTGTTCGATACATGCTCTCAGTGTGAGTGTCCTTGCTGTAAAAGGCCCACCCAGTCAACCAGTTGATGCTGGGGAATCCTCTAGGCATGCTTATTCGCATCACAGCCAGCAGTTGAACAAGAAGAAAACCTATAGTCGATCTCTACAAACAAGTTGGTATAAAAGGTGCCCGTGGATTACAGTGTGTACCACAAGTTACAAAATATTTTGTCACATGTGTCGATTAGCAAAGTGTAAATGTCTCATTATTTTTTCAAAACGCCAACTGAGTTGCTTTATTGAAGAGGGATTTTGTAATTTGAAGAAGGCAATAGCAAAGATGGATGAGCATGAAATAAGTGGAATGCACCGAGAAGCTTAATGAAGTTAGCTGCACAATCACATTGTACTGATGTACGTGCACAGCTTAGTGCTCAGATTTCATCTGATCACAAAAGCAGCATCAATTGATGTTATTGAAAGAAAGTAGTATTTGTGTTTTTTGGCTCATCAAGGTTTGCCGCTACGTGGGTATCATGAAGATGTTCAGTCAATGGAGGGTAACTTATTTAAAATCCTTTTGCTGAGAGCAGAGGACTGTCCGGAATTAAAGGCCTGGGTGTATCAGAAGGAATATAATTTCTCCTGAAATAGTCAATGAAATAATTGCAACACAGTACTTCGTAAGATTTTAACACTTATTAGAACCAGCAAAATCTTCTCCATTATTGCAGATGAAGCAACTGATGTTTCTCGAAATGAACAGATGTTTATCCATTCGATGGCAGATGATGACTATCAGATCTATGAAGAACCCCTTGGTTTGGTTCAATTGCCAGACACCAAGGCCTGCACAATATTTAGTGTTATTAAAGATCTTTTAATTAGGTGCTCTCTTCCTCTGTCACAATGTAGAGGTCAAGCTTTTGACGGTGCAGCAAATATGAGTGGCATTTGGAATGGGGTGCAAGCTTTGATAAAAAAGGAAGAGAATCGTGCATTGTATGTACATTGTCTAGCATATAGCCTGAATTTATGTGTACAGTGTGTTGCAAAACGATGTTAGCTAATTCGAGATGTCATGGATTTCACCTATGCATTACTGCAACTCATTAAGTTTTCACCCACTCTTTTTGACAGCATCAGAAAGCAAGTAGCCCTAGGGAGTGAAGTATCTCCTCCTTCATTGAGAGATCTGTGTCCAACCAGATGGACTCTCAGAAACCGTTCAATTGATAGCATTCTACAGAATTATAGCAACCTCACTGCCACACTGGAAGAAGTTGCAAAGGGAAGTGATGTATATGGTGCAAAGGGCAATGGATTGCTTCATCGTATGGAAATGTTTCGTATCTTCTTTGGATTAAAGTTGGCACATTTGATATTCAAACAATTCAGTACCAATCTCCAAGCAAAAGATACAACTCTACAAGAAGCCACACAAGGAGCAGATCTTCTTGTTGCTCATTATCGGTCACTGCGTACTGAGTCCAGATTTAACCTATTTTATGATGATGTTCTTGAGAAATCTTCTGGACTCACAGATGAGCCCTCTCTGCCGAATCAAAAAAGGCCCAAACGGCTGGATGATGGTGAAGAGCCATATCGCTATCATAAAAGACATTTGCAGAGATCGATTCGTTTCCCAGTTGCCAATGGTAGCTGACATGGTAAAGAATGCATTTCAACATGCTCCAATGTTGTCGGTAACAAGTGTAAGGTCAATTGCTGCAGGCATGAATCAGAGTAACATATATAAGATAATGCTTAGCGAAGTTGACATTGTTCTGAAAATATACTTCACGTTTCAAGTAACAACTGCAATGGCTGAGCGATCCTTTTCCTTGTTACGTAGGCTCAAAACGTATCTACGAAGCACCATGAGTCAATCTAGGTTTAACAATCTATATGTTCACCAGGACAAAACTGAATAATTGGACCTATCCTTTATAGCTAAAGAATTTGTATGCGTTAACCAACGTAGATGTAACTATTTTGGAAAACATTAATAAGATTTTTGGTGTGTATTCATAGAGTAATATATACAGGAAAATTTGGTGCCCCCCCAATGTAAAACATCTTCCTACGCCCCTGTATATATATATATTGCCATACAATTATCGGAGAGGAACCTCATAGCATTGCTGCTGCCTGTGAAGTCATCAGCTTTGCTGCATACCTGTTGGCAAGGGAGCAGAGGGCACATGTTCCCTCCTTACCTAGCCACACTATCTTCACTGCCGTGGTCGAGAATGAAGACCTGTTGTGAGTAGGAGATAGTTTGTACTTGCTTGCTTTTTTTCATTTGTTTGTCAATTGTTGTTGTTGTTGTTTTTGTTGGAAGCTTCTGCTGTTATTACTTTTATTAGTACTATTGTGTTAGTAACGTTATCATCACCATTGTTATCATTATACGGGGGGGTGCTTTTTTGTCCATTTATGTTACAGTCCTTTTGAATTTCAAGATGGAGGGGGCAAAGTTAGTGATGATATAATGTGCGAAATATTAAAAACCAAAAATAATGGAGGCATTGTGAGTGTGGTGGGGAGGATTGTGCACTGGAGTACAATGGCGATTACACATCTGCTTACTCCAGATGGAGAGCAAACATGTACTAATATGTACCATTGGGCAATACCTAATACTCGGGTTTGAGGTTTAAGTTGATTAGTAAGCCACAGAGGTGAGCTGAGTTGTGAGCCATGTGTGGTGGCATAATAGGTAGTGATGCTGAGCTTGGTGGTCGGAGGAGGTGAAGGAAGTCCCTTTGTAGATGTGTTTATGTTTGGTACACCACAATCTTGTGGAGGAAACTACTAAAGGTGTAAGTTTGCTATGCCAGGGTTCTTTGGTTTGCGCCTTTAGTGCCAACATGCATGAGCTAGCACGCACTTACATGTCAATGTGTGTTGAGCTAACACTTACATGTCAATCTTTCACTTACATATCAATGTGTGTTGAGCTAACACTTAGACATCAATTGTTGAGCTAACACTGACAGCAATGTGTGTTGTACTATCACTTACATGTCAATCTTTCACTTACATATCAATGTGTGTTGAGCTAACACTTAGACATCAATTGTTGAGCTAACACTGACAGCAATGTGTGTTGTATTAACACTTACATGTCAATCTTTCACTTACATATCAATGTGTGTTGAGCTAACAACTTAGACATCAATTGTTGAGCTAAGACTAACAGCAATGTGTGTTGAGCTATCACTTACATGTCAATCTTTCACTTACATATCAATGTGTGTTGAGCTAACACTTAGACATCAATTGTTGAGCTAACACTGACATCAATGTGTGTTGAGCTAACAACTTAGACATCAATTGTTGAGCTAACACTGACAGCAATGTGTGTTGAGCTAACACTTACATGTCAATCTTTCACTTACATATCAATGTGTGTTGAACTAACAATTGTTGAGCTAACACTAACAGCAATGTGTGTTGAGCTATCCACTTACATGTCAATCTTTCACTTACATATCAATGTGTGTTGAGCTAACATTTAGACATCAATTGTTGAGCTAACACTGACAGCAATGTGTGTTGTACTTTCATGTCTTACATATCAATGTGTATTGAGCTAACACTTAGACATCAATTGTTGAGCTAACACTTACATGTCAATCTTTCACTTACATATCAATGTGTGTTGAGCTAACAACTTAGACATCAATGTGGAGACTTCCTCCCATAATTACCCTTGGCTCACATGGAGACACACCCTCCTTTCATGACTTCATGATGCCATACCAGTGATGCAAGAAAACCAGCACATAAAATAATCTTGTGTACCTAATGACTACTGCACTGGTTGCATCACTGATATAAGCTTCCATTCCAAGCTTGTACGTAAGGTAATACTACTGTATAGAAAAGGATGGATGGGTGTAAGGAGTGGCATCATGAAGTCATGGAAGAAGGAGGATGTGTCTCCATGTGAGGTAAGGGTAATTATGGGAGGGAGTGAAGTCTCCACACCTTGTGTGTCTGTATCTCATCTCGAATGGAAGACAGAGTCAGAATGGAAAGGTTGCCAACAAAGCCTCACAGTGACTGCCAGTAAATATTAACACGACTGTCGCATAGTAAATATCTTTTGGACACTCAGTGTGTATATGTGTGTGTGTGTATCTGTGTTTGTGTGTCTCTCTCTGGGTGTGTGTGTGCGTCTGTGTGTGTGTGTGTGTCTGTGTGTGTGTGTGGTCTGTGTGTGTGTGTGTCTGTGAAATGGAAATGGTCATCATAAAATTTGCCTCTTAGTTCCTTTGATTAAGAAATTTGCATGTGCATCATCTCTTTCTGTTCATCTTTTGTTACGAGTTTCCCCTCCACCACCTCACCATCTCTCCCCTCCACCTCACCATCTCTCTCCTCCACCTCACCATCTCTCTCCTCCACCTCACCATCTCTCCCCTCCAACTCACCATCTCTCCCCTCCACCTCACCATCTCTCCCCTCCAACTCACCATCTCTCCCCTCCACCTCACCATCTCTCCCCTCCACCTCACCATCTCTCCCCTCCACCTCACCATCTCTCCCCTCCACCTCACCATCTCTCCCCTCCACCTCACCATCTCTCTCCTCCACCTCACCATCTCTCTCCTCCACCTCACCATCTCTCTCCTCCACCTCACCATCTCTCCCCTCCAACTCACCATCTCTCCCCTCCACCTCACCATCTCTCCCCTCCAACTCACCATCTCTCCCCTCCACCTCACCATCTCTCCCCTCCACCTCACCATCTCTCCCCTCCACCTCACCATCTCTCCCCTCCACCTCACCATCTCTCCCCTCCACCTCACCATCTCTCTCCTCCACCTCACCATCTCTCCCCTCCACCTCACCATCTCTCCCCTCCAGCTCACCATCTCTCCCCTCCACCTCACCATCTCTCTCCTCCACCTCACCATCTCTCCCCTCCACCTCACCATCTCTCCCCTCCACCTCACCATCTCTCCCCTCCACCTCACCATCTCTCCCCTCCACCTCACCATCTCTCTCCTCCACCTCACCATCTCTCCCCTCCACCTCACCATCCCTCTCCTCCACCTCACCATCTCTCCTCTCCACCTCACCATCCCTCTCCTCCACCTCACCATCTCTCTCCTCCACTTATGTCCCAGAAAGATTTGCTCGCTACTGCACGTCGCTGGTCTACAATGTTTGGAGCACACTGTACAGGACTTCAGCCATTACGTGT
This sequence comes from Cladorhizidae sp. MBARI D1340-BT2, assembly GCA_028752905.1. NCBI lineage: Eukaryota > Metazoa > Porifera > Demospongiae > Poecilosclerida > Cladorhizidae > Cladorhizidae sp. MBARI D1340-BT2. The sequence goes on from JAQNBH010000013.1 coordinate 7,311,658, forward strand.
TGTACGAGGATAACCTGTCCGGGTCACCCTTCCATGTGAATGATCCCCTCAAAAACTATGAAAGCAGCTGCTAAACTTCGAGTTGCATTGCACAAACATTGTATGTGGAAAAGCCACTCCCACAAAGGGAGCAGTCGTCAAGTACATGAATGTGCATAAAACATGAGATCTAGTTACTAAATAGTTCATTTATAACTGCCACCTCTCTGTCAGAGTTGCCATGAGGGGTAACCATGGCCACCACCACATACACCCCATAATATTCCCCTCCAGGTTCCTGAGTTGCCGAGACACAAAGTTGCTAGGGATATCCTTGAACCTCCCGAGGATAATCCCCTGCTCCATATCCACTTACTCAACCTTGGTCACCAAGAGCACACCCACTTTTCTGGCCATGGTCATGTAGGGGTACAGTACTGACCAAGAGGTGGCATTAGAATGCAGCCTTGATCTTCAACTGGTTGGGTGACCTATGGTGGCTGTCTTTGAAAGCTGGATACTTCTCCTTGTGGCAGGTGATGCAGCACTATGAGTGAGCACGCCAGTGGTAAGGACAGCCACCATCAGCCAGTATGTATTCACAGAGTAGGAGACATGCTCTCAAGTCTGTGTTCACTGATTCATGCATGCATTGACGTGTGTGTAGTCTGTTTGCAATAATGTGTGTGTGTTTGGTGTAAGTGTGTGTATGTGTGTGCAATGTGTGTGTGTGTGCATGTGATGTGTGCATGTATGTATGTGCAGTCTGAGTTGTGGGCAGTGTATATGTGTGCATGCAGTGTGTGTTTGTGTGTGTGCATGCAATGTGTGTATGTGTATACCGTCTGTGTGTGGGTGTGCATGTGTGTATGTGCGGTCTGTGTTGTGCGCAGTGTATATGTGTGCATGCAGTGTGTGTGTGTGTTAATGCACATGACAAACCACATACCCTCATAAAACGCTCCATATTCAAACACGTCAAGATCAGCCTCTATAGTAGACCATGTGTGGGTGGGTATACATGCTCATGGCTGCATAATGGAGGTGGAGATGACCTTCTCTATCCCGAGCAGGCAGAGAGGGAGAAATATAAACGACAATTAAAAGGAAATCATGTGACTAAAAAAATAAGACGGAGGTATAGATCACATGACAGTCATCCAATCGCTTGTTTTTAAAACTGTGACTGGCCCAGGGTTGCACTAAAACCACGTCAGTAATGGAGATTGCTGCGGGGAAGGACCGTACATGAGTGTTTATTTTGAAGACATCTTAAGACCATTCCCATTAGCAAACGTCTACAAAAAAATCCTACATGCCAACCCTATTTGTCAGTTTTAAGAAACTGTACGAACTAGGGGTTTGCTGCAATGCATCAGGTGATGTAGGAACAATGCGGCCATTGTAGCAACCACCAATCCTAGCAGGAGTAAGGGAGGCAGAGATACACTCTCAACTTCATGAGAGGTTTAACACCGGCATCACGTCCTTTACGCACAGTAGAGTTGTGTGCATTCTGGCCACACAATCTGCACCCACATGGCTTTCAAGGATATAGCCGCACCCTTTCATGTTCCAGATGCATCCGATGTTTTCATCACATGACAAATAGCCGGCCTGATGTGATCCTTGTGATTCTAGCAGAAACCTTGGCTGACGCTGCAGGTGGTGATCGGTCGGCACATTAATATGGAGGTGTGGTTTCTTTGCTGCAGATGGGAAAAAGAATATCATGTTTTTGAGCGACTGATTAATGCTTAAAAAGACAAGTCTATTTTTAAATGAGAGTGTCTGCTGCAGTAAGACTTAACTGTGTAACATGAATCAACCACCCTTCTCACATCTTCTCGATGGTAGGCCCCAAGATCTTCACCTTTCTGGCGAGAGCACAGTTGACCACCATCGCCTACATACCCAAAACACTGCAGCAAGTTCAACATGACTGGGATCTCCCTCCTGCTACCAACTCTCCTGGAAACTCTCAACAAAAAAAACGCCACCAGGCGGTTTGGTTTTAAAATAAGCGGCCAAGAGGAAACTAGAATATTGTAATTGACTACTATTGCAGGGACACGACACAGAAAGAATGGAACTAGGACATCCTCATTAGCATATATTATTATTGCTAATTATTTAGGATCGGAATGAAAAATCCCATCACACCTTGTCCATACTTATCCTCGATTCATTTGTAGTCCACCTACCCCCCCCCCACCACCTCCCAAATAAGTAACCTTTGTGCTCTGTGGTCATGTTCTCCCCTCCCCGCTCCCCCATCGATCCCCCAAATAAGACGTTATTATGATGTGAACCGCCAACCAACCTCCCCAAATAAGAAGTTATTGTGGCCTTCACCCCTCCCCCCCACCACTCCCCCTACTCACTCAGGTCACAATCCTAGCATTGCATCATCATAATGACAACATTATCATTGTCAGATTGCTCGAGCAATTGGTCTGATCCTTATAGCCATTGCCCTAGCCAACCATTCTCTAACTTTAGCCATTGCCCTAACCCTGGCTATCATCCTAATCATAGCTATTGCCTTAGTCCTAACCATTGTCCTAACCCTAGCCATTGCCCTAATCCTAGCCATTGCCCTAGCCATTGCCCTAATCCTAGCCATTGCCCTAGCCATTGCCCTAGCCTTTACCCTAATCCTAGCCATTACTCTAGCCATGCCCTAACCCTAGCCATTGCTGTAGACTGAAGTGTATTGTGTCTTCATCGCCATGCTTACCGACAGCGCTTGCAAAATATTGATCTGTACAGTACTCATCATCTTTATGTGCCTACTGTTTGTGTAGTAGCTATGATGTAGTCAAGTGTATGGCTGGTTCTACAGCTAACATAATGGGAGCATATACTCACTGAATATCAAGTGGACATTTGGTATGAGGTCACACAATATATATATCCAATGGCCTCCTGTTGACTAGAATGACCTCACTATTTATTTACTTGCACACACCTCTTGACCAACTCTGACCTCTACATGTGTGGGCATTAGCCATAATTGCCCATAATTTTTTAAATACTATAACATTTGCACTTCAGTGCAGACACTGTATGTCTCTATAGAACTGTTTAAAGTACTGGCATAAAGGCTCAAAACTGAGTCCAAAATATTTCTGGAGCCAAGAGATCCAATCATGTGTGAGGTGTGGGTATACCCAAATTGATTGACAAATATTATAATCACCTTCTCAATAATCAACTTCAAATTGTATTCACTCGGTTTCGACTAGATTCTCTAGCCTTCATCAGGAATAATGAGCCACTAAGGCTCACGAGTGTGAACCTGTTATATACCGGTAGCTAGCTAAGTACATGCACCTAGCATGTGCACTGGATGTAAAATAAAAAATATAAAAAATATATATAGTTTAAGGGGAAGGGTAACTCGATACAAATCAAGTTTTTTATGCATGTGGAATATTTTTTGCCTCATAGATATTCAGTGGCAACCCAACCACACTTTCAGACACTTAACTACCTAATCACTCATTAGCACTTCATGAAAGTATGTGGAGTAAGGCTTCCTCATGCCACACCAGTAATTACAGCTGACCAGCACTTTCCAATACCTGACAAATCAGGCACTCAGAGTTTGAGGTAACACAACTTTGGCTGCTTGAAACTCTGGCATGGTTATACAAATGCAGCATTTTCAAATGAGAGCACACACCATAGCGAGAAATCTAAGTTTTGTCCAGGAAGGTGGTATGCAGAATGGAGCTCCTAAGTCGTAACCAGTCCCCCTTAAATGATGGTCTTTCAGCAACCTTGTTCGGTGCACAAGACAAGTCGATCATATAACACTAGCAATAGTAATAATAATGTTAGGTAATAATAAAATAACCAACTAACGTGGTTCCGACTTTAGAGCTCTATAGATTCTGCACACTATGCTGCATGAACTTGATATATAGCTCAAAAGATAGATCTCTCTGTGTGCTCCCTTTTGATAAAAAAATTTTTTTTTAGATAGGAATAACTATGACAATGTTACTACAGCTACAGCAGGGGTACCTCAAAACCTGAGTGCCTGATTTTGCAATGGTTAGGCAGCATAATTATGATTAATTACAGAATTAGAAAGATGTCTAGAAAGTGTATTTTTAACCGAGACATTAACCGACACATACTTTTTCTCCTCATGTTTGCCAGCTTCCCAAGTCCTTCTACTGCACTAGCTAAAACAGCTTTTTTTTTTTAGGCTATGATGAATTGGATGAAATAGTGTGGAAATGATTTACTAGAGCTATGAATATCTCAGTAAGTGGATGACTTATCCAGGAGCGTGCCACTATGTATGCAGCAGACATGGGCCTTGATGGTTCCAATGGATGGTCACAAAAGTAGGAAGTGTCTCAATGTGTATATGTCGGATGTCAACCCAACTGTTGGAATGCAAGGTTGAAGGCATTATGTGAAGGATATATATATATACCTCCAAGGATATTTTTAATTCTGCTTATTTTTAAAGCTCTGCCTACGAGATCATTAGTCGTCAAAGAGGATGAAGAGGGAACATCTAAAAATAGAATCATCATTTTCACTGCTTGTTCTGCCATTGGAGAAAAACCTGACTCCACTGGTGATAGGACGTAGTGCAAACCTTCACTGCTTCCTTTCAGCTAATTGTTCTTCACAAACAGACAAGTATGGGTGACAAACGACCTGTTTGAGAATTGAAGTTTCACTCTGTATGGTACTATCGAAGAGAAAGTTGTTACCTTTGTATCAGTGCTTCGAAACAGACAGAAGCCACTCCCAATTTCACTCGGAATGATCAAAGAATATGCTGAAGGAGTGGCCGAGTCTCGTGGGATAAAGTCAGGAAGCGTATGGCATTGTGGGGGGAGGGGGACATGGAGAGGTGAGTGATGTTGATTTTGAGAAAATTACTGAGATGTTTGAAGAGGTTCACGAAAGCCATGACCCTGAATAAATCTGCAGCTGGGAGCTGGGATGAAACTAGTCTCTACTTTAAACTGCTTCCAACTTCCACATATACTGCGAGAGGAGGAATGACTGAGACGACATACTCGTGGGACCGTGGCATGGCACAAAAGGCACAGGATCATGTGATACTAATAACGTTTACATAATAATGCACTGGACGTCATACGATTCCTTGGCTGTGATTGCCAACTTTTCCAAGTATGCAATTCACCTCTCCCATAAAATTCACACACAAAAAAATAACCAAATGAGGTTCCAAGATTTATTCCTTCCTGAAGTAAGGAAGAGAACTTCTAGACAAGTATTGTTGATAACTGATAATTTTAGATCCCATGGTTGCAAATGAGCCTGCATAGCAGAGTCCACAATCCCAAAATGCACTTAGTGTTCGCCAGCCTATGGACCCGGTAACATTGTTGCAATGAAAAGGAACTAAAAGAGCAAGCTTCTCCGTGTCATGGTGAAAACCTTGAGAGGTATGACCAGCTGAGACAGCTGGGAGCTTCGCTACCTGCAGGTGTGCGAGGGTTGGACCCATGCCTACAACGGATGGTGCAACAATGGCACATGAAGCATGGGACTCCATGTTTCAGATTACTTTGGCTAACTGCTGGCTTAGATCTGATATCCTGCCGTTCGATCGTGCTTACCAGCTGCATCAGTGTAAAGGGATCTACCATCAACCTGCGAGAAGCCTCTGATCATTCAAGAGCCATCTTCTGTGACACACACAAGAGCAACCTCTGTGATGATGGCTCCTGTGACCACACAGTACTAAACAAAGAATGTTATGAGATGTACTGAAGTCATTAGATCACGTCCTAATGGTGGAATGCCCAAATTGGGAAATACACACGCAGTGCTATTGGCCATATCTCACCCTTGATGTCAAATCCTACACTTCACCTGAGTACAACTTGCTCACAAGCTCATTGGCCTTGACTTATCATGCTAATCTACAGCTCTGGGCTAGGATTCCAAATTTTCAGCAAAATCAAAAACCCTACCTGCTCACTATTGGATGGGGAGGCCATGGGTGTGACCAAGGGTTGTTTGTTTACTTAATTTATTTTTTAAGCATGGATATTTTGGGGTTGATGAATCTGACATGAATAAACGATGGCGATATGACACATGGTTGCAGGCCAACACAAGAGGCAGGCTACCTTGCCAGTTCTATTTCCATGGCTTCTACTCAGGGTACAAAACTGAGCTAGAGCGTATATGTGTTTGATGGTACGTGTCATTTTGCTTGCTAAGCCTTCATATAGAGGGAGCCTTCATATAGAGGGGAGGGAAAAGGGAATTTTTTTAAATTCTAATGTTTGCATTGATCTCATAATTATATGCTCTACTTCAGGCCAATTCTTGGAGTCACAATGCTAGCATTGCATCCCTGTGATTAAGCATTGCCTGACTGCTCTAGATATTGCCCTAACCCTAGCTAAAGGAAGGGGGGGGGGGGACAGCACCATTTTTTTATTTAAAAAAACACTTGTGGTTACCAATTTATAGCTCCTTAGATTCTGTAAACTTCATGGTATGGACTTGATATATAGCTCAAAAGATAGGTCTCTCTGTGTGCTCTCTTTTGATACTAAAATATATTTTTATAGGTGTAACTATAGCCAAGTTACTGGACCTAAAGTGGAGGGAACTTCAAAACCTGAATGCCTGAATGCCCAGATTGCAAAGTGCTGAAATTAGCACAGTGGCTAGAGGAAGTATGCAATGAATGTTTTCATTAGGCGCTAAAATGTACGTGGTCAAGCGCTCGGGTGGAAAATGAGTTTTATGGATTATTAAACGAAATTCATTTTCCACCCGTGCCCGCGTACTTACATTTTAGCGCCTAATTATTAAAACTCTCATGGGGCTTCCTCTAGCCACTGGTGCTAATTTCAACAACTCTCTAGCACTTGGGATATTTATGCGGCCATTCAGGATTTTTAGGTTCCCTCCACTTGTAGCTCCAATAACTTAGTACTTATGAAAAATATTTTAGTATCAACAGAGATCACAAAGAGAGACCTATCTTTTGAGCGATATATCAAGTCCATACCATGAAGTTTACGGAATCTATGGAGTTATAAAGTGGTAACCACAAGAAGAAGAAAAGAGAAAAAATACATGTGCAGTATTCCCCCCCTCCCCCCCCCCCCCCCCCCCCAAATGCAACTGTCACCCGTATTGATATTGGTGATGTCATCGTGATGATGCAATGCTAAGGCCTTTTTTGGTTCAAATTTATCATGCGTTGAAAGACAAGAGAAACGTCTTCTTTGGCTAGACCTGGGTCATAACGTCGCCTTTTCAAGGTGATTGTAAAAATTTGGGTGTAAAAACCTCCCAAAGATTCCGTCACATTTGGAGTTCCAGAGCCTGCGCAGATCAGATGGGAAGAGGCTTGATGGTAGTACAGTGATCCCTTGGGAAGAATTGTCAATTGAACACTACATGCCCAGAAACTTATGCCCCATCTTACCCATCACAGGCAGCTAGTGGAGCAGGGGAATAGTATCAAGAGCAAAAGAAAGGAAAGAGAGAAGTGTTCCACCCTTGAATCTAACTAATGGCCCGGGCCCACAATCCCTGAATTTTATAAGGGATCTAAGTTCTAAGTCACCATCTACGATAAGTCACCAGGGCGATAAAATCTTACCAGTTCCTATATACTCCAGAGGCTTTCCCATGACAGTGTGCAGAGAGAGAACTTGGCCTCAGTTCTGGGCACTTGGACCACAGTGCCAAACTGTGACATTTTTACATGTTTAAGGTGGGACTATACATGTACCTTTAAGAAAGAAAATTTAAAAACTTGTTGTTACAACTTTAGATATCCATGTATTCTGCAAATTTCACTCTATGAACTGCTCAAATGATAGGTCTCTCTATAAAGTTACTGCAGCTAAAGTGGGGGTACCTTAAAATCTGAGTATGATATTCAACTGTGGATCCTGATGGGAAAATATTAGACAGCTTAAATGAGTATTTGTGGCAAGAGGAAGTCTCCTTACTAGTCCACCTATGGAAGGGTCACCAATTAGACTGTTAGAGAGAATGGACTATTAGAGAAACTATACATGTAACTCAATGCATTGTCAAGGCCATTGGCATGTCAGAATGTGACTGCACATCAGCATCGGTGGTAGATACGGGGGAAAGTCTCGAATAATTGTGGTTATAGTTCATTCCCCCCTAGATCCAGATATTTGTGATAGATTTTGGTAAGCATGTTTGAAATATCTGGTGCTGCAATCATGCCAAAAAAGTGTCTTCACTACTTTCTCAATGTTAGAATGTCTTTATGGCTCCACTACTCAATAGTCCCCCAAGGGTTGCTCTACTTGCAGCCATTCTGATGGTGCTTCATAGAAACAGACTCAACAGTCCTCCTAGGGTTATTCTACTTGCAGCCATTCTGATGATGCTTCAGATGACCTTTCTCCAAGTTTGACTTTGAGTAGTACATCGTGGCTGTTTGTGGGAGACTACGTCACCTTACTAAACAATCATTGCAGCAACCACAGCAGTGAGGGACTAGAGCTTGTAGCTGACTGGAATTGCTGACTAGCCACATTAAAGCTTATTACTGTATGACAGGAGTGAGAACACTCTGCATCATGATCACGTTCTACACATAGACGCAAATAAAACAAAGTATAACTTCTTGGAATGCCATTTTAGTCTCTTGCCAAATATTTTGCCATTTAATTCTATAGCCTCCCCACACACCCCACCCCCCTGATGTCATGGGGGTTCAGTAGGTCTCCCTCTTGGCATGTTTGTGCTTGACTATGTAACAGAAACCTTCCAGTTCATTGCCTGCCCATACAACTACAGAAACTGAGTGGGTGCTCTGTTCCTCACTCGTTATAGCTATTGTAGAGTGGCTGGAACTGGAACTATTTTGAATGCCAATATATCCACTTGTTGTCATAAACCAGCACAACTGCAAAGAAATGGACGTCAAGTGCTGAAACTGAAATACTTGATGCCAGAAAAAATTTCATGTCTAGAACTTCATAACTTTTATTAAATGCTAAAATGTTGTTAAGTCTTATGATTTTTGTCCCGATGGCAAGCTTCTATTAGAACTTGGCAAAAGCTGATTTCCTTTCATATAAATTGGAAGATCAGCAGGTATATAGATCTCAAGCATACTAACTCAGGGCTCACTGTGTGGGTGTGGCTTTTATGCATGAATCCACTTGACATACTTGATGATTGTGTGGGTGTGGCTTTTATACATGAATCACTTGACATACTTGATGATTATGTGGGAGTGGCCATTGTAATTGACTAACTTTGACTGTTGTATGAAAGAGAAAATTATAAATGCACCCAATGAAATGTGTGACTATATTGTAGTAGATCCTTGCTGTGGTAAATTAATGATTAGCTGCTGAAATGTTACCTCTTCCTCCCTCGTGTTTAACCTGAGGTTTTGGGATGAATGGATGACTAAGTGACTGGTTGTGTTTTCTTAAACCAGTCGAAGGATTTTAACATTTGTATATATTTAATAATACCATAAATGTACATGAACAATGCATTGGAATAACTTGTCACAATAAATCATAATCGCTGTTTACTAAAGCATAATCAAGCACTGTCAGTCAACAACCAATAATAATCAAGCAGTGAGTAATAATCAACAATGGAAATAATCAACAGAGCTGTTACAATATTAATGATAATCAAGAACTCTCGGTAATAATTACTAATCAACCACTGTTATAATATTAAGGAGTGTCAGGCACTGCCAGTAATAATCAACGATGGAAATATCAACCGCTGTTAATAAGCACTTTTAATGATAATCAAGCAATAATCACTAATCAACCAGTTATAATATTAATATTCAAGCACTCTCAGTAATACAACAGGGGTACGGTAACTGTTATAATTACAATGACCTCAATAATCGACGACGTTTCGACTAAATGTTATCCCCCCCCCCCCCCCCAATATGTACTTGAAATTGTATTGAAAAAATAATAAAAAATAAAAATTTAAAATTTAAAAAATTAAAAAACTAAATGCTCAGGCAACTATCCAGATACCAAGACTTGCGTGAACTTATATGTGTCCCTGATAATCGCTTAGGCATGAAACTCGAGCAGGACCAGCCAATTCCAAAATTGTCACTATAGCAATCAGCTCTGTTTAGCATTGTTGTGGCCTACACGACAAACCATTTTCACAGTCATTAAGTGTTAATTAATATCAAACATTATGGCTAGGCTAATATTAGTGGGCGTGACCGTACGAGTCTCTAGCAACTTAGTTAAAAAATAGTCATCAGGTCTACGGGGAGGAGGAATTTGCCGGTGAGATGTCTGGTGCTGAGCGAAGTCCTGTTCTCATACCTTCCCATGCAGTTGTCGGGGTAAAATGTGAAGAGATGTAGTTAGGAGCGTGTAGCTAATATTTTTGCTGGTTTTGTTCAGTTCTCTTTTTTGCTTGCTGCATGTCTGCAGAGGGAGCAAGCAGTTGTGGTGGAGTTTCCACGAGATCTTCCTACTTCTGGCCTTATCACTCTGACATTCCATCCCGAGGGAAGCAATGAACAACTAGCCGCCAGTGTGCCTGTAGCAAAACTTGGGCCAAGGACACTCAAAGCCAACTTTCCAAGTGAGTTAATGGCCAGATGTGCCTACATATGTTATGTCAACTGAGAGTTCATTGAGAGTACATGTATATAACTTTCTGTCTAACTTACTGGGTGAAAATGGTGAAAATGAACTTAGTGTGGGTGACATTAAAGTCTGTTGCATTGGCTAGAGCAACTTGTCTAAAAATGATTTCTGCATCCAATATTGGTACATCTCACTTTTACTGTTAAAGGTCCAATACCAGATATAGCTGATTTATCATGTTCATAGTGATAGCAGATACAACTGCACAAAAATGTCTATCTTGGCAGCCATTACAGAGAAGCTATGCTATAGAGTGTGCACTTAAAAATATAACTCAAGCTGTTTGCTAAGTGAGGATGCATCTAACTTGACTCTACTAGAAAACACGAGATTTGTTGAAAGGGAAAAATTTAGAGCATATGTCTTGCCATCATCGGCTTTGATTAAAAAAGAAGTGAGTAGCCGAATTATTGTTAGCTATAGCTGAAGGCTGAAGGCAGCAAATAGGATGTATAGCATGGAAGATCTCTGTCACAAACTAATTGCCATCTCTACTAGAGCTTAGTTGACTGAGGGACTAGCTAGCTAAAAGCTAAAATGCCCACTGTTGACTTAGCACGTTAGAGAAACAAAAAAAGGGCTTTGTTCCCAGTTATCATCACTAGGTGAGCTAATACCAACAGTGATGCCAGATAGGGGCCTCTAGTGATGAAGAAGGCACCATGACACTTGATGTTACTTTGTCACATGACTTTAAAAAATAAATTCGGCGTGCACATGTGTCATGTTATTTTTTTATCTTCGGCCTCAATATTTGATGTGTGTACACCAGATAACAGAATGTGAAAATCTCAGACACACACAAAAAATGTATGCACAAATCCTAATGCATGGCATTTGGCCTTGGCAAGGAACTTCCGTTAAACATTACTAAATTAGCATTTGTTTGACCTGGAAGCTGCCTGTTGCATCTAACTCTCTATTCAGTCCAACTTGCTAGCCTTAACACTTACAGTATTTGAAAGTTCTTTCATATTTTTGTACATTTCCTTTTAAGGGGTGCAGGGATGTGTTTGTCAAACTTTCAATACACAGTTTTGTGGACTATTGCGATATGCCAATGCAAATGATCTGAACAGATGAGTAGTAGCCAGAGGCTCCAGAAGGATTCGACACTATGCAGTCTTTCCACTGATGCTACTCAATGAAAGTAGGTTTTCTTCAGAATTTTGTCGCTCCAATCTGCCCAGCTACTTATATGATGGAGCCGTCTGTGAGCTCTGTAGTGATGCCCTGTCTGCTTAGCTAATTTTTCCTTTGGCACTGGCACGGTACATGGAGGTGAGCAACAATTGGTCAAATCCAACCCCGAGACCTTTAATAAATTAGGTCTTCCGACTGACGTAGAGAGGCAAGGTAGGGAGTTGTGGCTGGATAACTGTAAACATGTAAATATACAACAAACCAACAACAGAGTGAAGCTGTCCCCACAATTATCCTGAGAATTTTTGGGGTGCATCACTTTGGAGCTGGCACTGATTGCTGTTACCTGTTTTGATGGACACAACCACCTCACTCACGAACAGTTTGTACCTAACTGCACCATGTAATTCTGTCCAATATGAAGAACCTCCATATTTTCGCATGGCACTAACCCAATACTTATCCCCAAACCCCTAAAATTTTAATCCAGTAAAAAAAACACAGAGATATCTATCGGGGAAGAAGGTTCCTGGAAAGAAATAGGAGGGTCAAAAGATCACCAAACCTTGAGGTCTCTTTTTTTAAACATACACATAGCTAACATTCAGAGAGTTGCATTAGCAGTAATGGTGCTTTGCTGTTAGGATATATATTATTAGGATGGCTTATTTTATTTCTAGCCACGAGGGAGTCTTAGAAACCACATCAGGGGCAGATCCAGGGGGGGGGGGGGGGGGGGGCTTTGGGGGCTGGAGCCCCCTTCCAAGTTAATGATATTCAGTTTGATTTCTGTTATTTCTATCTGTTATCTGTTATTTGCATAGGTAATAATAATTATTTATGAGGCAACAGGATACAACAGACTGTAATCAACACCTGATCAACACTTAGCACAAAATGAGAAAATGAGGAGTACATGTGTTTGAGGTAGTATAGGCCAGATCTAAGCTTCAACTTCTGTGTCAGCTGCAACAGCAAGCATACAGTGTGGCTTTCTATCTGAGCTGTGTCACTGACTCTTGCACCAGTTGAGTTAGATCATGTCTAAAAGGGCCTCTATCTCAAGAGAACCTCCTGTAAAGAGAATGGCCAAGACCATGAATCTACGCCAATATTTTTCTAGCAAGAAGCAAGCTATAGCTAAGTTTATTACCTATGAGACAGAGTGATGTAACACCACCAGATTTATTTATTGTTTGCTTTAGTTCAGTACTTACCTGGTGGCAGTTCCAGCAGTGTCTCTCTGCTTCATACATCCCATTAGCCCCCCCTCCTTTTTAAATCCTGGATCCGCACCTGCACATATATAGTAAAAGTTGCTTTTGCTTATGCCCGAAAGGAGTCATTAAAAATGGCAGCTCTCTGTAAATATGTGTGGTTGTGTTCATATTGACTCGAGGTATTTCATATCCAGAATTCTCAAAACCTGGACGAGTTGAAGTCAGTATTCGTGTGATGCGTGAAGAAAGCACTCAGTTTCCACGATTCCCTCTCTGCATCTTGTCTCCTCTGGAAGCCATCTTCTCCACACTCCATCTCAGACAGAGGACAAAGAAGGAGGAGAAGGAAGACGGAAGGAAAGACGATGAGGAGGAGAAAGAGGAGTCCCTCTCCATCCTAGCCTCGCTTCTTGCGTTTCTGGCCCATTCTAGCAACGAGAATGAGACTGGTGTGGTTGACAGTCTGCTATCAAGTGTCCTCTGGTCCATACCCTCTTCGTCCCTCACGAACTGGCACCTGGGTCCTCTCCTAAGTGGTATCTAACCAAGTTCATGTAGTTACCATGGTGTTTGGATGATGTAATGAGCTAAAATGGACCTGTTGACTGGTACCTATCAGCATAGAATGTTTTATTTTAAGCCAAAGATAACATCTCTGATCAGCTGAATGTGCTTTCGGTACCAATCTCTTGTATTACATTCCGAGATTTGTTTGCAAAGTAGACCATGTTTCCATAGTGTGTTACACAGGCACACTTTCAGTATACATAGTGGCATGACATGGCCCTTTCCTTCTCCTCCCTCCTCCTTCCAACGTTGTCCAGGGAGATTTGGCTCCGATGAGAACCTCCTTCATTTATGCATGCGTCTTAAGTTGGAGGAGACGGCAATGGCTCTCCTTCAGCCCCAGTATGTGGAAGGGAAGGAATTCTACATCTTGCAGAAGGCAAGAGTAGACAAGAAGATGCCGCTGGACATTGCACACAAGAACGGGATGAAGAGGGCAGTCGAGTTGGCCGAGATGGCAGTGGTAAGTGATGGCACTTTGAAACTGTGGATGTGAATACTGGGTGTGTTATATTAGTGTACATACACACACACACACACACTACAGGATGGAAATAAGGTGCCCACAAAACTGGTGAGATTCTTAAAATTTAATGTATTTTTTAAAGATATAATAATATTAATATATATAATAATATATATATATATAATAATATATATATATAATAATATATATAATAATATATATATATACTAATATATATATACTAATATATATATAATAATATATATATATATAATATAATGATATATATATAATATATAGTAATATATATAATGATATATATAATATATATGTATATATATAATATATATGATATATATTATATATAATGTATATATATAATGTATATATATAGTAATATATATCGGGGAGTACACTTGGATTGACCCGTCTTTTTTAACCTCTTTTTTAAATGGTGGATGGCAATACTCCCAAAACAAGCTCATGTATCTCGGCTCACTGATGCTGCCAGGGTGGGGTCCGGGGGGAGCGAGCCCCCCGTCGGGGAGGTCTGGACCTCCCGTGGGGAACCAGTCATCGGGGGAAAGCGATATTATTCTCCGACGGAATGGGCCAATTTTATGATGAAGGCTGGAGCATCTAGTTGAAACATTCTTGATGACAAAGATGGAGAGAGTTCAGTTTTTGTAGCAATGCCGATGATCCAACCACTAATTTGCTCAAAGATCTTCTCTAATATGGCTCAGAAAGATGCAGTTACCGCTGGAGTGGCCCTCTCGGAGTTGAGAGGGAGAACTCCTCCTCTTAGACTCTTCCCACCATTGTCCTCTGCCCCCCAACCCCCCTATTAGGGGCATACGGATCCCCTATTGGGGCGGTCCTAGCGTGGTCCCTGTCTCTCACATCAGCAGCTTCTTAGATGCCTAAATTGTGTTTCTAGCTGCTATCAATTATAAAACTAACTCCAGTGTGCCTTGGATCCTTCACTAAGGTAGTAAACTAAGGTATAGTAAACTAAGGTAGTAAACTAAGGTAGTAGTAAACTAAGGTAGTAGTAAACTAAGGTAGTAAACTAAGGTAGTAGTAAACTAAGGTAGTAGTAAACTAAGGTAGTAAACTAAGGTAGTAGTAAACTAAGGTAGTAGTAAACTAAGGTAGTAAACTAAGGTAGTAGTAGTAGTAAACTAAGATAGTAGTAAACTAAGGTAGTAAACTAAGATAGTAGTAAACTAAGGTAGTAAACTAAGGTCAAACAGGAAGTGCGAACCAAAGTTTGAAATTCGTCTCCAAGAATCTCGTCTGTGTCTATCTGTGCTCTTCCGATCACGTGACTTGCGTACACTAGCTCCACTCATAAATACCTGAGAGCCATAAGACTCCAAATGACATGGCTGTGACTAATCTATTTCTCGGTTGCAAAAAGAAGGGGGGGAAAGCAGGAATGGATTAGGCTTCTCATCGATGACACAATCAAGCTAGCTCGTGAATTTTTATCTATTTTTTTAAAAATTAGAATTGGGTAGAGAGCGTTGTTCTTGAAACAAGCTATGCTGTGAGTGAGCACAAAAATAACTGACTATCTCAACTGTACCGTCGGTCTCTTCCAGGACTTCACTTCAGTTTCTGGAAGTCCATCTGCTGAGAAAAGCAGCACATGGCACTTAAGTGACCGCTCTGAATCCCTTCGCTTTTGAGAAAGATGGTTCTCGGGGATGTATGGGTTTCTTTGCTGTGAGCAGTACGTGGGGAGATGCGTAGTTTTTGTTTACATACCTCAATCAACTGTTACCAAGTCCTTCAAGGGCAGTAGCTGGCCCTGCATGGGTCCAGTCAACAACGGCAGCAGTAGCTGACACTGCATGGGTCCAGTCAACAGCAGCAAGGCATGGCAGTAGCTGACCCTGCAGCATGGGACCAGTCAACAATGGCAGCAAGGCATGGCAGTAGCTGACCTTGCATGGGTCCAGTCAACAACGGCAGCAAGGTATGGCAGTAGCTGGCCCTACATAGTCCAGTCAACAACGCAGCAAGGCATGGCAGTAGCTGGCCCTGCATGGATCCAGTCAATAATGTCGGCAAGGCATGGCATGTTTTGATATGTGGAGTGTGCAACAAAGTTAGAAAAAGGTTAAAAGTTCAGAGTCTGAAACTCACACTTAGTCATCCTCCACTGCTCAGCAGAAACAACAAATACTAACAAAAAACACGTTTAACTGAAACAACAACAACAGCAACAAATAGTTTTATTTACAAACAAACGTGCAAGATTACTTTCAGAAACTTTGCACATTTCTCTTTGAATCAGCTTTTTGGTTTATCATCGCCAGCTAACATTTCAACCGAAATACTTCGGTCTTCATCAGAGTAGATTTAACCGTTAAAAAAGGAAGGGGAAAAAGGAAGGAAACAAGCTGGACTGCAACCACTTAGAAGACCCTTTACCATTTGGGTTTTAAAAGGTAAAGGGTCTTCTAAGGTCCTCTCTTTCTCAATAGGTCAATCCAATGTAGTTATTCTGAATGTTTGTGTTGTGTATATGTAGTGTGTGTATATGTGTAGTGTGTGTATGTGTAGTGTGTGTGTAGATATAGAGAGTTTTGTGTGTGTATATATATATATAATATATAGTGTGTGTGTGTATATATATTATATATAGTGCGTGTGTGTATATATATAATATATAGTGTGTGTGTATATATATATATAATATATATAGTGTGTGTGTATATATATATAATATATAGTGTGTGTGTGTATATATATATAATATATAGTGTGTGTGTATATATATAATATATAGTGTGTGTGTATACATAATATATAGTGTGTGTGTATATATATACTATATATAGTGTGTGTAGTGTGTGTGTGTATATATATATAATATATAGTGTGTGTGTATATATATATGATTTATAGTGTGTGTGTATATATAGTATGTGTGTGTATATATAATATATATAGTGTGCGTGTGTATATATAATATATAGTGTGTATATAGTGTGTGTGTATATATATAATATATAGTGTGTGTGTGTATATATATAGATAATATATAGTGTGTCTGTGTGTATATATATAATATATTGTGTGTGTGTATGTGTGTGTATGTGTGTGTATATATATAATATATAGTGTGTGTGTGTAAATATATAGTGTGTGTGTATATATATGTGTGTGTTTGTATATATATAATATATAGTGTGTGTGTATATATAATATATAGTGTGTGTGTGTGTATATTATATAGTGTGTGTGTGTGTGTGTAATTTGATGTGTGAACAGGAGAAGAGCAGGAAGAAGCAGAGCAGTAGCTGTACTCTTGGTATGTTGATAATGTATGTAGCTATACACACCAACAATGGTCGACAGAAGAAGTCTTTGAGTGTCTTTGAGTGTCACTTGCTTTGCCTTGTATGTACTAGACTCTGATATGGTCCCCGTGCCGCTCATCTTGTCCAAGAAGAAAGAGAAGGTAGGTGTGGCATGTGTGGCGGGCGAGTGACCGAGGCTTATTAGTATGCTAACCTCAAGAATAATTGCACTAAATTAAGGCTTTATTAAGAGCTGTGAGCCAAGCCTAACCGTGGTTGTCTCCAGTCTGGCTTCCTAAATTTAGAGCAAACTTGATGATTGGCTACTGTTTGGACGTGGGTGACAATGAGATGCCAAACAACAGTGGGTGTGGTCTCACATACCCTAAGCACACTTTTACGTGCATATTTATTTTGTGCGGTGACGGTAGTGGAGGGGGTGGATGGTGATGGTGGTGCAAGGGGTGGGTGGTGGAGTGGGTGGATGGTGATGGTGGTGCAAGGGGTGAGTGGTGACTGGTGGAGTGGGTGGATGGTGATGGTGGTGCAAGGGGTGGGTGGTGACTGGTGGAGGGGGTGGATGGTGATGGTGGGTGGTGAAGGGTGGGTAGTGATAGTGTGGAAGGATGATGAAGATAGTGGTGGAGGAGGTGGGTGGTGACAGTGGTGGAGGGTGTGGGTGGTGATAGTTATGGAGGGGGTGGGTGGTGATAGTTATGGAGGGGGTTGATGATGGCTGTGGTGGAGGGATAGGTGGTGGAGGGGTGGATAGTGACAGTGGAGGGGGTTGGTGACATTGATGGAAGGTGTGGGTGGTGATAGTGATGGAGTGGTGGGTGGTGCCAGTGATAGAGGGGGTTGGTGGTGACATTGATGGAAGGTGTGGGTGGTGTCAGTGATTGTGTGGTTTTGAATCTGCAGCTAATGTTGTTGTTGTTGTTGTTGTTGCCTAGGGTCACAACAGCGGGAATAGGCTCAAGAAGTTATTTGGAAAAGACAAGGAAGTAGGTTGAATGATGCACACCAGCCGTCCTTTAAAGATGCACACACTCATCACATGTGGTCATGTGTGGGAGTGCATGCTAAGTATAGCAGCATAAATTGATATCCATACACTTACATATGCACACACACACACACATACACACACACATGTCACACACACACACATGTCACACACACACACACATGTCACACACACACACATACACACACACACACATACACATACACATACACACACATGTCACACACACACACACATACACACACACATGTCACACACACACACATGTAACACACACATACACATACAGATACACACACACACATGTCACACACACATACACACACACATGTCACACACACACATACACACATACACACACACATGTCACACACACACACACACACGTCACACACACGCACACACATTCATTCATTCCCTACTAAATATTTCCTTGTTTAGTTAGCTCATCTGACCTCCGACCTCCTACTATGAGAAGGGAGTGTGTGTGTGCGGTCAACAGCCTTGTGTCAGTGGAATGTTTAGAGCTTCTGCTCACCCCATTAGGAGCAATGGCAGTCATGAGTTCTGTGGTAATGATAATACCTGTCGAGTATGCTTGGAGCTGGCACCGACACGAATTCCAGTGTTGGGCACGAGCTGTTGACAACACATTTTTCATGCATGGTTGAAATTAGCTGGCACGAGAGCACTAGCAGAAAACCCCAGTGTCAATATAACAAGCGACAGAAGTCTTGCTTGTGGGAATTTAAAGTATGTTACCTTTACAGCTGGCTAATTCTTGTGCTTTAGGCTACATAGGTGTGAATGTGTACGAAAATGCAAAATCTTGAGCCACAGAAGAAACATGAACCCATTCACAGGACACAGGCACCTCACTCTGCTTGAGGTGGAGCTATTGATAGTGCATCCCACTCTGCCTGAGATGGCTAGTGCATCCCACTCTGCCTGAGATGGATAGTGCATCCCACTCTGCCTGAGATGGATAGTGCATCTCACTCTGCCTGGGGTAGGGCTAGGGCTAGAGATGATTCCATCCATCACTGGGTGCTCGTGGTTTGTTGCACTCAACTGATGTATGTGTAGGTTAAAATGGCTCATCGCTCCACCGGAGGAAGGGGAGGACGAAATAGCTCCACCAGTCGTGAGGAATCAGATTCCCCTGCAACTGCTTCCTTGGATTCCATTGGCCTTTACTCTCAAGTGTCCACCACACCTCCCCACCAGCACCAGCACCACCACCAGCACCATCAAGTCTCAGTTCCCACTCCTCTGTCTCCACCGGTCCCCCTTGGTCACCTCCACCTTGACAGTGAGGTCACAAGCAAGGATCCCGAGGGCATCCCAGTCGGCATTTCCCATTTTTCGAATCATCAGGAGATGGATAGGAATATCTCCAGCAGCCGAGAGCATGTCTTGCCTAACCACCATGTTTGGCAGTCGACGGCAAGCTCGTCATTGCCCTATGAGCCTGTGAGTTTTAATCAGGTGTTTGCTAAGGAGTACGACAGTGGGCCCCCCTCTAGGGGTGTTAGGAAACTGTCTCTGGGGGCTCGACGTCAGCAGTCCACCAGCCACTTAGGCCGGGCTGAAGAGAGACGCGTGGGAGAAGAGAAGGAGGGGAGGGAAGACATTTATCAAGTTCCTAATAATGTAAGTTTTACTTGATGTACTCACTGTAGTATTTTCCTACAGGCATGGGCATGGTATGAATCTGCTAAGTAGAGTGGTCCAAACTTGGCTGCTAGCAGCCAGTGCAGCTCCTGCTAGCAGCTGGTGTACTCCTGCTAGCAGCCGGTGCAGCTCCTGCTAGCAGCTAGTGCAGTTCCTGCTAGCAGCCGGTGTAACTCCTGCTAGCAGCCGGTGCAGCTCCTGCTAGCAGCCAGTACAGCTCCTGCTGTAGCTCCTGGAAGCAGCCAGTGCTGCTCCTTCTAGCAGCTAATATAGCTCCTGCTAGCAGCCAGTGCAGCTCCTGCTAGCAGCCCGTGCAGCTCCTGCTATCACCAACCAAGTATTGATACCTGGTCAAGATCTGGTGATCTATCAAATGCATGCTGGTACCCCAGGCTTGCAAGCCAAAGTAATAGAGCACAGCCTCAAATAGATGCGCAGCTCTCTAATGAAGAATATCATATTTGGGGCAGGGCCGGGGTGCGGGTCTTTGCTATCATTATTTTCTTATTATTATTTTCATTCCAGCTGCCGATTGATAACTCGATGTCCGAGGAAGATGAAGATATTTACAAGGTCCCTAGCAGCATAGTAAGTAAGAATATTAATGTTTACCTCTGCTTAATCACTTGTGTGTTTGACTGACCAGCTTCAAATCAGTAACTCGATGTCCGAAGAAGATGGAGATATTTACAAGGTCCCTAGCAGCATAGTAAGTAAGAATATTAATGTTTACCTCTGCTTAATCACTCGTGTGTTTGACTGACCAGCTTCAAATCAGTAACTCGATGTCCGAAGAAGATGGAGATATTTACAAGGTCCCCAGCAGCATAGTAAGTAAGAATATTGATGTTTACCTCTGCTTAATCACTCGTGTGTTTGACTGACCAGCTTCGAATCAGTAACTCGATGTCCGAAGAAGATGAAGATATTTACAAGGTCCCCAGCAGCATGGTAAGTAAGAATATTGATGTTTACCTCTGCTTAATCACTCGTGTGCTTGACTGACGCAGCTTCGAATCGATAAGTCATTGTCCAAAGATGAAGATATTTACAAGATCACCAGCAACATTGTTTAGCAGAAAATTCAACATTCCTCTTCATATATATATCATTACAGGGCCAGAGCTTCTTCCGTAGACAAATATAACTTTAGAATTACAATATGGCTCCCCAAAAGTTGAAAGCTGGCTCTCCTCCAGCAATCTCCCTCTTCCTAGATGTAGCCACGTGCAGGTTGCCCCCATAATCATTACACTGCTCTGTAATAACCTCGCTGGCCACAGCTTTGCCTTATCACTGCTTGCCATTGCTCTTGTATTGCAGCTATGTATCAGTAACTCATCAGAAGACAATGACATTTACAAGATCCCCAGCAACATAGTAAGTAGAGACAGGCATTATATGTTGCAAGATGCCCAGCAACATAGTAAGTAGAGATAGGCAGGCATTATATGTTGCCAGCAACATAGTAAGTAGAGACAGGCATTATATGTTGCACGATTGCCAGCAACATAGTAAGTAGAGATAGGCAGGCATTATATGTTGCCAGCAACATAGTAAATAGAGACAGGCATTATATTTGCACGATTGCCAGCAACATAGTAAGTAGAGATAGGCATTATATGTTGCAAGATGCCCAGCAACATAGTAAGTAGAGACAGGCATTATATGTTGCACGATTGCCAGCAACATAGTAAGTAGAGATAGGCAGGCATTATGTGTTGCCAGCAACATAGTAAGTAGAGACAGGCATTATATGTTGCAAGATTGCCAGTAACATAGTAAGTAGAGAAAGGCAGGCATTATATGTTGCCAGCAACATAGTAAGTAGAGACAGGCATTATATGTTGCAAGATTTCCAGCAACATAGTAAGTAGAGATAGGCAGGCATTATATGTTGCACGATTGCCAGCAACATAGTAAGTAGAGATAGGCAGGCATTATATGTTGCCAGCAACATAGTAAGTAGAGACAGGCATTATATGTTGCAAGATGCCCAGCAACATAGTAAGTAGAGATAGGCAGGCATTATATGTTGCCAGCAACATAGTAAGTAGAGACAGGCATTATATGTTGCAAGATGCCCAGCAACATAGTAAGTAGAGACAGACATTATATGTTGCAGTTCCAATATTACTTTGCGTAATTGCTTATATCTCAGCCGATGACGGCTAATTCTGATTCGGAGAGCGAGGACATTTACCAAGTCCCCAGAAGTGTCCTGGTGGTAAGTGTGTATCTAATCTGCCTGGGAATGTATTCATAGCTGTTGTTTTGGTCATCAGAAGTTGATAAATGCTTCCTCACCTTTTGTCGAAAATGTAACTAGGTCATGTTTGTGTGCATATTTGCAGTAGACACAAAATACTTTCTTCTTCGTAGTACATAGAGTGAGCCATTCATGTTTGTCATAACATGTAGCGAGAAATTTGCGATCATTCTTAGCAAATAGAGATAATGCCTCATTTCCTTTTGGTTGGTAAGACAATGTATATTTGTAATATTAGCGTGGTGGAAATGTGTACTGCTGAGCATGACTGAGTGCATATTTGTTAAGCTCTTACAGCACTCCTGTGTATAGCTTTCAGATGTTGCAGTGCATATGATATAACCCTGAGTGTTCCTACCTCTCGAGGACTCTGTTGGACTTGCAGACATCATGTTCACCTATGGATGCCTCTCCAGGCTCTCCTCTGCAATAGTTCAGTCGTTTGCCATCTCCTAGCTAGCCAAGTGATGGGCGCAGGATCTGATCCTATTCGGAATCAGGCATATGCTTGTTATCTGATCCCATTGGTCATTGCTGCCGATGGTTATAAGTGTGTGCACTGCATTTGGTATTACAATGACAATCAAAACACACGATTCTTATGTGCCTCGTACGGTTAGCTGACACAAAAAAATATTCTTCACAGGAGCAGTGCCATAACGAGTCTGACGATGATGACCACTCTTACGAGCTCGTTCCTGAGGAGGCGCTGAGCGAGATGAAACTGAATGAAATGCTTTTCAGCCTCGGCAAAGGAGTAAGTGCTAGACAACGGTCTCGTTGACTTGTTGCCAAGGGGTAAAATATCGCTAGTACCTGTGGGCTCTCTTTTGGACCCATGCATGGGGTAGGTAATATTTAGAGGCACCCAAAGTTGGGACCTCAAGGATGTCAGTCACATTGATGCTTCACATCACAAACTTAGCATTATACATTGTTAGACTGCTCTGCTCTGATCCTTAACCTGACCTAGCTGTTGATCCAGCTACTGCACTGGCCTAGCCACTGCACTGACCCTAACCCTAGCAGATCTAATTCCTGATCTTAGCCATTGTCCTGTCCCTAACCTTAGCTGACCTAGCTATTTCTAGCCATTGTTCTAACTCTAGCTACTGACTCTAGCCACTGTCCTAACCCTAGCTGACCTAGCTACTGACTCTAGCTATTGCCCTAACCCTAGCGACCTAACTGACTCTAGCTATTGCCCTAACCCTAGCTGACCTAGCTACGGACTCTAGCTATTGCCCTAACCCTGGATGACCTAACTAACTCTAGCCACTGCCCTAACCCTAGCTGACCTATCTAGCTATTGCCCTAACCGTAGCGACCTAACTGACTCTAGCTATTGCCCTAACCCTAGCTGACCTAGCTACTGACTCTAGCCACTGCCCTAACCCTAGCTGACCTAGCTACTGACTCTAGCCACTGCCCTAACCCTAGCTGAAGGCCTTAGCCAATATTGGTTTTGTGATCAGTACAGCATTGGCGATGTCATCTTGGTGACATAATGCTAGTATTGTGGTAGCTAATAATGTTTATCCTGGTTGCCAAATACCTCGGGAGTTGATCTCACAATAATAGTACTAGTGTTTATTGACTTCAATAGCTTCATGCCCAGACTGCCCACGGGATAGGCATGTTCTCACCGAGTGTTGGTGTATGCATGACTGAAGCTCCAGCTGACTTTTATTTGGTGCCTCTGTAGTGGTCTATCGTGGGCATGTTCGTGTTACAACCTGCCACAATGTCAACCTAGCGGCCAAATTTGTATACACTACCTTTGAGCCACTTATATGGCATTCATTGAGCTACCACACTCTGTTGCGTGAGTGTTTCCAGGGGTGTGGCATCCAGTGGCCTCTAAACACACATATACATACAAGCAGATGTACATGTACATAGCTATCCATTATGGCTACGGTTAAAAATAATGCAATTTTTTTTGTTGTTGTTGTTGAAGCCAGCTCACAGAATATCCCCATGTTGGTAGGGAGAAGACAATTGAGTACGAAATTAAACCCACAGAATTTCCTCTTATGTTTACATGCCCCATTCCATTGAGGGAGTGCTTTCAAGATGGTGGCCTCTAAAACCACAGACACATTCAATTACCGTAGAGTGCGTAGTGAGCGCCCACGATGTAGTAAGCGCCCACCCCCTGGATTACGACATTCTAGACTAAGCGCCCATTGACGTAGTAACCGCCCACCGTCCGGGTTTAGGACGATCGAGATCGAGCGCCCATCGGCTACGACGTGCAATTCATCAGGAATAATGGCTAGATGCTCTAGCCTTCATCAGGAATAATGACTAGCCTTCATCAGGAATAATGACTAGCCTTCATCAGGAATAATGACTAGCCTTCATCAAGAATAATGACTAGCCTTCATCAGGGACTAGATGCTCTAGCCTTCATCAGGAATAATGACTAGATGCTCTACCTTTATCAGGAATAATGACTAGATGCTCTAGCCTTCATCATGAATAATGACTAGATGCTCTAGCCTTCATCATGAATAATGACTAGATGCTCTAGCCTTCATCATGAATAATGACTAGATGCTCTAGCCTTCATCAGGAATAATGACTAGATGCTCTAGCCTTCATCATGAATAATGACTAGATGCTCTAGCCTTCATCAGGAATAATGACTAGATGCTCTAGCCTTCATCAGGAATAATGACTAGATGCTCTATCCTTCATCAGGAATAATGACTAGATGCTCTAGCCTTCATCAGGAATAATGACTAGACGCTCTAACCTTCATCAGGAATAATGACTAGATGCTCTAGCCTTCATCAGGAATAATGACTAGGGGCTCTAGCCTTCATCAGGTAATGTGAAAGATTAAAACAACTGGTGTGGATGGTTTCTGATCATGCCAAATGTAAAAGGGTCTAGAGCATAATATTTTGATTGATCGCACATGTCTGTCTGAAGTTGAAACAGTCTAAGAACAGCCACGTTCAAAAGAACTGCTGAATGCTGGGAATCATCCCATCAAACACCTCACCTATACAATGAATACAGGAAGTGACCCTGAGTTATTTCCCCTTGCCAACCTGCTTTGGCAAGATGCTGCTTCTGATCTCCTGCTCTGTTCTTTGTTACCACTAGCTACTTGCTTGGCAGCATCCAGCAAAGCTGCATCTGGCTGAAGGTCATAGCAGCACTTGTAAGCAAACAGATTTAATTTGCATGACATCAGGTCTCGTGATGCAATCTGCTTCTAAACTCTTGTCTTAATGTGCCTGACAATGCTGGACGACCTGTCAACATCAGCATTTGAGTTGGGTAAGATCATTAGAAGGTTAGCCAAGGTCTTGAACCTTGGCTCACCTCTGCTGAGGGTTTGAATTGGCTGATGGAATACCAGTACCTACAGTATCAACGCCTCGAGCATTGGGGATGCACTGCATCTAAGTTAGTGATGCTCTAGTCTAGCACCCACTCCTCTGACAGCTCAATCTCATCTTCAGTCCGAGCTTGTGAAAACCACCTTGCTAATTGTCAGCTCAAGCAAGTCTTGGTAGCAAGTAAACTCGTGACCTTTAAAATTGAGGGGGAACTTATCCTTGATCTTAAGGAGAAGTTCAAAATATTCTCGAGGAATGCGGTCATCTCCTGATTAGATAAGTCCCTCTCTGGGATGGTTTTCCTGGCCATGGAGCCACAAACAACTTGTTTGGTTGTCAATGAGTGTAGTATTCTACATCTAAGTCTGTAGTGCTGTCAGCCTTTCTGACAGCATCCCCTTTGAGAACTCATGTCTCTGCGGACTAGGACAACTCCTTACCCACGTCCTTGGCCACGAGCATTCACAAGGTAGCTCGGAAAACCCACACACATTCCGTTCCTTGACTTTGGTTGGTCCCAGCAAAGAATTCTTGCCTATCATCGCGCTGGCATTGTCAGCACAAGCGTTCCAAGAGAGACCACTTGTAGACATCACAGAGTTATACACTCATTGTCTTGAAGATGTTCTCTGCCATGACAATGTTGCATACAGGCACTGCCTTGATGTTCATCGTAGTATCTGGTGATGTTCATGGTAGTATCTGGTGATGTTCATCGTAGTATCTGGTGATGTTCATCGTAGTATCTGGTGATGTTCATCGTAGTATCTGGGGAGGGTAAGAGGAAGGGGGAGGGGGATGACAGAAATACAGTCTAAGGTCACATGAATGAAAAAGAAAGTTGACTTGCTCATAAGATCAACAAACTCAAACGATGTAAAGGTATTTCTTTGTCCGACTTAACGTACAATAACACGCTGAGAAAGATGCAGTTGACACGCTTCATTGCCTTCAAAGTAACGAATATTTGTCAAGTTTCAAGTTATTTGTTGAAGGAAGTAAATGTATGAATACGGAAAATTAACTCTACTCTTTATCTCAAGTTTATCTCAAGTTAATATCTCAAGTTAATATCACTTTATCTCAAGTTAATATCACTTTATATCAAGTTAATATCACTTTATCTCAAGTTAATATCACTTTTTCAAGTTAGTCACTTTATCTCAAGTTAATATCACTTTATCTCAAGTTAATATCACTTTATCTCAAGTTAATATATATCACTATATCAAGTTAATATCACTTTCTCAAGTTAATATCACTTTATCTCATATCACTATATCAAGTTAATATTACTTTATATCAAGCTAATATCACTTTATCTCTAGTTAATATAACTTTATCTCAAGTTAATATCATTTTATCTCGAGTTAACACCACTTTATCTCGAGTTAATATCACTTTATCTCAATTTATCTCGAGTTAATATCGCTTTATTTCAAGTTAATATCAAGTTAATATCGCTTTATCTCGCTTTATCTCAAGCTAACAGCACTTTAATAGCGCTTTATCTCAAGTTAATATCACTTTATATCAGTTAATATCACTTTATATCAAGTTAATATCACTTTATATCAAGTTAATATCACTTTATATCAAGTTAATATCACTATGTCAAGTTAATATCACTTAATCTCAAGTTAATATCATTTTATCTCGAGTTATATCACTTTGTCTCAAGTTAATAACTTTCTCAGGTTAATATCGCTTTATCTCAAGTTAATAACAATTTAATATCGCTTTATCTCAAGTTAATATCAAGTTAATATTACTATATCAAGTTAATATCACGTTAATATCACTTTATATCAAGTTAATATCACTTTATATCAGGTTAATATCACTGCTTTCATCAAGTGTGATTGTGTAAGGCATGCCTTTTTCTTTTAACTGCTCCAGCACGAGGATTACTGGGGAAAATATAAATCATGATTGATCAACCCATGCATTCAGAAAGCTGTGATGAATGATGCATTACGGAAGAATGTGCTTTCCCGACGAAACCAAAAGCCCGGCAAACTTAGTGAAGTAATAAATTTTCTGCTTCAACAGTTTTTATTTTTCATGATGTCCGTGATTATTCCTGCGATGAAAAATTAAACACCTCACGTTGACCATATCAAAGGGATTAGTCGAGCTTGGATGTATGCGCACTTCTTGTCTACAAGAGAAAACAGGTTCTTATTCCGACTATCTAGCTCTGTTCATCGATCAAAATGTTTTAAGTGTAATAATAGCATACCGTAGGCCTAATTGGGGCCATCAATGACGTCAATTGTAAGTATATACCCTAGTGCCCGACTAGGCAGCTAGGGTTAGGCCTAGTGCCTGATTAGGCAGCTAGGGTTAGGCCTAGTGCCCGACTAGGCAGCTAGGGTTAGGCCTAGTGCCTGATTAGGCAGCTAGGGTTAGGCCTAGTGCCTGACTAGGCAGCTAGGGCTAGTGCCTGATTAGGCAGCTAAGGTTAGGCCTAGTGCCTGACTAGGCAGCTAGGTTAGGCCTAGTGCCTGATTAGGCAGCTAGGGTTAGGCCTAGTGCCTGACTAGGCAGCTAGGGCTAGGCCTAGTGCCTGACTAGGCAGCTAGGGTTAGGCCTAGTGCCTGATTAGGCAGCTAGGTTAGGCCTAGTGCCTGATTAGGCAGCTAGGGTTAGGCCTAGTGCCTGACTAGGTAGGCCTAGTGCCTGACTAGGCAGCTAGGTTAGGCCTAGTGCCTGATTAGGCAGCTAGGGTTAGGCCTAGTGCCTGATTACGCAGCTAGGTTAGGCCTAGTGCCTGACTAGGCTAAGCCTAGTGCCTGATTAGGCCTAGTGCCTGACTAGGCAGCTAGGTTAGGCCTAGTGCCTGATTAGGCAGCTAGGGTTAGGCCTAGTGCCTGACTAGGCAGCTAGGTTAGGCCTAGTGCCTGATTAGGCAGCTAGGGTTAGGCCTAGTGCCTGACTAGGCAGCTAGGGTTAGGCCTAGTGCCTGAATGGGCAGCTAGGTTAGGCCTAGTGCCTAACTAGGCAGCTAGGTTAGGCCTAGTGCCTGACCAGGCAGCTAGGGTTAGGCCTAGTGCCTGACTAGGCAGCTAGGGTTAGGCCTAGTGCCTGACTAGGCAGCTAGGGTTAGGCCTAGTGCCTGACTAGGCAGCTAGGGTTAGGCCTAGTGCCTGATTAGGCAGCTAGGGTTAGGCCTAGTGCCTGACTAGGCAGCTAGGGCTAGGCCTAGTGCCTGATTAGGCAGCTAGGGTTATGCGTAGTGCCTGACTAGGCAGCTAGGTTAGGCCTAGTGCCTGATTAGGCAGCTAGGGTTAGGCCTAGTGCCTGACTAGGCAGCTAGGGTTAGGCCTAGTGCCTGACTAGGTAGGCCTAGTGCCTGACTAGGCAGCTAGGTTAGGCCTAGTGCCTGACCAGGCAGCTAGGGTTAGGCCTAGTGCCTGACCAGGCAGCTAGGGTTAGGCCTAGTGCCTGACTAGGCAGCTAGGTTAGGCCTAGTGCCTGATTAGGCAGCTAGGTTAGGCCTAGTGCCTGATTAGGCAGCTAGGGTTAGGCCTAGTGCCTGACTATGCAGCTAGGTTAGGCCTAGTGCCTGATTAGGCAGCTAGGGTTAGGCCTAGTGCCTGACTAGGCAGCTAGGGTTAAGCCTAGTGCCTGATTAGGCAGCTAGGGTTAGGCCTAGTGCCTGACTAGGCAGCTAGGGCTAGGCCTAGTGCCTGATTAGGCAGCTAGGGTTAGGCGTAGTGCCTGACTAGGCAGCTAGGTTAGGCCTAGTGCCTGATTAGGCAGCTAGGGTTAGGCCTAGTGCCTGATTAGGCAGCTAGGGCTAGGCCTAGTGCCCGACTAGTGCCTGACTAAGCAGTCTGTATACAAGATCCTATTTTAAAGCCTGACTGACTGACTGATCAGTGTGTTTACGGTGCATTATTTGGAACATCGAATTCTAGCCCAAAACTTTCTTTGATTTTACCCTTTAACAATAATGCAAGGTAAAACAACAACAACAATAACAACAACAACAACTAGCTTGCATGGGTATGTCTGTCACAATCATTAGGACCACCGCGAGCAACACTAAGTTGGGATTGCAGATTGTGTGCAGTGTGCATAGTTTTGACGACCTCTCATTGGCTCCAGAAAGGGATACTTCATCATATATATAACAAAGATAAAAGTTGACATCTTTATTTTTTTGCCTTTGTTCTCCATGCTGAGCACACCACATGCGACAAAAATCAAACCTAGCTTGGAGAAAACATTTTCCAGACATTCGTGCGACAACAAGCAATGTCGATGATTGGCCCAAGAAATTTGACGTTGCCTTCTGTCTAGCATGCAGTGATTAAAGTGATTAAACATGATGTCATCATGGTTAGACAAGGTTTCATCGAGATTCTGTGAGAGAATTCTTGACAACTTCTAAGCACTCTGTTAGAAATTCGGACCTCAAAATTTTTATATTTTTTCTGGGATAATTTCCGGGGTCATAGTAGGGTCAAAATCCAGGTGGAAACACCACAAGTTGAGGGAAGCTTTAGGACATCAGTCCTTTTTAAAATCCAAGATGGCTGTCCTTTTTCAAGGTGACCATGGTGACCGAATGACTAATATTCCAATATACTACTAGTATATATTTTTTAATATGAAGTTCAATCTGTGGTGTGGCTTAATGGGATTCATGAAAATACTGTAGATTTGAATGCACACTTAAATGACAAGAATGGGGGTGGCCTCCGATCTATGCTCTAACTAAAGCATGGTCCATATTGTGCCATTTACCTCCTTCTCCCCATTATCTGAGCTAAGTTGGATGCCAGTGAGTGGGTCAGACCCAATTTCCTGTCAAATGGCAGAGAATACATGCCAGTTTTATTGATATTTTTATTTTCTAAACTAGCAACTCTCCTCCCAATCCACCTTAGGTGTATATACATAGTTGTAAGTGAATACTGTGTATATTATGTGTGTGGCATGTATTCAACATAAACATAATATGATTATAGAATAAGAACTTTAAAAAAAAAATGTAGGATTTCCCAACTGATGAAATCATTGTCTAAAATATTTATTTGGGGCTCCTGTTAACATCTTAGTCCATCACTGTTATAGTCTAGTTCATCACTGTTAGTGTAGTTCATCACTGTTAACATCTTAGTTCATCACTGTTAACATCTTAGTTCATCACTGTTAACATCTTAGTTCATCACTGTTAACATCTTAGTTCATCACTGTTAACATCTTAGTTCGTCACTGTTAGTGTAGTTCATCACTTAGTTCGTCACTGTTAAATCTTAGTTCATCACTGTTAACAACCTAATTCACCACTTAACCTTAGTTCATCACTGTTAACAGTCTTAGTTATCATTGAATGTCCTACCTGTAACCTAGGGAATTAATCCCAAACATCATGCTGTTTTCAAGAAATTAAAATAAAAAATAATAAAATATCCTTCTCAATAATCAATTGAACTTGTAATCTCTCGATGTTTCAACTAGATGCTCTAGCCTTCATCAGAGATATAAGACTCGCGTGAGCTTGCCTATTATACTGGTAGCTAGCTATTCACCACGTGCTACAAAACGACACCTCAGCACACGCATCAAGCATGTGAACCGGATGTGGTATAGATTAATTAATTAATAATAATAATAATAATAATATATCAAAACAATATATATATTATACATATATATAGATATCACCCTATATATAACTACCAATAAAGAACTAGCTAGTAATAATAATAATAATAATAATAATAATAATAATAATAATAATAATAATAATAATAATAATAATAATAATAATAATAATAATAATAATAATAATAATAATAATAATAATAATAATAATAATAATAATAATAATAATAATAATAATAATAATAATAATAATAATAATAATAATAATAATTAATAAATAAACAATAAATAAACAAAACAAAAAATAATAATAAATTTAAATATAATAATAAGATAACCCTGAAAGTAGCCCATTCTGTGTTGATAACATTACTTATCAATGATCTACAAGTAAGGCTAAGTGGAAAGTCTGAGCCGAGCTCCCAGGAAGTATGTTAGTTATAAAGCTAGTGTAGCAAGCTTATATAACCTGGTTACTACAACAAAAGCCATATTGTATTAGTATCTCCTTGCCTAGTAGAAACAAAAAACAAAAGCTAGTCAGTCATCCACTCTTGAAAGTTCCCTTTTATATACATAAATATATCCACCTAAATTCTGGTACTTTTATAAGCTTGGCTTGTTCCTGTTCTAGACAGGTATCCAGCAACAGAGCTATATATTTATATATATATATATATGGGAACTCTCAACTGAGCTTTTGTTCTGGTGCTTTGTGCTTTCATAACTTTGTTACCTACTCTTGAGGTTCCCTTTAGCTCTGATGCTGGATGCCCATTACTAGAACAAGAACAAACAAGTAATGGACATCCAGCACCAAAGCTAGATATATCTAAAGGGAACCTCAAGAGTAGATAACAAAGTTATGAAAGCACAAAGCACCAGAACAAAAGCTAGTTATCCACACTTGAGAGTTCGGATATATAGAACAAAACTTATAAAAGCACCAGAACTTAGGTTAGCCACTCTTTCAAAATAGCCCTCTGAGTTCCGTGCAGTGGCTATAGCTACTGTGAGTAGAACTAGTCCTAACCTGTTATTGGTCTAGAGCACACTGAACAAGACCTTAGGTAAAAACTTACTGATAAAGTGTACTTATATAGTTCTTTCTACATGTGTTTTGTGTACAAGTTTAGTTACTACAGTAGCTGTAGTCAACAGCTACTATTGGTCTAGTCTTACTCAGAAAACTTACGGATTAACAAGTAGTTGGAGCATCCTAAAGAGTGCACACATGCATACGTGCACACACGCAGCACACATACACGCACACACATGACACACACATGACACACACACACATGATACACCCCTGAGAGTAAATTTCATTGAGCGTATATATATCATCACTGTTAATAGTTATCACTGTTAATAGTCTTAGTTTATCAGTTCCATTAGTTTATCACTGTTATGTTAATAATCTCAGTTCACCAGTGTTACTATTAATAATCTTAGTTCATCACTGTAATAGTCTTAGTTCATCACTGTTAATAGTTATCACTGTTAAGTCTCTGTTAATAATCAGTTCCATTAATAATCTTAGTTCATCACTGTTAATAGACTTAGTTGATCAATGATAACAATCTTAGTTCATCACTGTTAGATCAATGATAACAATCTTAGTTCATCACAGTTAATAGTCTTAGTTGATCAATAATAACAATCTTAGTTCATCACAGTTAATATTCTTAGTTGATCAATGATAACAATCTTAGTTCATCACTGTTAATAGTCTTAGTTGATCAATGATAACAATCTTAGTTCATCACTGTTAATAGTCTTAGTTGATCAATTAACAATCTTAGTTCATCACTGTTATAGTCTTAATTGATCAATCTTAGTTCATCACTGTTAATAGTCTTGATCAATGATAACAATCTTAGTTCATCACTGTTAATAGTCTTAGTTGATCAATTAACAATCTTAGTTCATCACTGTTAATAGTCTTAGTTGATCAATGATAACAATCTTAATTCATCACTGTTAATAGTCTTAGTTGATCAATTAACAATCTTAGTTCATCACTGTTAATAGTCTTAATTGATCGATGATAACAATCTTAGTTCATTACTGTTAATAGTCTTAGTTCCTCAATTGAACACCGACTTTATTTATGGTTTATTGAAATAATTATATTTTTAGCTATAACAAAAATAAACCTCAAACTCATTACACAATAAACTGCAGTTTGATATAACAATCAGAAATAAGGGGGGGAAAGCTATGCAGCACTATGTCGCCATATGTCTACAACAAAACTTGCAGCAAAGAAATCTATCCAGCTATATATACCTCCTTGCTTAAGAATTTATAGTGATTGGTAAGCATATGTGCTTGGGCTACTTTCCACCGAAGAACTTGGAGAAGCAGTAGCAAAAGCCAGGAAAAGACTATTCACAAAAGCTTCATTTTGCTTGCTCACCCTGTTCAACCTGAAGTGAAGTTTTATAACTCAATAGAGCAGTCTATTGGGCAACTGTAAGCAAAGTGGTGCATAATATGAATTTTTCCTCCATGACAACGTCTGAATTTGTGCAATATGTTAATAGCCTTAGTTCATCACTGTTAATAATCATCGCTGTTAATAGTCTTAGTTCATCACTATTAATAATCATAGTTCATCACTGTTAATAATCATAGTTCATCACTGTTAATAATCATAGTTCATCACTGTTAATAATCATCGCTGTTAATAGTCTTAGTTCATCACTATTAATAATCATAGTTCATCACTGTTAATAATCATAGTTCATCACTGTTAATAATCATAGTTCACCACTGTTAATAATCATAGTTCATCACTGTTAATAATCATCGCTGTTAATAGTCTTAGTTCATCACTGTTAATAATCTTAGTTCATAATTGCTTAGTTCATCACTGTTAATAATCATATTCATCACTGTTAATAATCATCGCTGTTAATAGTCTTAGTTCATCACTGTTAATAATCATAGTTCATCACTGTTAATAAAATCATCGCTGTTAATAGTCTTAGTTCATCACTGTTAATAATCATAGTTCATCACTGTTAATAATCATAGTTCATCACTGTTGTTCATCACTGTTAATAATCATCGCTGTTAATAGTCTTAGTTCATCACTGTTAATAATCTTAATTCATAATTGCTTAGTTCATCACTGTTAATAATCATCGCTGTTAATAGTCTTAGTTCATCACTGTTAATAATCTTAATTCATAATTGCTTAGTTCATCACTGTTAATAATCATATTCATCACTGTTAATAATCATCGCTGTTAATAGTCTTAGTTCATCACTGTTAATAATCATAGTTCATAATTGTTGATAATCATAGCTGTTAATAGCCTTAGTTCATCACTGTTAATAATCATAGTTCATCGCTGTTAATAATCATCGCTGTTAATAGTCTCTGTTAATAATCTTAGTTCATCACTGTTAATAATCATAGTTCATCACTGTTAATAATCATAGTTCATCACTGTTAATAATCATCGCTGTTAATAGTCTTAGTTCATCACTGTTAATAATCATAGTTCATCGCTGTTAATAGTCTTAGTTCATCACTGTTATAATCATAGTTCACTGTTAATAATCATCGCTGTTAATAGTCTTAGTTCATCATTGTTAATAATCATAGTTCATCACTGTTAATAATCATCGCTGTTAATATTCTTAGTTCATCACTGTTAATAATCATCGCTGTTAATAGTCTTAGTTCATCACTGTTAATAATAATAGTTCATCACTGTTAATAATCATCGTAATAGTCTTAGTTCATCACTGTTAATAATCTTAGTTCATCACTGTTAATCACTGTTAATAATCATCGCTGTTAATAGTTTTAGTTCATCACTGTTAATAATCTTAGTTAGTTTATCACTGTTAATAATCTTAGTTCATAACTGTTAATAATCTTAGTTCATCATTGTTAAGTTCATATTGTTAAGTTCATAATTGTTAATACATGTTGTCTTAGTTCATCACTGTTAGTTGTGTTAATTCATTACTGTTAATGGTATTAGTTAATGGTATTAGTTCATTACTGTTAATAGTATTAGTTCATTACTGTTAATGGTTTAGTTCTTCACTGTTAATAGTATTAGTTCATTACTGTTAATAGTATTAGTTCATTACTGTTAATGGTATTAGTTCTTCACTGTTAATAGTATTAGTTCATTACTGTTAATGGTATCTGTTAATAGTATTAGTTCATTACTGTTAATGGTATTAGTTCATCACTGTTAATAGTATTAGTTCATTACTGTTAATGGTATTATTTCATTACTGTTAATGGCATTACTGTTAATGGTATTAGTTCATCACTGTTAGTTGTGTTGTTAATGGTATTAGTTCATTACTGTTAATGGTATTAGTTCATCGCTGTTAATAGTATTAGTTCATTACTGTCAATGGTATTAGTTCATCACTGTTAATGGTATTAGTTCATTACTGTTAATGGTATTAGTTCATCACTGTTAATCATCACTGTTAATGTACTGTTAATAGTTATTAGTTCATCACGTTATTAGTTTATCACTGTTAATAGTATTAATTCGTTACTGTTAATGGTATTAGTTCGTCACTGATTACTGTTAATGGTATTAAATGGTATTAGTTCATTGCTGTTAATAGTTATTGATATCGTTGTATCTGCAGCACTATATGAAGGTCCCTTCCAGAGAGTTACTATTAAAGCACACCATTACAGGGATAAAAGTTGGAGAAGCTCAATCTGAAGTTAGAGCCAAATCTGGGTTACTCCCTGGGTATGAACTTGTCCAAGAACCTGCTAGTCTTGATGGAAGTGCACAAGATGGGAATGTTTCTGAGAAGAAGAGCGGAGAGAGAGAGAAGGGATTCACTTCAGCTTTTGCCAGGATCGCACCTACCAAAGCCCCAGAAATAGAATCAGCTCACTCTGCAAGTGCACCCAAAGAAGGCGAGGATATGTATGAAGTGGAAGTGAATAGAGTTGTTGATGACATCCTTGTCGAACTGGAAGATGCAGTGGACAGCTATCACCAAGGTCAGGCTAGAGGAGATGCTACCAAAAAGAGCACAGAGACAGTTCCTTCTGTTTCCCAAACCCTTGCATGCAGCACCCCCAACAATCTGAATCAGCAACTATCAAAGACTGGTTATTGTTATTTCCCCCGAGATCGCAGTGGACTACAGATTGATCTTGCACCGATGAATGTGGAACTAGAGGAAAAAGAAGAGCCAGGAATTATGGGTACCGGTCCAAGTTACTTTAATATCGGTACCTCACCTCTACAAGATTTGAAGGATGATAATGCCAAAGACGGAAAAGAAGAGAGATTGGATTTTATGACGCTCAGCACTTCTTCTCCTCAGGACTCTATTACAAAGCAAGGAATTAAATCTGACGATGATCTTTCTTCTCCAGATGTTACTGATGTTACTTCTTCTCCAGACTTGAAAAACTATGTGTTGGTTCCAGTGGTAGGTTCCGAGAGAACTGAAGAGAACGGCTTGGGCTCTCCACATGATTCAGCCATAAACACTGTCATCTGTGCAAGGGAGCTTGACTCACTACAAGCCGCAATGGTGAATACCTTAGGTGATTATGCAATTCCATCATGCCGTCTACTACAACCTCCTTTTGTTTGCGAACCTCCTCCTCCGTATCCTCCTCCGCAGCTGTCTGCACTTATTAGCAATGCAGGTGAGAAACCTCTCACAGAAAGTAGGACTACCTCTCACGAAGAAGTCGTTCCGACAGTATCTACCACTTCCTTGCATCCTGATGAGGCTGTCAACAAAGCTTCAGCATCCAGTGGAAACGCCATTGCTACCACTAATTCCTGTAGTCAACCCGGCAACAGATCTTCACCAGTTCCTCTCCCCAAGCCAAGGAAACTCAAAATAGATACTCCTCCTTCTTCTCTGAAGCCCACTGTCGATTCTCCATCAACCAAGTTTAAAACACTAGACTGTGCCTGTGCTTTTGAGATAGTTGCCACAGCACCATCTGCTGTGCCGAGTTCGTCCCACATTCATCCTGATATCAAAGGGTACAAAAAAACGCCAGTGATCACTCCTTCGAAGCCTGTAGCCAAACCTCCATCACCCAAGTTTATATCAAAAGACTCTGCCTCTACTTTTGAGATGGTTGTCACGACACCAGCTGCAGAGCAAAGTTCCTCCCACATGCCTCCTGATGTCACGAGGTACAAGAAGCCACTGGTGATCACTCATCCTTCGAAGCCTGCAGTCAAGCCTCCATCACCCAAGTTTATATCAAAAGAATCTGCCTCTACGTTTGAGATGGTTGTCACGACACCAGCTGCAGAGCAAAGTTCCTCCCACATGCCTCCTGATGTCGCAAGGTACAAAAAGCCACTGGTGGTCACTCCTTCAAAGCCCTTGGTGAACTCCAATTTTGAGATGGCTGACACAGCACCAACTGCTGAGCAGAGTTTTCCGTCTCCTTCCTCACCTGGTGTCACATGGAAGAAGAAACCTCAACCAACCATTCCTTCCAGAAAACCTGTAAAGTGGCCAGTTCTA
The DNA here is from genome assembly GCA_028752905.1 of Cladorhizidae sp. MBARI D1340-BT2. Taxonomy (NCBI): domain Eukaryota; kingdom Metazoa; phylum Porifera; class Demospongiae; order Poecilosclerida; family Cladorhizidae; species Cladorhizidae sp. MBARI D1340-BT2. The sequence continues at coordinate 7,349,475 of JAQNBH010000013.1, forward strand.
GGCCCAAAGCCTTCCGTAGAAGAGATTTGCAATTGTGGGCCAGTTCCCGGTCCAAAGCCAAGTCAAGGTCCTGCTGTGGTCTCAAAGTCAATCCCAACTTCAATTCCAGACCTAAAGTCCAGCCAGAGTCCAGCTCTTGGTCCAAAGCCAAATATGGGTCCTGTTATAGGTACCAAGTCAAGCCAGTTTCCAGCTCTTGGACCAAAGCCAAATCAGGGTCCCATTGTAGGCCCAAGCTCAACCCCAAGTTCAGTTCCAGACTCAAAGTCCAGCCAGAATCCAGCTCTTGGTCCAAAGCCAAATGTGGGTCCTCCCAAGTCAACCCCAAGTTCATTACCTGGTTCAAAACCAAGTCTAACTGGAACTCCTCCAGCTTTAGGTCTCAAGGCAAGTTTAAGTCCCATTCCAGGCTTAAAGCCACAAAGACCAAAGTTAAATGGGAACTCAGTGTCACAGGGCAGTAAACCAGCTCCCCCACCAATTGGTCTTAAGACATATCAAAAGAAAAACAGTCCATACTGCTAGGAACAGCAGTGATCCTCCTTCACCCCTACTCAAGCCAGCCAACACTTAGGAACATGTCCAGTTCAGTTGTCATTTGTTTGAAACTTTGTTTTTAATGTTGTTGTTGTTGTTGTTGTTGTTACAACTATTTATTATTTAACGTATATATATTTAAGATGGGGTAAGGTAGAAGGTAGATAGTGATTTTCTCTGGATGAGTAGAAGTGACATTGGATTGACGACAAAGGAAAGCAAGAATCTACCCATGTAGTCCACCACTTAGATGATCCTTTACTATTTATGATATTGGACTTTAAAAAAGGTAAAGGTTTTGTGGTTCACAGGGTTACATTGTTTTGTTAAGTCGATCCAATATTTCCACAAAAATTAAACAAGACAAAAGTAATTGCTGCTTACCCAATGGCATACCCAATGGCATAATCCTGCCATTACACCATCATGATGACATCATCAAAGCTCACAGATCAGTATTTGATTGGGGCTTAACGCTAAGCTAGGGCAATGGAAGTGATGAGTTAGGTCCAGGGCCGTGACGAGCTAGGGCAATGGCTAGAGTAGAGAGTAGTACAATTCAACAATGCTCATGAATGTGGAATTAGCTCAGGATTATGCCATTGGGTAAGCAGCAATCACTTGTCTCATTTAATTTTTGCTTTGTACTCCCTCTACTGGGTTTGACCCACTTTTTAAAATGGCTGGCGAACAGCACCCCTTCCCCCCCCAAAAAGATACATCAGGTAAAATTGGAAGCTCAAAAGAGCTTGAATCCTTTATATATGTAAACCGGCACTTGTAAACCGGCAGTGCCCCCAAAAAATCCGCATAAAATGCGGGGAAACACGTTCTTTTTAAAATTATTATTATTAATAAATTATTATTTTTCTTAAAATTTTTAAAATATATATATATATATATCCTTTTTTTTCCTTCTTCCTTTTCCCCCTGTATACCCCTGTATATAGCACTCGCGCAACTTGCGTACAATATACTCGCTCGTAAAAACTTTCGTGTTTGAAGACTCCAAATGATTCAAGGCTTATCGACGACTATTCTCATTTCTGGTTGTGGTCAGTCAGTCTAATCATTATCTTCTGCTACTGACTCTGACCCACGTGAAGCATCATTATCCCAAACCTAGCTTCTGTGATCCACATTAGTCTAGCATCATTATCCAAGACATAGCTTCTGCGATCATTATCCAGTCCTCCATTGTATTAAAAGAAAATCCTTCCTTTCTTGTATCCACAATTGATAGTTCCGGTTCATGAAGAAAAAAATCGTCTCTTACAAAACTTCTCATCTCGTATACCCGAGACTCCAAATGATTCAAGGCTTATCGACGACTATTCTCATTTCTGGTTGTGGTCAGTCAGTCTAATCATTATCTTCTGCTACTGACTCTGACCCACGTGAAGCATCATTATCCCAAACCTAGCTTCTGCGATCCACATTAGTCTAGCATCATTATCCAAGACATAGCTTCTGCGATCATTATCCAGTCTCCATTGTATTAAAAGAAACTTCCTTTCTTGTATCCACAATTGATAGTTCTGGTTCATGAAGAAAAAAATCGTCTCTTACAAAACTTCTCATCTCGTATACCCGATATATTCAATTCCTTAGACAGCAACTGTCGGTCTGATATCATGTTTCTAGACTTCAGTAAGGCATTTGATTCCCTCATGCTGAATTTTTTTACAAGTTGTGGTTGATGGATATTGCAGGTCCCCTGTGGTCCTGTTCAGAAACTGCTCGACCAACAGAAGTCATTTTGTGGAAGTTGAAGGAGTCCAGTCCAAGATACTTCCAGTCAGATCAGGTGCTCCTCAGGGAAGAAGCATCCTGGTCCTCTACTGTTCATAAATATGTTAATTAACATCCCATCGCTCAGCTCCTCCTGTTTATCTCTATGCAGACAACACAAAGTTGATCAAATCATTGGAAACTCGCCATCAACTTGTTCATAACCTTGTGGTTACAACTTTGGAGCTCCATAGATTCTGCACATTTCATTGGATATAATTATAGCTCAAATTAAATGATAGATCTCTCTGTGTGTTCTCGTTGCTGCATAGGTACTATGCTAAAGTTACATGTGGCCGAGGGGTACCTCAAAATCTGAGTGCCTGAAATGGTTCCAGTACGTGGTTCCTGATTGTAAAGTGCTACCCAATTGTGTGGCTAGACTAGAGGAAGTCATACCTATAAATTATACAACCTAGGGCGATGATTTAGGGTGTTAAAACGTAACGAAGTAGGCATGCGCGGGTGCTGGAGAACACATCAGAAAAATTGCAGCACCCTTTGCCTAATTGTTGAGTTGGGCTCCTCGAGCCACAGATAACAATTTCAACTGGCTATATAGCAGTTTCCAATCAGGAACCACAACTTCTGCCAGTTCAGGCACTCAGATTTTGAGGTACTCACACTTTGACTGCATGTAACTTTAGCATAGTTTAATATATCAATGCAACTTTTTTTTTTATATCAAAGGAGAGTACAAAGAGAGATCTATCATTTCTAATATAATATATAATTATATATAATAGTTTATACAGTGAAGTGTGCAGAACCTATGGAAATAAGAAGTAACCACAAGGTTTTTGGGGGGGTTGTATTTTGACCTCTCTTCACATGACCTCTCTTCACATGAACATAAATCCACTTTAAATATCTCTGCCCCATGTTGCAGTGTTTGTAACACTCCATCAATAACAGTTATTATAGCCATTCAAAACTTGATGCTGGAAAGTGTTACTTGGAACAGCGAAAGGTGATTTCACTTCACATTCCAACCTGCAGTCCAAAAAATAAACCTGTATGGCAAAATAAACACTACCTCCAGAAAGCATAAATGCACTGGCTACATTTTGGTATATAAATCAGGACCATAGCATGAATGAGTGCAAAGATACGGTACTTTAATGGTAAACCACGGTTTTCAGGTACAGGGTACAATTAAGCACAAATTCAGATGGAATGTCGCATTTTTTAATTTTGTTGTTGATATCTCTCAGATGCATTCACCACACAAGCACTGTGATACTGGAGTTTGTGCAGTAGTGCCCATTCTCTTGTATATCATGTGTCTGTAAATTGATTAAACCCAAGAACGAGGCCATCAAAAGTCACAAGACGCTGTGATATAGATGTATTGCTTTGAATGATAGCTGTGGCTTCTGCTCGAACAACATGAATATTGACTAGACTACCCTTGCTATGGAGTGCTCAGAGAAACCGCATTAGTTTTCGATCAAAATCCAGAAGTAAAAGTGGCCATCCTCTTGGTTGACTTGGGAGTACCAGCTAATGACACTGTCGTTTCTCTATAACTCTATCTCCTCTTTGTATGCTTTTAAAGTCTTTATCGTACTTTCTTTGGGATTTGGATAGTCAGATAAGCCCTCCCTCCCATTATCATTTTCAAGTGCATATTTTCCTATCTGTGCAAGCTTCTCGGTGCATATATACACTGTATACTTTGCCTCTGGTTTTTGCTTTCTTGGCTGGTGATAGAGCAGCTAACTCTGACACGATGGCTGTGTACGATCATATCCAACTCCCCCAAGCCCCGACTCCTCAATAGCAGCATATATGCTGGAATAAAGGCTGGCTGTTCTACACCTTTAGTAGAACTAGACATATGCTTGAAGACCAAACTGAAAAAGAGACAGCCATTTGCCTCCTCCTCCTCCAATAAGTATGTAATGAGACAAGCTTGTGGCAGCTAGCTGGCACGCTGAGAACTAGGGCCACATAGACTAGTAGTTTTTTGTGTGGAATTAGGGCCTAGCATGTCTATAGGTCTACCCAGAGCCCAGTACTTAACCGAATAGGCACCAACAACACAATCCTCACGATAGCTACGCTATTTCTGCCACCGATCACCTAGGAGATCAGGGTATTTCGCTACCTCTGACTCTCTTCGTGCAAGGGGCGACATCTTAGAAGACGTCTTCGCCCGTGTGCATTTGAGAGTCTGGCTAGCGAGACTTGATTCAGTGGAGGAATCGGTTTTCCTACAGAAATCTCCAGGCACATCTATTTCCTTATCGTTCATGGTGCAAAAGTGTCGCGCAGAACTACTCAAGTGCAATATAGGAGATCGCCACTTGTACTAGGTCTGAAAACTCCTGTCACTGTGGAGATGGAGGTTACTCAAGAAAACGTACTGGAGGTACAAAGTTTTGACGCACAATGGACCAGTGGATGGGAAGTTCTTCGATGCTACTGCAAACATTTTGGAATTGCTCAAGTCGGATAAGAGCGAGATGCGGTGACAATTGGAAAGATTAATATTTTATTACACGAATTTTTTTATCTTCAAAATGTTGAGTCCTTTGGACCACCATTGCACCCCAGCGGTGGCGGATCCAGGAATATTGGAGGGGGGATCCTGATTGAGGTAGCGAACATTGAAAATCATATATACTGTGCTGTTTAAAATCTAGGAACTGATGACGTGTGTGTGTGTGTGTGTGTGTGTATGGGAGGGGGGAGGGTGTTCTTTTTTAACAAAAAATGTTAATCGATAGGATTTGCTAGGAGAAGTCAGCGTGGTTGCCGTGGTTGCCGAATAGAATATTCTTTGATCACCTCCATGGGCTCTAGAGATGAAAATACATCATTGCTATATATATATATTTTTTATAACCTGGCTTGTCATTAAAAAGTAATGCATATGGTCTGTGGTCATGTTGTCACTAGTGAAGTGTTAACAGTTTTGTAAACCACCAGAAGTAGCTCAGGAATAAGTAAAAAAGATGGAGGGGGTCCTGTGACCCCCATGATCCCCCCCCCCCCCCCCTGGATCCGCCCTTGAGTGCAGTACAAATATAAATAAATAAAATTAAAATAATGACAGTAAATGAGGTAAGGTGATTTGTACTGTAATAAACACTATGACATACATATCTAATAAACATTAAGTTAATGTTCTATGTTAAATGAGTTGTATTTCTTGGTCAGGTGGAGTGGGAGGCCATAAATTATATCATTAGCAGGTTGTTAATTTAGCAAGTACTCGCTAAACTCAAAATTAGTACCCGCCAATAATACTAGCCAGTATAAGAAAAGACTCCCTCTTCTCCCTCTTATTTGAATTTCTAGACATCCTATTCGACAATATTAATCTTGTGCAGTATCTATGTAAACTTTCTAAATAGGTTGCTTTTAATTGACTTCATAGAAGATGAGAGAAGTTGATGATAGGAGCTGCTAATGAGTTCCATAGAGGGATAACACAACTAAAGCTGGTGACGGGTTGTGGAGGAGTGGTTAAATTTGTATTGGAGTTTGTTTGAAGATGAGGATCTTGTTTGTGCTGAAACAAATGTTACACACAAATAACCCTTATTTTGATATTTCCTTGTTCCCACTGCCACTTATCTATGTTAACTTCTCTTTCTCTTAATTAGCTGTATCTATATATGGACACCAGCCGCCATGGTACTTGACCTGCAACTTCCCACACTTTTTTATCAATTTTTTGTTCATTTAATTTTTAATTTTAATTTATTTTTTTATTTTTTTATTTTAAATTTATACATCCAGTGCACATGCTAGGTGCATGTACCGGCACGAGGTGGATAGCTAGTTACTGGTATATATATAACAGGCTCACGTGAGCCTTAGCATCTGATGAAGACTAGAGCATCCAGTCAAAATGTCGAGTGAATACAATTTGAAGCTGATTATTGAGAAGGTGATTTCAATCTATCATGTACTGTGCTATATCATTGTAAAATAAAGTTTATTATTAGTAATAATCTGTTGAGCCTTGAGATAGGCCATCACTAAGTATATAGATCACATCATTCTATTCATGTCAGAAGAGGAGTGGTGAAGAGCTTGTATGGAGCCAGAAGAGTAGTGGTGACTGAGAAAGAGGACCTTTGGAAGGAAGAACATCAGTCTTTATGGAACAGTTGCAAGCCTTCATCAACCTTTTGTCTGCAGAAACATCTAAAAGCAGAAAGGAAGATGAGTACACCAATACAGACATTAACAATGAGGGGTCTAAAAAGAATGATCCTATGATAGTGATTCCTTATGCAGCAGGGATAAGTGAAGACATCAGGAGGGTCTGCAGGAAGTTCAACATCAAAATCGTCTTTCAGATCGGGAAGAACTCTTGAGGACACAACTGAGCAGAGTGAAGGATGTTTTACCAGCTAAAATGCACTCATGTGTTGTGTACCGCATCCCTTGTAGCTTTGGGAAATACTACTTAAGGGAGACCATCAGAAGACTGGAGACCAGAGTGAAAGAACATCAAGATGCCTGCAGAAAGTGTAATAAAGAGAAGTCTGCAATTGCTGAGCATGCATGGGACATCCTATTTTATGGGACGAAGCCACCATCTTGGACCAGGCCAGAAGGAACTGCTAGTGAAGGAGGCATTGCTCATCAGGCTAGCCCCAAAGTGTGAGTGGTTCAATCAAGACTTGAAGCCACAACCACCATAATTACTCTTATTTTATTATTAGCATTATTATTATTAATTTTTTATTTGTGTATTTTTTTAATTATTTTGTTAATCATATTATTATTGTACATCCGGTGCACGTGTTAGAGAACCTCTGCCACACTTCCCTAGGAAGCACGTGACCAATTTTTTTAAAGTGCATTCACTAAAGAGATCGACGAATTCCCTTTCTCCGCTGACACAGTGGTACTTCACAAGCATCGCAATACCTTGCGCAGTCGGTGCAGACGGATGACTGCTATCTATATCAAGAGGGTGATAATGCGGTAACGCATCATGGCTGGCATATAGCGCAGGTGGAGTGGAAGTGCGCTCTTTGATTAGATGCGTCAGCACCGAAAAGAAACTTATTGATGTACTCAGATATCGACTCTTGAGCGTGGCCAAGCAGCACTTCACAGTTTGTTTGGTCACTGAAGCTTCCTCACGAAGTGTGGCAGTGGTCGCAGGGCGGGAGGCTACTGATGACTATTGAGTTGGTCAAGTCGTAGATGACCGAATTTATTTTATCTTGAGGCTGGTACTCGTCCAGTCCATCTACCATGAAGCATACTCCCTTGCCGTTTACAGCTGCTTATTTCCCACACCTTTTGAAGGTCCGCTTCTTTGCGCCGATAGAAAATGGCCTGGATTCCGGACAAACTTTCATCATCCCCTTTGGCTAGACTTCGTAGGGGCGACCATATTTACGTTGCTCAGTGCCTGGTCCGTTGTGGCCCAGTCGCAGGTCATCTTGTGGACCAATGCTGTCTTGCCACTGCCAGGACGCCTCTCCACTAGCACAAGAGCTTTATTTTCAGGCCAAACACTGCTTCATACTTGATCTCTTTCTTGCTTGCTAAGATGTCGTCCTTATCTCTTTGAAAGGAGTATTTGAAATCAGCACTTCCCTGTTCATTGTTGTAGATGAGGGCGAGTTTGCTGAAGGTGACAGGACGTACTGGAGGCCAGGTGACAGGATGTACTGGAGGCCAGGTGTCAGCAGGAATCTCCCCACTACATCTTTTTCTTGCTTGCTACGATGTCGTCATCTCTTTGAAGGGAGTATTTGAAATCAGCAGTTCCCTGTTCATTGCTGTAGATGAGGGCAAGTTTGCTGAAGGTGACAGGACGTACTGGAGGCCAGGTGTCAGCAGGAATCTTCCTACACAGAGAGCTAATAGATGTTGACTCTTTGACAATACCTTATTGTCTGTGACTTGAAGTTTGAGACAGAGAGATGCTTGCTAACAAAAGTTTGCTATTTGTGGCTGTGTTAGTTCACTTCCTGGCCCATGACTAAGGGGTGTTACTATTTATAGACTGTACACACACACATATGCCATATTTGGGTGCTAACCCAACCGAAACCGTTGAGTGAATGTGTGGGCACTATTGACCACTAGTGGTGATCTAATAGGGAATGTGATGCAGTGTTTCTTAATGGGGATCTGCTAGGGGTTGGGGAGTGAGGGCGAGGGAGGGGGTAATAATGGCTGACCTTGAAATAATTGGCATGTCTACATAATTCTAAAGTGGTCTGCAGAGCTTAGCCCTAGTGTGGTAAGGTACTGATCTGTGTGGTGATGTGACCCTCCTGGTGTGGTGAGGTGTTTGTGGGTATGGTGGTCCTGTGGAGCCCAGCTCGGCCCTAGTGTAATCAGGTGCTGGTCTCGGGAGAGGAGCAAGACGTAGAGTGTTATATGCGTCTGGTCACAAGTGTGCAGAATCTATAGTTAAGTAAATAACTTGCCAGCATCAAAAGTCTTGAATGGCTACAACAACTGTGATTGGTAGAGCTGTGCAAACACTGCAACGTGATGAGAGATTTTTTTGCGTTCATGTGAAGGGGTTTTAAAATTATAAATACAAACACTAAAAGAACACATTGCGATTTCAACTTTGGAGTTCTGGATTTGGTGCACTGACCTTACCTCACATTCCAACTTGCAGTTCCAAAAGATAAACGTTTATGGCAGAACAAAACTACCACCAGTCCAGAAAACATACTGCACTGGCTACTTTAAATCCGGACCAAGCGTGAATGTGTGCAAAGATTAAATGGTTTTCAGCCAACTAAGTATTAAAGTGTGAGCTCGTGGTCAAGCGTGTGGGTTGATTGTTTCCCCCTTACCATACGCCGACAGAACAATCCAATGCAGAGCACTGATTGATGAGGTGTTGAACCACAAAAATAGTCAAAATAAGCAAAGAACAGGCATTTGTTGGTAGAAGGTTGTCAAATCATGATCATTAACTCGTGTGCCATTCACAAACCACTTGATAAAGAATTATTCACTACCACAATCCCAGTGAAGTAGTGTTAGGATCCCCTAACAAGCCCATTAGGAACATCACAACACATTCATAATGATAAACTGTGAAATCAGCTATATAATATATTGTGTCATTATGTTGATTAGCCAATGAGACTGCAGGAAGACCATGTGCTGGATAGCCTATTTGAAGGAGGCCAGCACATGACTTCTTCAGTTGTCAAGATTTTCTCTGTTTCTGACTTGTGTATAAGGACTTGTGTATAAGAGCTGTATAATTATATTATTCTTATTTACTGACTAGTAGATAGAATTGAACTGCTCAGACTTTGGAACTAGTTAGGAGTAACAACTCAACGGTAAGATTGAGATTGACTCAGCTGATGTATTTAATGTACTCCATTCCCTCAACCCTTCCAAGGCGACAGGTTGTGGCAGTATCAGTTCATGCATTGATCTGCCTTCTTCATAAGTAGACAATAACCAACAGTAACTAACACGCACACGCATATGTATAGGTAGCTATTGACCCGTTACCTAGCGTAGACCCCTTACCTAACGTAAGACCTTTACCAGGCATTGTCAGTCAATGACAGCATTGTTAATCACCACATGATGTTTTTTGCGAGTTTGATGCAAATAGGCGGATGCCTTATTCTTTATGCTGTCATTCGGGGCAGCCCTCCTCAACGCCCATGCCACAACCCACCAGGCACAGAGATCTATCCAAGCTGCCAGGGTTGAGAAGGTGAAAAGACCTGACATTTCGTCAGCGGGCACCACCGAGGACTGGATGTACTTCCAGTCCCGGTGGGGAGACTACGTGAGAGCTACCAAGCTGATAGCCGGTCCAGACAGAGTCATCCAACTGCTAGAGTGCTGCGATGAACAGCTGAGAAGAGACCTGACGAGGAACGCAGGCGGCACCCTAGCAGGAGGAACCGAGGAGGAGACCCTAGCGGCCATCAAGAGATTGGCGGTGCGTGAGGAGAACGTCATGGTTGCACGAGTGGCGCTGCACCACATGAAGCAAGACCGAGACGAATCGATCCGTGCGTTCGCTGCCAGACTCCGTGGACAGGCCGGGGTCTGCAAGTACACCAAGGTATATCCCGGGTGCAACATTGATGTATCATACACGGAGGCCATACTAACAGACGTATTGTGCCGGGGGATTGCCGACCCCGAGATTCAGATGGATCTCTTAGGCGACCCCAATCAGGCCCTGACCCTAGAGCAAGCACTCAAGTACATTGAGGCCAAGGAAGCTGGGAAACGATCCGCCTCCCAGCTATCCCTCCCCCAATCCACGGGTGCTATGGGTAGTTCGTACCGCCGCCAGAGGAGACCCCAAATCCCCCATCCCCCAACCCAACCCAACAACGAACTATGTTCGTACTGTGGGACCAAGGGGCATGAGAAGAGCGCACCTACTAAGGTCAGACGCAACAACTGCCCTGCCTTTGGTACCAGGTGTGACTCATGTGACCGTGACCACCACTTTGGGAAGATGTGCAGGAGCAGGGGCGACAACAGGGCGGTAAGGGGTCAGCAAGAGAGCGCACTCTTTGACACCCTAAGCACAATGACCTCACGTCAACATTCCAACTCGATTGACCACCATACTTATAGTCAACGCTATCATGGAAGAGAATGCAATCTCTAAGTCCCAGCCGTTCTTAACCATTTCACTCCAGACCCAAGCTGAGGACTACAAACACCTAGGGCACACGCTCAGGGCTCCCCAGAGGTGAATCACAGTCCAGGCCATGGCCGACACCGGCTGCCAAAGCTGCCTAGCTGGCACCACCACTATGAAGCGCCTCGGACTCAAGACCACTGACCTGCTACCTGTCTCCCTTAAGATGCACGCTGCCAACAACAGTGACATCAAGATATTGGGGGCCATACTGGTCAAGATCGCAGAACCACAAGGCCGACGATCCTCACGACAGATGGTCTACATCACTGGTCACGTCTCCAGCCTGTTTCTCAGCAGGGAAACGTGCACCGACCTCGGGATCATCCCTACTGGATTCCCAACCACCCACTGTTCCTTAACAGCAAATCATCCCACGGCAGTTGCACCAGACACGCCACAACCCGACACACCGAGGCCATGCCCCTGTCCACGATGCTCACAGCCGCCACCAATCCTCTCCGAGCTCCCATACCCAGCCACAGAGGAGAACCGAGACAAACTCGAGAAATTCCTCCTTGATCGGTACAAGGCCAGCACCTTCAATACGTGCGACCACCAGCCTCTGCCCCTCATGGATGGACCACCCCTCCGCCTGATGATTGACCCCAACGCCGTCCCCACTGCTCACCACTCTCCTATACCTGTCCCCCTCCATTGGCAGGACGAGGTGAAGCTAGGCCTAGACTGTGATGTGAGACTGGGGTCCTGGAACAGGTCCCAGTTGGAGACCCAGTGACATGGTGCCATCGCATGGTCACATGTGCTAAGAAAAATGGGTCACTACGTCGTACGATCGACTTTCAGCCTCTCAACGCAAATGCGACCCGCGAGACCCACCACACCCAATCACCTTTCCATCAGGCTCGTTCCATCCCTCCTAACACCCACAAGACCGTCTTCGATGCATGGAATGGATACCATTCCGTCGCCCTCCACCCTGCAGACAAACATCTCACAACTTTCATAACGCCATGGGGCCGTTACCGCTACAAGACAGCACCCCAAGGCTACATCGCTTCTGGGGACGGCTACACCCGGCGTTATGATGAGATTGTGGCACTGATCGAGAGAAAGATGAAGTGCATTGACGACATGCTCCTGTGGTCATCTACCATCGAGGAGAGCTTCCACCAAGCCCAGGAGTGGCTCGACATCTGCGGACGACACGGGATCACCCTGAACCCAGAGAAGTTCCGGTTCGCTCGACAAACAGTGGAGTTCGTGGGATTCGAAATAACCAACACCTGTGTCAGGCCATGCCAGAAGTACACACGGGCAATCTCCGACTTTCCCACCCCACGAAGCCTCACCGACATCAGATCCTGGTTCGGGCTCATTAACCAAGTCGCCTATGCTTTCAGCATGTCAGATATCATGCTCCCCTTCAGAGGCCTCCTGAAACCCAGCACCACCTTTGAATGGACTGACGCCCTCCAACAAGCCTTCGACCGTCCAAAACTTGCCATCATTGCCGAGATTGAACACGGCGTCACCATCTTCGATAAGGAGAAGCCCACATGCCTCGCGACAGACTGGTCGAAACACGGGATAGGGTACTGGCTGTTTCAAAAACACTGCCAGTGCCCATCCTCAGACCTGTTCTGTTGCAGGGATGGATGGAAGATCACGCTAGTAGGGAGCAGATTTACTCATGAGGCCGAATCAAGATACGCACCCATCGAAGGGGAAGCACTGGCTGTGGCTGATGCCCTGGACAAAGCCCGCCACTTTGTCTTGGGTTGCAAAAACCTAACCATAGCTCTGGACCACCGCCCCCTCCTGAAGATCTTTGGAGACCGCTCGCTGGACATCAGCAACACGAGGCTGAGGAATCTGAAAGAGAAGACCCTCCGTTACAGGTTTAAGATGTCACACATCCCTGGCGTCAAGAATAGGGCTTCAGATACACTACTCTCTCGCCACCCTTCTGGCTCCACCACACCAGCCAAGATGCATCTCCAAGATGATGTCAGCTCTGTCTCCGTCCAGCGTCACCCCAAAATCCACATCCCCAGCCAACTGATGGCCGGGTTATCCACAGTCTCGCACGACGAAGACCCTATGGAAACCCTCCTCCACGAGTCCCTGATCTCCACACTCTCGGCCACATCCATCACAACCTGGGAAGAGGTCCAGACCGCCACCTCCTCAGACGAGACCATGTCCAAACTCCTCGACACAATCGAGGAAGGATGGCCCGACACTCGACTTCTGACACCCCCTACCATCAGGGAATACTTCAACGTACGCCAGCATCTCTACGCTACTGACGGCATCGCTATCTACAAAGATCGCATCGTCATCCCCCCATCCCTCAGGAAAGCGTGTCTCACCGCTCTCCACGCGGCTCACCAGGGCACCTCTGCCATGACCGCACGAGCTGAGACCTCGATCTTCTGGCCTGGCATCACTGCCGACATCCACCAGCTACGATCTTCATGCACTACCTGCAACCGGATGGCACCCTCACAGGCAGCTCTGCCACCCACACCTCCCACGCCGTCGGAATACCCTTTCCAATGTATCTGCGCCGACTATTTTCATTACAAAGGCCATGCCTACTTAGTCATCGTGGACAGATACACAAACTGGCCCATCCTCGCCAGGGCAAGAGGAGGATCCAAAGGCCTCGTCGCCATACTACGACACACCTTCGCCACCTATGGCATTCCGGATGAGCTTGCCTCGGACGGGGGCCCCGAATTCACAGCTCACGAGACCACACAACTGCTCCGTGACTGGCGGGTCCACCATCGCCTCACCTCAGTGGCTTTTCCCCACGGCAACTGCCGGGCCGAAATAGCAGTTAAGACTGTCAAGAGAATCATAGCCGGCAACGTTGGCTCTGATGGTGACATCGATGTGGACACAGTACAACGTGCCATACTCCTATACCGCAACTCACCTGATCCTGCCACCAAGCAGTCACCTGCCACATGCCTCTTCGGCCGCCCAACTCGGGATCTCATCCCCCTCGTCCCAGGAAAATACCACCCTCACCCTACATGGCGGGATAACCTCTCACAGAGAGAGACAGCCCTATGCCAGAGACACAGCCTGGCCCAAGAGCATTGGACGGAGCACACAAGACAGCTTTCCCCGCTTAAAGTTGGAGAGACCGGGTGTACCTACAAAACCAGACAGGGAACTTTCCCAACAAATGGGACCGCACCGGCTGCGTTGTTGAAGTTAAACAATTTCACCAATACAGAATCAGAGTCGACGGATCAAGCCGCCTGACCCTCCGCAACAGGCGCTACCTCAGGCGATTCACCCCGGCCAAAACCCAACTGTCACAACGTTCTATCCTGGAGGACATCGCAGCCTCTAAACCACCCCACGACCCACCACCCAATATCGCCATCCACTTGCCCCCCGTTCCACAGAGCACCACCACCACACCGGCTCCTGTGATTTCCCCCCTGATCCCAGAGATACTTCCGTTTCCCGACGCCCCCTCCCCTGCTACTCCGGCCCGGCCCCTCTCTCTCCTCTACCATCCACCACCCCTACAGCTCCTCCACCAGCTATGCCCCATGCCTCCGATAACCAAGGCCTCCTCCAACCAAGGACCCTTATCACCGCCCAACCCAAGCCACCGTTGAGAAGATCCGACAGACAGCGAAAGCCACCCAATCGGCTTGGGTATCAGCTTTTCTGAAGAGAGAACACTACCAGCCTTTACCCCTACTGGCCAAAGACTAGGGGGAAGTAGACAATAACCAACAGTAACTAACACGCACACGCATATGTATAGGTAGCTATTGACCCGTTACCTAGCGTAGACCCCTTACCTAACGTAAGACCTTTACCAGGCATTGTCAGTCAATGACAGCATTGTTAATCACCACATGATGTTTTGTGCGAGTTTGATGCAAATAGGCTGATGCCTTATTCTTTAATAAGGTCCTATAATCTCAAACAATATATACTACCTTTCTTGTGTCCACAGTTGTCTAAGTTTCAGTTTGGGTTCAATGAAAAACAAATTGTCTCTTACAAAACTTCTCATCTCATATACCGAGATATTCAATTCCTTAGACAACAACTGTCAGTCTGATATCATGTGTCTAGACTTCAGTAAGGCTTTTGATTCCCTCATGCTGAAGTTCTTTACAAGTAATGGTTGATGGATATTGCAGGTCCCCTGTAGTCCTGTTCAGAAACTGCTTGACCAACAGAAGTCATTTTGTGGAAGTTGAAGGAGTACAGTCCAAGATACCTCCTGTCAGATCAGGAGTTCCTCAGGGAAGCATCCTGGTCCTCTACTGTTCATAAATATGTTAATGACATCCCATCGCTCAGCTACCTGTTTATCTCTATGCAGACAACACAAAGTTGATCAATCAGTGACTGCTGCCATTTACAAGATGATCTTGACTCATTTTATTAATGTGCCAACATTGTCAACTCACGAGCAACGTATCCAAGTGTTGTGTACTGCACACTCGGGCTCATCTTCATCCTACACCATTAGCTATTGACACAGTCTCTCAACAAAGGGACTTGGGAGTATATACAGTACTAGTTAACAGCAACTTCTCGCGGTCCGCTCACATTACAGCGCAAGCATAACTATTGGCTCGGCTTGATTAGATGATCTATCCCTCCAACACAAGTGAAAAGCACCTGTTCATCTCTCCGGTGAGATCACAACTCTCCTACTGTTCACAAATCTGGCATCCTCACCTAATCAAGGACATCAAGGCTCTTAAGTATGCCATCGAGCAACTAAGTTCATATTTCAATTAACTCTCAGTTGACATAATAACATTAGAATCACCTTAATAATCAACTTCAAATTTTATTCACTCGATGTTTCGACTAGATGCTCTAGTCTTCATCAGAAATATTGCTAGAGCATCTAGTCGAAATGTCGAGTCAATAAAATTTGAAGTTGATTATTGAAAAAGTGATTCTAAGTTCATATTGATTGACCCATCAACAGACTGATCGCCCTCAACCTTCTCCCTCTTTAGTCTTATGCTTTGGATTACTTTCTCTTGAGCAACCTGCAGACAATATTCATCTTGTGCAGTATGTAACATTTGTTTCAGCACAAACAAGATCCTCATCTTCAAACAAACTCCAATACAAGTTTTACCACTCCTCCAATGAATGTGTTGTCCCTCTATGGAACTCGTTAGCTCCTACCAACCTTTCTTCTTCTATCACATCAAATAACAAGTTTTGGTCTTTCATTTGACCCCAATAACCTCATGCCACTCGTAAACTTCTCTTAATCTATGGGCGACACCAGCTTGACCTGCGACCTCCCACACTTTTTCATCTATCATGTGCTCATTCGCATGATTTATTATTATTATTTTGGCAGACCAAGCTTCTGCGACTCACATTTTCATCTATCATGTGCTCATGCTATAGCTTTCGCATGATTTATTATTATTATTATTATTATTGGCAGACCAAGCTTCTGCGACTGACTCTGACTCGTGTAGCATCACCTAAGACCTAGCTTCAGAGATCCACACCAGTCTAACACCAATATCCAAGGCCAAGCTTCTGCGACTGACTCTGACCCATGTAGTATCACCTAAGACATAGCTTCTGTGATCTAGACCAGTCTAGCACCAATATCCAAGACCTAGCTTCTGCGATCCACACCAGTCTAACACTATTATCCAAGGCCTAGCCTGCAAGATAGTCCTTTCCTGTACTGTACATGCATACATAAGTCAGTCTTCATTATCAACATCTCCAGAGGGCATTTGCAACCATTCTGAAATTGAACACACAACACTAGGAGCAATCTTCAACTTACACCAATCATTTCAAAACCACCTATCTCTGTAAGCCCTACTGAAACCCAAGCATCTGCATCAGTGCTATCTGCAATGCTGGACCCAAATCGTACCAGGGGACTATTTTTAGTCTGTGGAATGCTTTTAAACAAACTTTCGTACTTGCAATCAACTGTCTACTCAGATCTGGCCATCGTTTCTGTGTGATGGAGTCGTGACTTAGTTTCTAACAATAGTGAGGATCAAAAGGAGGCAACATTCTATTACCCTCACGGCAGATAAACACGACTCATAAATAGAAGCACTTGTCATTCAACTTGATGTGCTTCCAAGCATCCTGCGTCTTCATTCCGCCACCAATACTTTAATGTTATAATAACCTCAATAATCAACTTCAAATTGTCTTCTCTCGACATTTCGACTAGATGCTCTAGCCTTCATCAGGATCTAGTCGAAACGTCGAGAGAATACAATTCGAAGTTGATTATTGAGATTATTATGTTATGTCAATTGAGAATACTTTACTTTAATGAATTGCTCAAGTGTATCCAAATCTTACGTGCCGATTGTGATCGGTTACTCGTTGGTGATTTCAACGCTAAAATGGGACACACAAACTGCATCCACCATTTTTTCTTCTCCTCTTTGTGATTCTACGACTGAAACACACACAAATTGGGCAATACTCAAATTGAACTGTCCTGATAGGATCTCTAATATAACAATGGACCCAAACCTTATTTTAGACCACAGCATTTAATCTCATACTCCAAACTACATGCTGAGAAAAGTTCGCTTAACAATCGATTGTAACTCTGAGGGATGACTGACCTTCCGTTGGACAGTTGTCTCCTGATGTGGTTTTAGTCAAATGTTCTCCACTGATGTGAATAGTGTCTCCTGATGTGGTTTTAGTCACATGTTCTCCACTGATGTGAATAGTGTCTCCTGATGTTTTAGTCACATGTTCTCCACTGATGTGAATAGTGTCTCCTGATGTGGTTTTAGTCACATGTTCTCCGCTGATGTGAATAGTGTCTCCTGATGTGGTTTTAGTCACATGTTCTCCGCTGATGTGAATAGTGTCTCCTGATGTGGTTTTAGTCACATGTTCTCCACTGAGGAGATGTGGTTTTAGTCACATGTTCTCCGCTGATGTGAATAGTGTCTCCTGATGTGGTTTTAGTCACATGTTCTCCGCTGATGTGAATAGTGTCTCCTGATGTGGTTTTAGTCACATGTTCTCCACTGATGTGAATAATCTCCTGATGTGGTTTTAGTCACATGTTCTCCACTGATGTGAATAGTGTCTCCTGATGTGGTTTTAGTCACATGTTCTCCACTGATGTGAATAGTGTCTCCTGATGTGGTTTTAGTCACATGTTCTCCACTGATGTGAATAGTGTCTCCTGATGTGGTTTTAGTCACATGTTCTCCACTGATGTGAATAGTGTCTCCTGATGTGGTTTTAGTCACATGTTCTCCATGTGAATAGTGTCTCCTGATGTGGTTTTAGTCACATGTTCTCCGCTGATGTGAATAGTGTCTCCTGATGTGGTTTTAGTCACATGTTCTCCGCTGATGTGAATAGTGTCTCCTGATGTGGTTTTAGTCACATGTTCTCCACTGAGGAGATGTGGTTTTAGTCACATGTTCTCCGCTGATGTGAATAGTGTCTCCTGATGTGGTTTTAGTCACATGTTCTCCACTGATGTGAATAGTGTCTCCTGATGTGGTTTTAGTCACATGTTCTCCGCTGATGTGAATAGTGTCTCCTGATGTGGTTTTAGTCACATGTTCTCCGCTGATGTGAATAGTGTCTCCTGATGTGGTTTTAGTCACATGTTCTCCACTGATGTGAATAGTGTCTCCTGATGTGGTTTTAGTCACATGTTCTCCACTGATGTGAATAGTGTCTCCTGATGTGGTTTTAGTCACGTGTTCTCCGCTGATGTGAATAGTGTCTCCTGATGTGGTTTTAGTCACATGTTCTCCACTGATGTGAATAGTCTCCTAATGTGGTTTTAGTCACATGTTCTCCACTGATGTGAATAGTCTCCTGATGTGGTTTTAGTCACATGTTCTCCACTGATGTGAATAGTGTCTCCTGATGTGGTTTTAGTCACATGTTCTCCACTGATGTGAATAGTGTCTCCTGATGTGGTTTTAATCACATGTTCTCCACTGATGTGAATATTGTCTCCTGATGTGGTTTTATTAGTCACATGTTCTCCACTGATGTGAATAGTGTCTCCTGATGTGGTTTTAGTCACATGTTCTCCACTGATGTGAATAGTGTCTCCTGATGTGGTTTTAGTCACATGTTCTCCACTGATGTGAATAGTGTCTCCTGATGTGGTTTTAGTCACATGTTCTCCACTGATGTGAACACTTGCTACAATCTAATCAAAGGAGAAATTGTTAATGCTTGCCAATCTATTCGATCACAAAATGGTTCAATGCTTAGGTCAGACAGCAGCCAAAGAAAATTTGTACTTTAATATAGACAGATGAGGAAGAATCCAACTCCCACGAGAGGATCCAGGCTGCCCTCACTCGAGTCCGACCTAAAAAGAGTCTTCATTTCCAGCCTGGCTAGTTGCTTTTCCTCTGACATGCGTAAACTCTATTGCCACTTACATGACCTCAAGAAATCATCTTCCATCATCGCTTACAGGTAGTAACACATCTGACATAGAGCTTGTTCATTCAATGAATCCTTGCACTCGACCTTCACAAGCAGCGACTTTGTGCTACTCAAGATCGAACACCTATATACAACACCTTCCGATCAATTGTAATCAATTGACATCGACCCCAGGGACACCTTTAATGCTTTGGTAAGTTTAAACCCACTCGAAGGCATGCAGTGTGTCAAAAAGTTCTAAAAGCATGTGTTACTTAACTTAACTACCATTACTACTATTTTCAGTAAGTGTCTCAACTCATTGATGGAATGGAAACTGAACAAAATTATTCCAATTCCCAAACCTGGCGATCCTTGTCTTATTACCAACTACAGACCAAATCCAAAGTTCTGGAATTAATTTTGTTCGTCCATGTCTCTCTCAAGTACAATTTGGCTTCTTAAACTCTCAAGTCCTAGCTTAGCTGCTGGCCTGCTACTCCTATAGACTATAGAAACCTTTGAAAATGGTGAGTACACCGAACAGTCTATCTTGACCTGAAGAAAGCAGCCCCCCATAATGAACTACTGCTCAAACTTTGGTAGGAATCAAGGGCCACCTCTGGTTTTGGTTCAAAGTTTATTTCTCTGACAGACAACATTTCGTCTGCTAGAAGGATCTTCACCCCTAAAGGTAATTTCCATGAGGCAGCATCCTAGGATATTTGCTGTTCCCAACTTACACCGACATTCATCTCCTACTCATCTGCTTATATATTTGCAGATGATAGCAAGCTAGCTAAATCAATATCCTCGACCATTGACAAAACATTTCTGCTAGAGGAGCTACGACTCAAATAACCTATTGGAGTGAAGAGCAGATGATCAGGCTGAATGCCTTCAGGTGCTCAGTAACAACATATCAAGTCCAAGATTCCATCATAAACAGCTCCTCTTCCTCCCAAGGTATCACAGTAACCAAGTCTCCGTCAAGGTCCAGCCACATCGACTAAATCTGTCTGCAAGCCTATCGCTCATTGCATGTTATTAGACAGAACATTCCTCCGAACTCATCGATAATCTTGAAGAAGGAACTATTTTTCACAGTGGTAAGATCTCATCTCTCTTATTCACTGTTCACAACTTCGGCATCCACATCTTTTCAAACGCATGAAAAATCTGGAAAAGGTGACGCATTGGTCTCGAAGTTTATTCTCCAAGAATACTCCTTGGACTAAGAGATAAGTTCATCTCCCTGGAATTACTACCCATCTCCATGTGGCTCGAGTTACGGGATGTCCTTTTCCTTGTGAAGTGCTTAAAAGACCCAGCAGAGAACTGGAGTGCATCTCGCATACCAGATCCGCAGCTAAGGATATAGCCCTCCAATATAAGAGGTTTACCATTGGTAGGCACTATTAGAACACAGTAGTTTAGAGTGAATACAATTTTGAAGTTGATTATTGAGGTGATTTCACAGTTTGTTTATGGAACACATTTTCCAAAAATTGATCTCCAGGCCACCATCAAAATCATTCATCTCAATTCCTCTGGGACCACTTCACATTTGCACACACCACTTGTGTTTATACCACGTTCAAACTGCCATCTTTTATCAAAAACTTTGTGTGGAACTTACTTTATTTACAGCTGCACCAAAACAAATGGTGTTAGTCTGTCAACACTCCATCAACACAATAGCACACATTATCCCCGTCAATGTTCATATCATGTCAAAAAAGAAAAGAAAGAAGTTGTCACATTTGTCATGCCCATTGACAGACTGCTGCCTCCTTCAAGGACTTGCCAACAGCTGCCCAGGATAGTTTCAAAACTACACACATGAATAGCACAAGCACATAATGTGTAGTGTAGTACACATGATCTAATTGACGGTCCGTGCTGTTAACTATATCACCATTCATGGGGACATCTTACTGATGGCGATGCACACATTGAGTATCAATCTTCACGGGTCGCCAGGGCCGTATTTAGGGGGGTGGGGGGCAATTACCACCCCTGATATATTTGACTACAAAATTCAGAGGCCCCCCAAAAATTAGGTGGGCTTGGATGGTAAGAGTCACATAATCAGTACATGCATGACGTAAAACTTCACCTGTTAATTCCAGCTGTCAGTGTGCTAGCAGTAAAAAATATATTTGCCATCTAGCTGCCAACAAGATTGAGGGGCCCATCAATCTCATACATACTTGCAGCTGCCATGATGCTAAGTGCAAGTCTGATCATTACAAGCACTATCAGTATACTATCAACCACCAATACATTTTGTAAGCTAGACCTCCTGTTCCACATATCAACACTATAGCTAGATGTACAGGTGTTGATTGTACTAATGACTAATTATCGGTTAACAAATTTTAGGTGGGGCCTTGGCCCACTCCTGTATCTGCCCATGCACATGACAAAAGGTCATAGTAGGTCACTGTTGGATAAGGCTACTGAAGCTGCTCCTCCAAAAGCCAAAAGACTGTGTCATCAAGCTAAAATAACTTCATTTGTTTTGACCTTCAAGGTATTAATGGGATCATGTAAAGAGTAAGACTCCGGAGTCGAAAAATCTGTGCACGTTAATTAATTTTTGCGGTATATATTTTAAAACGCACTTTTCTCTGCTTATCTTAAACGTGCGCGCTAAAATGGAGCGTTCAGAAGGCATACTCGAAGTAAATAACAACTACCTCAGGACAACTATATACCTCAGGACAGAACAATATTCATAGCAGCTATACTAACCAAAAAAAAAGTAACACAACTTCATATTAACACAACTTCATAAAACAACAAATGCAGCATCGAAAAAAAACAACAACCCCAAAAAAGTAACACTTCATATTTTCAAACAACTTCATTAGCTATAAGTTATGCTTGTTCATATATGTGGCTTCTAGAAGATAGCCAATTTGTTGTCACACTGGTTGTTACACAGGCAGTTCTTTGTTTCCTTAGTTCAGTGACACTATCTTTACAAGATAAACAGTGTGATCTTGCAGAAGCCTACAGGGATGTAAACACTGCAAAGAAATGCATTCAGGATGCCAGAAAAGATGACTGCTGGGAGAAAGTTTGGAGCAGAATTGAAATGCTAGCCTTGTCTATTAATTTAAAATTGTGAACCCACGAACTGCTACTGTTCAGCGCCATCGAGCCAATGCAGGACAAGTTAGCCAGCCTCCTTCTGATTACTACAGAATCAATGTATATTACTCACATGTGGTTGAGCAGTTAGAAACATGATTTTTCAATGAGCATAAGGAAATTATTGCAGCTGATAGCACTATTTATCCAAACTGAGTAGCAATAAAATTGATAGTATCACTCGGAAATTTATGTCCTTGGAAGAGAAGACCGACTTCCCTGCTGAAATAACTAAAGGGTTTTATGGATCTGTTTCACCTAAAAGGAGGCCAGTACAGCTAGCTGTGCTCTCTCTGAGTGTAGTCCTCAGTCATTCCTCGCAATTAATAAAATTTTAAGTCTTTTTAACTATACCTGTGGGAAGTGTATCTTGTGAGAGATCTTTTTCTGCTCTTCGTTGTCTAAAGTTTTGGACGCGTTCTTCAATGAAAGAAGAGAGGTTGAGTGGATTAGCAATGCTCTTGATTCATCGTGACACTGAATTTATTCATCATCAGAGGATATTTATGAAAGAAAGGCCAACTGGAGACAAATCGGTGAAATAAAAATGATATATATAACTCTTGTCACATTCTGATCAGAACCATGAACATTAAATTTTGTTGTTGCATTTCTGTATGTCTTTGTTGGTGTTCTAATGCTGTAATGCTGTAATGTACATGCACTCATTTTTAACCTCATATATATGCACTTCACAAAATAGAAGTATAGTTTTAGCTTCTGCATACTTCACACCTATGGCCAATGGTACGCAACCACCTCCCCAGTCAAATTTTATTAGATAACTGCCTCCGGTCAAATTTTCCTAGATACAGCCCTGGTCGCAACAAGTAGCTTCTCAAGACCGAGATTCTCAGTAAACCAACCGACTTTGCAGCAAAAACATCAGCTTATCAACTACCCCTACACAAGAGTAAACACCTCGACGATCCTTACCCAATTTCATGTTTGATTACATTGAGAAACAGCTGTCATTGGCACTGATGTATATATCAAGTGTTCTGGTAGTAAAATTCCAATGAACTAACAACCCAAAACATTCAATCATTCTTCAAGGGATCTCTACTCCCCCCCCACACACACCACACATGCTCAGTGTATGTCTACACGTGAAATACCAGTGGAGGCAAAAACAATACTCTATATCTCCTTGATAAGCGTATCTTTGAAATATTATATATACTTGAAAGAGAGAAGAAAGAGAGCATTTATTGATAGAGTGTTTGGTTATTATTATGCGGAATTACATTTTCCTGTTACAAATTATATTATGAAAAATTAGTGAATAGGATTTTGGTCCAGTGTGGGTGTGGCTTCCTCATCACAACTGAGGGAGAGAAAAGATGAGAAGAGAGAAGGAAGGGAGAGAGAAGGGGGAGGTGGTGGTGGAGAAGGAAGGGAAATGGAGAGAGGGTGAGGAGGAAGAGAGGGTGGAGAAGGAAGGGCGAGAGGGTGGAGAAGGAAGGGCAAGAGGATGAGAAAGGGAGAGAGAAGAGGATGCAAAAGATAGAGAGAAAGGCAGAAAAGAGTGGAAAAGGATGGAGAGAGGTGTGGAGAAGGGAGAGAGTTGAGGAAGGAAGGGAGAGACGTGGAGAAGGAAGGGAGAGAGTGGAGGAAGGAAGGGATAGAGTGGAGGAAGGAAGGAAGAGAGTATGGAGAAGAAAGGGAGAGATTGGGAAAGGGAGAGAGTGGAGAAGGAAGGGGGAGAGGTGTGGAGAAGAAAGGGAGAGAGTGGAGGAAGGGAGAGAGTGGAGGAAGGAAGGGAGAGAGTGGAGGAAGGAAGGGAGAGTGTGGAGAAGGAAGGGAGAGTGTGGAGAAGGAAGGGAGAGTGTGGAGAAGGAAGGGAGAGAGGTGTGGAGAAGGAAGGGAGAGAGTGGAGGAAAGAAGATGGTAAAATAAAACCATCAGGACTTTTTAAGCATCTTACTAGTTTGACAGTAGGACTTTCAAAGCCAGGGGAAAGAGATGCATCAGAGCGGTCCAAGTTCTCTTTGTCTATGCAACGATACAAGCACACCAGTTACAATGCACTACGTGTTCACTATTCTAAAGTCCATTCATCCACACTTCATATTAATATATGTGGCCTTTTAAAAAGACCTGTTACAATGCACATCAATCTAAAATTCATTCGCCCTTCACCTTCACTTATTTTTTTTAATATTTGGGGGGGGGGGGGGGGGGAGTAGTGAGGGGAGGAAGAGAGAGTAGTAAGAGGGAAGAGGAGGAGAGAGTTGCGAGAGGAATGAGTCTAATAATCGAGTTTATTTTGGTAGTAAAGTTCACTGCTGGCTACTTCAAGTCAGTCGAGCTTGGTGGATATCTCATCTGCTCCAGGAAGCTCTCTCTGTCTGGCCCCCACAGCAAGCCACTTCAGGTCCAAGTAGGATTATTGGGAAATGGATAATGACTCGTCCACACATAACAAATAGGCCCTGTATCACGTGACCAAGCCCAGAGAACAGAGAAGTTCGGAATTTCGTAGCACTTAACTACCACCGCCAGAGCTGTTCAGAACTACAGAAGTGTTTTTCTTCGCACATTCTTATTGTATGGTATTAACATAAGGATAGCATGGTTTGTTGTGAAAATGTTGTAGAACCTTCACTCTTTGCAAAGCCATGCTGTTGATTTCTACATGGCCCAGTGTGGGGGTCACCTCTGCATGCATGTGCCTTCCACTTTCTGTCTGCGCAGGAAAGTGTGCACGGCTATTCTTACTCATTCAAGTTGCTTCTCTACGCCATTCGTGGAATTCAACAAAGACATCTTTACCTGAAGGCAAATAACTAGTGCCTTTTCTGTGGGGTTGGGTGGGAAGAGGGGTTAGGGGGCAGGTTCTTATCCAGGGAGGTTTGGTGGGGGAGGGACAGGTCCTGTATTGCTTGCTAGTGTTCTCATCATGTTACGTTCTGTATTGTGCCAAACCATCAGTTGTTTGCAATCGTCTTCCGCCAAAAGGGCCTTCTCTTCTCTCATTGCATCCAACTCTCCTTTACCAAGTCATCCCTTACCATGTCCACCACACACCTCCAGACATCGTATATCAAATTTCTGTCATGTATTACTTATGTCTAACGACTTATTAACCAATTGGCATCACACGCGTGCTAGCTTTGAACAGCGGTTGCCGTCAATTGGCATCAATAGCAATTATAGTGCCGACTGGTCCACTAATAGTTGGTTTTAAACTTGTTTATATGGCAGCATTGCACTTCTAGAAAAGAGGGTGCTGCTTATGAGAATCCATTACTAGCATGCCTAAGCTCTATAGCTCTATCTAACAAGCTACATATTGAAAAATATTTGCACACAAAATTAGTCAGCTTTTTATACCTTCATTGCTAGCAGTTGGCATCATCCACTGGCCAGGAGCTTCCTTAATTAAAGCTCAGGTAAAGCTTCTATATGCCATCTCTGCACGTTTCTATAGGAGAAGGAGCATCACAAAAGTTGATCGTACATTGCTCAACATCGAAGAGAGCCTTTGAGATTGAGAAGTACGAACTCCAAATGGCCACTAAAGCTTGGCAGACTAGATTCTTTCCATAATCTGGTAGCCAAGACACCGCTTTGCTTTAGGGCAGATGATAGTGAAGCTCTTCAAACTCGAGTCAAAGCTTCAGGCATTTCCCCCCCCCCCCCCCCCCTCTCGTAAAGAATGATGCGGTCATTTGAATATAACTCCGCCCCACAAATTACAATATAATTTTTTTTAATGATGCAGTTAATCGGTGAACTATTAAGTAGAACTTCTAAAAAATCAAGTGATCTGTCTAACCTTGCCAATTGCGTCAGAGATAGCAAGGTTTCCTTGCTGACTCCTCCCTAGACTTGAAGCAAAATTGCTGACTTGCAGCTGCTGCTAGATCACCATAAGCTTCCATCTCTGCACCACCAGAAAGCCGCACTCCACTCCCACCTGCGCACTCCACTCCCACCTGCGGCACTCCACTCCCACCTGCAGCACTCCACTCCCACCTGCGGCACTCCACTCCCACCTGCGGCACTCCACTCCCACCTGCGACACTCCACTCCCACCTGCGGCACTCCACTCCCACCTGCGGCACTCCACTCCCACCTGCGGCACTCCACTCCCACCTGCGGCACTCCACTCCCACCTGCGGCACTCCACTCCCACCTGCATACTCCACTCCCACCTGCGGCACTCCACTCCCACCTGCGGCACTCCACTCCCACCTGCGGCACTCCACTCCCACCTGCGGCACTCCACTCCCACCTGCATACTCCAGTGACCAGTCACAAAAGCAATAAGCATGCTGTACACTAATTGGGTGCAGAGATGATGGGGTTGCTACTTCATGAATCTCATCACAGCACTTCCTCTAGTATATATGCCAGACACCACTTTAGAATACTGGCCATAATTGTCATTAACCCTCTCATTGTCGCAGGCGCCATGGCTTTGTAAAAATTTAAAAAAATATACGCATTTGTCAATAGGCAATACTTTTTATATCAAAAGATAGCTGAATTCAAACTCTATTTACACGATAATTTTTACGGCGGTTGGGCGGAGGAAAGTTGAAGAAATTATATTTAAAACACGAACGAACGATATTCAGTCGGACGATATCAGCAATGGAGAAGAGACTGTCAATAGCTGAAAGTATTTCCCAAGTGACTAGGGCAGCTTGGGACATCTCTGATGATGAATCAAGCTACGAAGAATGTGAAGGCATCCATTCCTACCTCGGAGAAAGTCGTGTGCAATGCAAATACTTCAAGGTTCACCTTTGCATTATGGAGGATGGGAATTGTTTCCATGCTTTCCATAACTTGGTTGACAGACACTGATTTCACCTCAAACTCCACCCAAAATCTCTTTCGATTACATTGTGTCAAACAATTATATCAAATATTTACTGAATGTTGTATTGACAAAGTTCTTGTTGATAAATAAGGACATTTTTGTGGTCGATTTATGAGGACCTTTTTATGGGTTGGCATAACTTTTGTATAGTAATGTATATTCCTAGGATCTTAGAAGCATATGGATAGAGCTATCTTTTGAGCCATATATCGAGTCCATAACATGAACTATGGAGAAGTTATGGGACTCCTAATCATGACCATTGTTTGCATAATTATATTCATATTATGTGGTCAGTTTGTGGTCACACCTTTTGACCACAACTTCTACAATAATCATGCTATCATATGACCAAATGGAAAATGGTTCAGCTAAATGATATTAATTTTTTAATGTGGCTGTGTAAATTTTAAATAATTCTCCACAATGCTGACAGTGAGACAGTGAGAGGGTTAAGCTTCCCACGCCAACTCAATGGGGGCGAGTTTGGAACCAGCCATGGGTAGGTGTGAGGTTGCACGTACATAACTTTGGGAGGACTAAACAACGACAACAAAAACAAAACAAAACAACAACCGTGTGGTTACGACTTGGGAGGTCCGTGGATCCTTCACACTTCACCGTATGAACTTGCTATATAGCTCAAAAGATAGGTCTCTCTGTGTGCTCTCTCTTGATCCTTAAAAAAGCTACAGAGATATAACAATGCCAAAGTTGCCTGCAGCAAAGTTGGGGGGGGGAGGGGGCACCTCAAAATCTTGAGTGGCTGAACTTGCAGCTGGCGATTAGGAAAGTGCCAGACATCTTTAAAGTTGCTGGCATTAGCTCTGATGGGAATTTCTCCTTTATTGGTCAGGGTGTGCGTCCAACTTTCCGTCTGGTGTCTTTGTTGTTGTGTGTTGCATTGTCTGCTAGTGTTACAGAGTTAGTTGGCATGTCATTGCATGCACAGTCAAGCATTCCATGTAGCGGTCGTCCACCGATTTTGTCAATCTGTCCCCAAAGCCAAACCTTAGAGACACTCCCCCCCCCCCCAAGGGGTACCACAATAAACCCCTGTCCTTCCTCACGAGGAACTTCCCACGATCCCCGCCATCCTCGTCCATGTCATCGAGGGGAAGGGGAAAGTGGGGGTAATGCAAAATCCCCCCCTTCCCCCCAGACCTCAATTATTATTAGCATGCAATACGTCCAAGATTTCTTCAAAGGGAGCAACTCGTTTGTGGTCCTTCCAGCTATTTCACAAGGTGGTGTTCCCTCGAGATAAAACTTCATATCTTTATAAAACTGGGTGGAACAAGAAAATAATTCCAGGCACACCAAACATCAACAGGCACACCAAACATCCTGCCACCCACCCCCAGCAAACAACAACAACAACACCCTGAGTGAAACCACGCCCCAAACATGTTCCCGTGTGAGACGAATATCCACACACACCTCATCGGCGTCAACAAATGATTGCGTGGTCGGGCTTCATGTCAAGAGTTGTTTGACATCATTTGAAGTTGGAGGTGTCCTTGCTCAAAGACACTCCCACTCTGCAGTTGGCACCAGCACTTCGTTGTGTCTTGTCCTCAACGTGGATATCCCATCTTCTTTGTTCAAGCACCTGTCCTCGCAGTACCCTCCCCTCCGCCCCCGCCCCCACACACACAAAAGAGCGCACACATTATATAGAACATGTGCCCTGTGCTACTTGCGATGAGACCTACACACAACCACCTGACCGCTGGAGCTTGATGTTTCAAAACTGCTTTTAACAATGTCTTTTAACAAATGAGTGACTGATGTCAATTGGACTTTTGGTTTGTGCTACCACAGCCATTGATTGGGTTAAACGCACGCACACACACACGTGCAGGAACGCACACACGCACTAGAATCACTTTGCCCAACCCACTTCGCAGTCGTAAGGCACAACAAAACAAAGACATGTTCGCCTCTCATTTCAGCCATCAGAGCTGGTGCTTCTCATTGGTCGTAACATGCACACACCTCACTACAGCCATGAGAGCTGGTGCATCTCATTGGTCATAACA
This sequence comes from Cladorhizidae sp. MBARI D1340-BT2, assembly GCA_028752905.1. Taxonomy (NCBI): domain Eukaryota; kingdom Metazoa; phylum Porifera; class Demospongiae; order Poecilosclerida; family Cladorhizidae; species Cladorhizidae sp. MBARI D1340-BT2. The sequence goes on from JAQNBH010000013.1 coordinate 7,378,867, forward strand.
TGCACACACCTCACTACAGCCATGAGAGCTGGTGCATCTCATTGGTCATAGCAAGCACTCATAATCATATCGCTGCTCTGCTACAGGAGCTAAAGGTTTATACAGCTCTTGGATTTGTTGTGACAGTTTTGTAGGTGTCAGAGAAAGTTCATACCTGCATGTCAAATTACTGTGGTTGCAGAGTTCCTGTGACACTCTCTGAAGTGCTTCACTCTCTCTCTCACTTGCATCATCATTTTCCCTTCGCATCTTTGAAGAACGCCTTCACCAAAACGATACCGCTCTTTGACTATAAGGAGATCTTTGCTTCAAGTCTCTTCCCAACTTCGGAGCACTAGGTGCCTCTGCAGGCAGACTGATACCTGGTGTCTGTCTCAAGCGACCAAGTCTCTTCCCAACTTCGGAGCACCAAGTGCCTCCGCAGACTACTGGTGCCTGTCTCAAGCGATCGTCTCTTCCCAACTTCGGAGCACCAGGTGCCTCTGCCAGGCATACTGGTACCTGGTGTCTTTCTTAAGCGACCAAGTCTCTTCCCAACTTCCTGTGCCTGGTGTCATGTTTCTAGGCATATCCGGGATTTCTGCAACTATTCCTGGCACATCCTGGAATGTGTTGGGACTATCCCGGGATGTCCCCAGTGAAGGTGACAGAGTGTACAGCATGAATATTAATTATTATCCACTCTTAGCCCTAGAAAAACCTCAGCCGTGCGCCCGTGATACTGGAGTCCCGTGTGCATAGGTGAGTCACCCTCACTAGGACCATCCCAGGGCAGCCCCAAGTAACACGGGAACCCTGGGATATCCTACAAAAGGTTGATGTGGCGCTGGACATGTCCGATCTCCTCTCCATTACTCTGCCACACATCACGTTTAGTAGAATGTGCACATATTATCTACTCCCCAAGAATCATGTGACCGAACCCTCCGATGCTAGAGTGGCGGTGATTGTATGCAGGCATCTATTCGCAACAGGCACCTACGAAGTCCCGCCATCTTAGCTAAATGACACACCAACATCTTACAAGATGCTACGTCAACGATCCCCTCAAGACAAGGCACATGCTAAAATTCAATTTCCAAACCCTGGCGCTTGACCACGTACTCAAGTTTTCGCCTAATGAAAAAAGTCGTTGCATGCTGTAGGGCTTCCTCTAGCCACTGGTGCTAATCTCTAGCACTTGACAATCTGGAGAAGGATGTGTTGCAAAATCAGGCACTCAGGTTTTGAGGTGCCACTTTAGCTCCAGTAACTTGGGTATAGTTATAGCTATGAAAAATGTTTTAGTATCAAAAGAGAGAGACCTATCTTTTGAGCTATATATCAAGTCCATACCATGAAGTTTACAGAATCTATGGAGCTATAAAGTGGCAACCACAAGTTTTTGTTAAAGTTTTTTGGGGTTTTATTTAGCACCTACTAGTTGGTTTTGGTCCCCTTTAGGACTGAAACAGCCCTGAAGAGGCAACTGCCGTATGAGCTCACTGCCCGCACACTGTCATTATTGCTGAGCTCATTTTATTGCCTTCACATTTATGAATACATGTACATGATTATTCATCACCTGGAAATAGTTTTGCCTCCCCCTCCTCCCCCCTTCACTCATTTACGACGGAAACATCTAATCGAACACCTTTTGAAACCCCTAAATGGAGGTGTTGACCATTAGTTTAGGCTATTGAAAGTATTCTATATCATTGGTAAAAAATGAAGGGAAGCGAATGGACTTGAGTAGATTAAATGTCGTACCTGGAGAGCTTTTGAATACACTGTGGGAAAACTTCTTACGTAGAGCCTGGGCTATGATAGATGTTGGGTCATTGGGGTCTGCGATCCACCCTGTCTTGTTGGTGGAACGCAGCGGGGTATCGCCAAGAGAACCCTCCACCTTCCGTAGCTTCATGCTGCCGATGTCTTGTAATAATGTGCTGGAGATATCGGGACGCCCTGGTGTTGTCATTAGCTCTGGCGGCGGGTGAGCGTGCCCTGTAGTGTTCTGTGCAGAAGAAGTGGGAGGAGCCAAGGGGATGGATGCTGTCATGATGAGAGGCTGCTGCTGCAATATGATGCACACCCACATGGACTCGTGAGCATGTGCACAAGCATAATCCACACTTTACCAAGTGAGGTACACTATCGTGCACTTACTTGTAGCGAAGGAGGGGAAATGGGAGGAGTCGACTCTCCCCCCAAGTCCGTCTCTGCCAGGGCATAGTCTGCAATCTGAGCCCTCAGTCTGGCCAGCTCCTCCTCTAGAACTGAGACCTTATCAGTGGAACCTAATGACACATACAGGCACAAAATCAGAATACTTTGTGTCTCTTGTCTTTGTTGTTGTTGTTTTGAACAGATCAAAAATCATTTTTTACAATTGCATCACCAAGGAGAAACCAGGAAAGCTAGGAGAGTGCTAGCTCAATTCTTGAACCTAGATCCTCTGCCCTACCACTGGGATGTGCAACAACATTAACTTTTCCCCTCGAATTGTACAATTTTGGAAAAAAATCTTTTTTTATTTTTTATTATTAATGTAACTACAAAAGGTAATAATCACTAGATAAAGAATTCCTGTACCTCATCTCATGTGCTAACCAATACAGGCAGCTCATGTAGTGGCCCGACATTTCAAAGAAGTAGTTTGGTTCTTTACCAATTGCTCTGGGAAGATACGCACCAGCAACTCACAAACCTACCCACCCTACTTGCCATGCTGTTTTAGCCGAGACCTTTTACCTCCCTTGTGGGGAGGGAAAGGATCTGGAAACACTGTCTGGTAGTCTCACAGAACCAACCCTTTACCTTCCTGGTGGGGAGGAAAGAGTGCCTGGTATAGTCTCTCATAATCAACCCTTTACCTTCCTGGTGGGGAGGAAAGAGGGTCTGGTATAGTCTCACTGGTATAGGCTCACAGAACTAACCCTTTACCTTCCTGGTGGGATGGGAAGAGGATTTGGGAACACCAGTCTTGTAAAGTTGCTCTGCTACACTAGAGTAGTAGTGTACATACCTACTAGTAAGTGGAGCCCAACAAGGCCTGTCCTTGTTCTGTATCACTCTAACTCACGCAGGTTATGCCAAAGATTAAGAACTTTCTTTTTCTTCTCTCTCTTAATATGGAGGAGAGGTCAGCTTCACAGCTAAAAAGAACATGCAGAAAGCCAACTACTCCCATCTCCGTTGGCGATGTCAGTCACACATCCTGTCCCAAATTAACATCACTTCCTGCTTAAGCTCCACCCATTTAGAGCACCCAGTAATTAAACCCAGGCAGAACAAATTCAGCATGCTCACGTACCCAGACCGGAATCTGGCAACAAGGACCCTTTAGCAGTGGGTAAAGGGTTGGCAATATTAGATGATGTTAAATGTATGCATGTATTTGCTTACCTTGGCCAGCACCGACAACACTCTCATCAACTAAAACTTCTTCCACCATTCCCACTTCCTCCTGGTACTCTTCTTGTCCCTGCTCCGTTTGGAACAGGCCAGCAACCCTGCCTATAAACTGCTGTGGTTCATCCAACCAACTGGCAATGGTGAGTCCCTCTTCGCTAGGGGCATAATGTTCGCCAGTAGCTTCGTACCGAAACTCATTACCAGAATGTATGCGAGGGCTATCCACGCCTGGAATCTGTAATAACCCAGAGAGTGCAATGATAAATTGGGAAAGAGGGAGAATAATGGTACATCACTTACTCTTATGTGCACTCTCTTGCCAGCATCAATAGGCAGTCGGCTACCTATTCGCCTGACTAAACTTCTGGAGGATCCGTGCCCAACATGCTGAAGACGATAGCATTAAATGTTACAGGCATTGTAAAGGATTTACTTACCTTGATCCCACAAGGACATGCTTTATTCATGGTATGCAGGCAGTAGAAAAAGGATATCCAACTGCTAGAGAGAAACAATGATCTAATGTTTCTTGAGACTGTTATAGAACTCACTGGATGCTCTTGATCGTTAGTAACAGAACTTCCTTCAGCTTAAACGTATACGTGGGAACAATGGTACTTAATTTTTTTTGTTTTCTGCCGTTAAATTTGAACGCACCAATCAGATTACAGGAGCATGACATCCACGTGACTATAACTGTCGCTGGGTAGTAACAAGAGAAACCTGCTGCTGCAGTGGAAAAGTGAGCACCACGGTGAGAGAGCAGGGTTTGGCCGACCCTTCCGACGGCCATGGACGTGTTAAAAGTCGTGCAGCAACTAAAGGATCTCTGCTCTGACCCTCAAAACAGAGCCACCATAGTCCGAGTAAGTGATCTAAAGTTGTGGATTGTTGACGATTAAAAAGTGGACAAACTTAGTTTCAGTGTGCAATGCATTCGACATTTCATGGATCCTAGTCTGTGTAATATCCAAGGTTTTATCCACAGTATGTGATGGCATTGGGTTTCCCCCCCTTTGTTGATTTTATATTTTTTTGCAATGCATGTGTTTGGATTGCTAGGGACACCCACTTCCTAGTGTGGGCTAAGGTTCAGCTTGCAGGACATTCTGACAGCCCTTGCATTAGTAATGCCCATATTGTACTGTCTGGAATGTAGGTAGAATTATTAGTATTTCAAACACTTTTGTAGTGCGTTTGCATACATGTTTTATTGTGTCATGTGTGTCCTTATGTAGGATCAAGGCTGCCTGCCTGGACTCGTCATCTTCTTGGACGATGCAAACCCTCAAGTAGTTCTCACAGCTCTTGAGGTATATTTAGAAATGCTGCCCTATTTAATCCAGTGCCTTGTGTTGAAATGCAATGGGCTTTTTTTCTTTGTAAAACTCTGGAAAAACTCTGGGATGGTATTTCATACAACTAGGCAACAAATGTTCAACTTACTAGGAATGACTTACTAGAAATGAATGCAAGGCAGTATGACGAATGGTCACAAAATATGTACTGGCAGTGCTGGATGGCCTGTCATGACAAATTTGGTCCCCCCATATTTGGTTCCCCCTGGAACTTTTTACTTGAAAAAAAAGTTCCCTCTTGAAAAATAAAGGGCTAGGGCTGGGGTAGGAACAAAACTTTCAATAGGGGGGAACAACTTTTGGGGAGGGAACAAATTAAACGTTACAGGCCCTCGTTTAGCCTTAGCTAGCCCTAGTCTTTGATAATGCACATTTTGGGTGCGGACCTTGCCAAACCAGATAACTTTGTTCTTTAGCTTTAAAAAGCTTCATTACAAACAGCGTAAGCTTTGTAATGAACTTGTTCAAAACATGGAACACAACTTGATCAGTTCTGTTAACTGAATGAAAGTGCACTCCATGAAACAGCTTGTATTGTTTAGGACTAGACAGCATCTGTCTGCCTTGCTCAGTCAGCTATAGCCTTAACCACTTCCACCAACGTAGACGCCATATGGCGTTTTTCTCTCTCTCCATGACCGTGACAAATTTAAAATTGCACGTTCGAGCTATACACGTGCTAAATATATCTGAGCATTTCCAGTGCTCTGCTTGAGCTGTATTTAAAATATTTAACTTATAGCACCCAAGTAACTAAGGTAACCGTGACGTCAAACTCACCTGTACGAATGTGAAAAATGGCTTCTGGGCTAAATGTAGATCATGTTTTGGTGATGCTGGATGACAACGATTTTGGACTCTCTGAAGTTGAGAGTAGTGATGAGGAAGGAGAAGGGATGTTTGCCTACCATGGACAGCATACTAGAGAACCGGAAGAGCTTGTAGCTCTGAGTGGAATTGTGGATTCGATGCCCTTTTTTTCTCCAGGCCAGATATAGTTGTACTAACTTGCTTTGGGATCTAGATATGGACTGGGATGATGGTGGAGAACAGGAGGAGAACAGGAACAAGAGCTCCCAGATAACTACATAGCTTAATTAAGATAGGTCTCTCTCTGTGCTCTCTCTTGATACCAAACAACCATAGATTCTGCACAATTCACTATAATGGACTTGATATAACTCAAAAGATAGGTATCTCTCTGTGTTCTCTATCTTGATGCTAAACATGTTAGCTTCATAGATTCTCCACACTTCACTGTATAGACTTGATATATAGCTATTAAGCTATACTTATAAGCTAGTTCATTAAGTGTGGTTTTTCCTTACAAGTACCATTCTGAGCAAAATACATTCACCCGGGTATTGGCGGGTACTAACTAGCTATTTATTAGTTAAACAGCTTGCACTATATACATACTCCACAAGCTCTGCCACGACCTTCACTCTGCTCCCAAGTTGAAGATTTGATTTGTGTTGCCTCCTTCACAATCTTCACTTCCTTCCCAAGCACCTCATACTCTCCACAGCTCTACCCAACCTTCACTCTGCTACCAAGTTGAGATCCCTTTGCTGTTGTTATTTTGTGTGTGCGTGTGTTGTATCGTTTCGTATTGTTTTGTGTTGCCAGACTAAACGGCTGGAAATTTCATTCAGCAAACACAGCAACATTATATTTTTAATTTCATCACAAAATAACAAAGGTCAGCTTCAGTGTGTAGTGTGAGTGGAGTATAGAGCAAATAGCGAGTGTTGCCACAGCACCTTGTGTAATCTCCAGTATTCTGCCCCAGAACACTGAAATCAAAGACTCCGTTGTTTGAGATATCTGTTGCTAAGCAACCTACTCTTGACCATAATGTTTGTCAGCACAATGTTATGTCATCAGCCATGGTTGCTGGGGACATTTGTGCACTCCTGATTGAACATAAAAATATTATGTAAAACAGGGTCATAATTTTAAAGAAACGCTGCGTAAATCCAGCGGTGGAAGGGTTAATCTCCACAGCCGGCTTCTGTATTAGGCATGATGGGTCTTCTTTCAACTATGAGAAGCTAAGATTCACAACTGTCTGCACATCTGCATGATGGACGTCTGCTTTCTGGCTTCTATTTGTTTTTGTTACAATTGATGGTCATGATGAGTGTTCTCTGGATTCATGATGGATCTTCGTAGCCTTGTATTCAGTCTCTGTCTCCTAACATCGGAATCCTGGACCAGCTTGAGTAACCTCTGAGTGTCGACTTGAGCATCTTTGCTCTGATCGATACTTCAGTTAATACAGCCAGTATATTGACTGTGCAGCCAGTTATCTCTCCTCTACTGACTATGCAGCCAGTTCTCTCTCCTCTACTGACTGTGAAGCCAGCTATTGACAATGCAGCTAATTCTCTCTCTACTGACTATGCAGCCAGTTCTCTCTTCCTCTATTGACAATGCAGATAAATCTCTCTCCTCTACTGACTGTGCATCTCTCTTTTTCTGTTGACAATGCAACTAATTCTCTCTCTTGGACGACTACGTGTCAACCTTTCCTTTTAATGTCGTTTGCAAGCCCATCTTATCATAGGCGGGTGATCCAATCATGCTTGAAGGTATGCTGTATAATCAGATTCATAGCGGAAGACAAACAAACTCTCCAGTGAAGGCTCACTTCGCTTGCCAATTAACAGTTATAAGAGAGCACATGCCTATTAGATTACAATGGACTGGAAAGGCGTACCCACGTAGACCATTTAAAATCATATACATGGACCAATATCATACGAGTACTGATTTTTAACGCTCAATGGTCATCTAACTGGTTGTGGACTACGTGGGTACACTCTTGTTTCCTTCCTATATTTTGTTGTTGTTGTTATTGTTGTTTTATAGTTCAGCATTATTGTGAGCCAGGCTGCAGCAAACCAACAAGCAGTGATGAGCCACTCCTAATAAAACACATTAATTACCTAAATTGTCATACACTCCACAAGCCAGCACATGCCAGACCTTGTTGTTTTGTTATTGGAGTCAGCCAGGGATCAGCTACAGCCTCCTTCAAGGACTTGGCGACAGTTGCATGGGAGAACTCCAGAACTAACCCAACACAGCAGATGTCGAGGCATGTTTGGGGGAATGGATTCTAATTAGAAAACAGCGCGTGAGCTAGCTCGATTGCATCGTCAACACCTTTTTTTGTTCCACAATTGAGAAACAGGTAAGTTTCTGCGTGGCACTGGACCGTGTGGAGTGTGGAGTCTTCTGGTACGAAACATTATTTTGGATGGACCTATTGTACGCAAGTTATGCGAGAGGAAAGAGCAAGCAAGATAGGGACATGGGAACATGAGATCCCTGAAGATGAGCTTCAAGGTTTCTTTGACACTTTGTTGTTGTTGTTGTTGCTGCTTGCACTGCTAGTTTACTACCTTAGAAAAGGATTCAAGCCTTTTCAAGCTAATGGCAGCTGAGACCATCACTTAGGCAGCGAGGAAACTGTCGCGAGTTTTAGCTGAGCTGCTTTTGTTGTGTTGTTGTTTTGGGGGGAGGGGGGGGGGGGAAAGGGTTACCTTCCACCATTTTGAAAATACAGCTCCTGCCTCCCTGATGGAGTTGGCCAGTGTGAGCTTATAAGAGAGCATGTGCTTATAGCAGAGTTGACCCGTGTGAGCATGTGCTTATTGCTTATAAACCAGAGTTGGCCAGTGTGAGCTTATAAGAGAGCATGTACTGAATCATTTAACCAGAATCAAATAGCTAACGTATGTTTGTAATTCTGTGTTGATTGGCTGTTGCAGGCACTAAACTACCTCGCCCAAGTACCATCCAACCGGCCTCTGATGAAGAATGAAGTTGGTCTGCTCATTAGCCTCAGACGGATGATCAATAGGTACTATATAATGGGTACGGTTATTAGCAGGTCACCTCATGAGGAAAGGAAAGTTGTTGATGCTTTGTGTAATAACTTGCAAGCAGTCAGCAGTTGTGTGGTGTGTGTGTGTGTATTGCTGAGGTGTGTGTGCATATTGTGAGGTGTGTGTGCATATTGTGAGGTGTGTGTGCATATTGTGAGGTGTGTGCATATTGTGAGGTGTGTGTGTATATTGTGAGGTGTGTGTGCATATTGTGAGGTGTGTGTGCATATTGTGAGGTGTGTGTGCATATTGTGAGGTGTGTGTACATATTGTGAGGTGTGTGTGCATATTGTGAGGTGTGTGCATATTGTGAGGTGTGTGTGTATATTGTGAGGTGTGTGTGTATATTGTGAGGTGTGTGTGCATATTGTGAGGTGTGTGCATATTGCTGAGGTGTGTGTGCATATTGTGAGGTGTGTGTGTATATTGTGAGGTGTGTGCATATTGTGAGGTGTGTGCATATTGCTGAGGTGTGTGTGTATATTGTGAGGTGTGTGCATATTGTGAGGTGTGTGCATATTGCTGAGGTGTGTGTGCATATTGTGAGGTGTGTGTGCATATTGTGAGGTGTGTGTACATATTGTGAGGTGTGTGTGCATATTGTGAGGTGTGTGTGCATATTGTGAGGTGTGTGTATATTGTGAGGTGTGTGTATATTGTGAGGTGTGTGTATATTGTGAGGTGTGTGTGCATATTGTGAGGTGTGTGTGCATATTGCTGAGGTGTGTGCATATTGTGAGGTGTGTGTGCATATTGTGAGGTGTGTGTATATTGCTGAGGTGTGTGCATATTGTGAGGTGTGTGTGCATATTGTGAGGTGTGTGTATATTGTGAGGTGTATGTGCATATTGTGAGGTGTGTGTGTATATTGTGAGGTGTGTGTGCATATTGTGAGGTGTGTGTGCATATTGTGAGGTGTGTGTGCATATTGTGAGGTGTGTGTGCATATTGTGAGGTGTGTGTGCATATTGTGAGGTGTGTGTGCATATTGTGAGGTGTGTGTGCATATTGTGAGGTGTGTGTGCATATTGTGAGGTGTGTGCATATTGTGAGGTGTGTGCATATTGCTGAGGTGTGTGTGTATATTGTGAGGTGTGTGCATATTGTGAGGTGTGTGCATATTGCTGAGGTGTGTGTGCATATTGTGAGGTGTGTGTGCATATTGTGAGGTGTGTGTGCATATTGTGAGGTTGTGTGTATATTGTGAGGTGTGTGTGCATATTGTGAGGTGTGTGCATATTGTGAGGTGTGTGCATATTGTGAGGTGTGTGCATATTGTGAGGTGTGTGTGCATATTGTGAGGTGTGTGTATATTATTGTGAGGTGTGTGTGCATATTGTGAGGTGTGTGTGCATATTGTGAGGTGTGTGTGCATATTGTGAGGTGTGTGTGCATATTGTGAGGTGTGTGTGCATATTGTGAGGTGTGTGTGTATATTGTGAGGTGTGTGTACATATTGTGAGGTGTGTGTGCATATTGTGAGGTGTGTGTACATATTGCTGAGGTGTGTGTATGTGGATGTAGATTGTATTTTAAGGCACAAGTTTGTTCTGGTTAAAGTAGACAACAACTCTATGGGGACACACACTGGACCAACACCACACTAGGTTGAAGTAGGTTGACAATATCTCTATGAGGACACCTGCTGGACCAACTGATACCACTCAGTTCAGGCAGGTTTAAGTAGGTTGACAATAGCTACACACTGGACCAACACCACACTGGTTTGAGGCAGGTTGAAATAGATTGATGGGGACAGTGGACCAACAACACACTGGTTTGAGGCAGGTTGAAATAGATTGACAACAGCTCTATGGGGACACCCACTGGATTAATGATATCACTCAGTTCAGGCAGATTGAAGTAGGTTGACAATAGCTCTGTATGTGACAGACACAACCTCACTGGGTTGAGACAGGTTGAAGTAGGTTTACAAATTGGCTCTATAGGGACACACACTGGATCAACATCACACTGGGCTCAAATAGGTCGACGATTTAGTTCTACAGGGTCGCACAATGTGTCAGACATGCCGGGGGGGGGGGGGGGGGGGGGGGGGAGAGAATTCATCACCGCTAGCACTGAACTTCAAATGCTCCCCAAACGACAATCTCACATTAGCACGGGCTATTATTGTTTGTAAGAGTCGTCCTTGTTGGCTAAGCACACTCTCAAAGGTGTCATCCCCTTGGGGACCGTGTGCATAACAGTCAAGGAAGCTTGGGCCTTCAAATGGGAAACAAGGCTGCATTTAGGATTGAGTTGAGGGGGGGGGGGGGCGAAAGATCAGCAAGGCCCCCCCCTTTTCGCCTCCCCCTAATTGCAACCCTGGGAAAGGTGGATGGATCTGAAGCTGGAGAACTCCACAACCCCTAAAATGTCATAAAATAATTATGTCAGCAATCATAGAAATTACTCACCAGCCAGCTGACGCCATTTGGGACGATCCATTTGCCTCACAGTAATGATGAACAGAACGGATGAGCAATAGTTAGCTAAGATTATTGTGCTGCACCAATAAGAATTGAATTTTATAGCGAGTGGCCTGGATCCCCTACCAAAGAATGTGCATTCCTCCTGTCCAAAGGCCTGTCCACACTTGGTCAAAATGGAAGCACATGGGATGCATATCAGCTCCTGGCTTTTGCTTCATCAACCTGGATTTGTGTGTTGGTTGTGTCCACACCAACTCCATTGCTTCTCCCTCCTGGTGGTGAGTTACTTACAGACCTGAAGCAAGTGCTGCAAGAGAGAAAGAGGGAAAGGCCAAGGAGAAGGCATCATTGAAAGATGACCTTGCACAACAAACTCCACAAGAAACACATCAGGAGAAAAGTAGTTGCAGCCTGGTCAAGATCTAAAGCTAGCTTGCTTCGTTTCTAAACACCTTTGTGTGTGTAGGGTGTGTGTGTGTGTGTGTGTGTGTGTGTGTGTGTGTGTGTGTGTAGGGTGTGTGTGTGTGTGCAATATTGAGCCTAGCTATGCTGACTCAGCGACTGCTGCACATTATTGCAGATGGATATCAGTGGCTTACACTTCATCTCCTCTCTGCAAGAAATTTTTAGGATTGCAGGGCACTGGCTGGCGGTTTGGTGTGTCACTGTCGTACACTCTTGGGCACCACTGTCACTAGGATTCTCATGCTGCTAGATTTCAACACCAATCATGATGTGCAAGTCACACTGTGTATTAAAACACTGTCTGGCCATGCACCAAGAGTTAGTCCAGCATTATGGTTGGAGTTAGCATCCAGGTCAGAGCCAGTGGTCTGCCTAGGACGAAGATCAGTGTGAGGGACAATCTTCGGGGTCGGGTCAGGGTTAGAACCTGTCTTATAGATTCAGGTCGGTGTTAGGTTCAGTATTAGAGTGGGGTTAGGTTCAGGATTAGTGTTAGAGGTATGGTTCGGGTCTGGATTTGGAGCATGTTAGTGTCAATGTTAGGGTTAGGGAGAGTTATAACTGTATGGTTGGGTTTAAGGTCAGGATTAGGGAGAGTGTTAGGGTCAGTATTAGGGTTAGGTTCTTTGTCATTGTTATGGCCAGGGGCGGCATGAGGGTCAGGGTTAAGGGCTTAGTTAGGGTTAGGACCTGTGTTAAGGTTAGCTTCTTTGTTATTGTTAAAGCCAGGGGCAGCATGCGGGTCAGGGTTATGGACTTAAAGTTAGGGTTGGGACCTGTGTTAGTGTTAGGGTTAGAGACAGGGTTAGTTTAGGTTCAGGGTTGGGATTATGGCTGCTTGTGAGGTCCTCCTAGATGTTTCCCCGACATTCCTGGACAAGACTCCCACATCACCATGTGGTAGGTGGACACAAAGGCATGTGCAATGAGATTTCACAGTTATTGTTCTCTCGTCGTATGTTCTGTGAAAAACAAGTCATTCACAAAGTTTGTCTAGTAGGTCTTGTACGTCACTGTTTGGCGGAGCAGGTTTGCCATTGTGTGTCAGCTGTCATGTGGGTGTGGTGTGTTGGGTGTGGTGTGTTTTGAAGGACGAGCTGGTACTGCCAGCAAGTTCGTGCGAGTCCATCAGATGATGATGTCATTTTTATTCTTGTGTTGCTTTTAAAAACACAGACAAGGGACAGCAGTTGAAGTCAAAATGGCCGCTCAGAACCTCTACGATCTGCTCATCCCTCCGACAGGTTCATCTAGGTGTGTGCACCATATATATACATGTGGTAGCATGCAAGGACTTGTCTCTATGTACTGTATTTCCTCGATTAGACTCATGCCCCTGATTAGAACTCGCCCTTATAGAACTCGTCCTTGATTAGAACTCGCCCTTAATTAGAACTTGCCCTTGATTAGAACTTGCCCTTGATTAGAACTCGCCCTTGATTAGAACCTGCCCTTGATTAGAACTTGCCCTTGATTAGAACCCACCCTTGATTAGAACCCGCCCTTGATTAGAACTCGCCCTTGATTAGAACCCACCCTTGATTAGAACTCATTGATTAGAACTCATTGATTAGAACTTGCCCTTGATTAGAACTCACCCTTGATTAGAACTCGCCCTTGATTAGAACTCCCTTGATTAGAACTCGCCCTTGATTAGACTCATGCCCTTGGTTAGAACCCGCCCTTGATTAGAACTCACCCTTGATTAGAACCCGCCCTTGATTAGAACCCGCCCTTGATTAGAACTCATTGATTAGAACTCGCCCTTGATTAGAACTCACCCTTGATTAGAACCTGCCCTTGGTTAGAACTCGCCTTGATTAGAACTCGCCCTTGATTAGAACCTGCCCTTGATTAGAACTCGCCCTTGATTAGAACTCGCCCTTGATTAGAACTCGCCCTTGATAAGACAGCGCACCAGTAGGAAATATGAAAGCTCCAGAGAAAATGCTCTGTCCGGAGTAGGTGGAGGAAGCTTGGCAACTACTACTGAAGTGATAACCAAGTCCTCCAAAGGTTGCGGCATTTCAGATAGGTCACATGACGACAACGTTCACTGTTTAAAGCCCGGGAAAGTAGCAGAAAGTGTTGCAGGAAATATCGGCAGCGTGACTGTGTAAGCGACAGAGCAGACTGTGTCGAAGATGCAACTAGAATAGAGGACGATGGCTCGAGCATGAACACGGCTATTATCAATAATTACCACTTGTTTGAGCGGTGATCATTGCATGCCGTGTAGTCATGTTCAAATAATAGAACACCCCCTCGACAGTACGCACAACTGGCAGCTCATGAAATGAATAGAACGTGCTGTCCTAATCGAGGAGATACTGGTTGTGCACACACGTATTAGTTGCGATCATGTGTTAATTGATGTTGATTTCCCTCTCTCCCTTTATCTCATCTCTGTGCCTCGTCCTTCCCTTGCTGTTTCTAGAATGTTACAGTCACGCTCTGCAAGAGGAAACTCATTTCTTGGCTCTGCCAACAAGAAGGCAAGAGTGGTCACTCTCAGGATCGAAGGAATGAATGACATGGTAATAGCCCTGGCTGGATTGTGCCCTCCCTTCTTCCTTCCTCTGTCTCTCTCTCTCTCTTATGCCTCCCTCCTTTTGCTTCTCTTTAATCCCTTCTTCCTCTGTCTCTCTCTCTTATGCCTCCCTCCTTTTGCTTCTCTTTAATCCCTTCTTCCTCTGTCTCTCTCTCTTATGCCTCCCTCCTTTTGCTTCTCTTTAATCCCTTCTTCCTCTGTCTCTCTCTCTTATGCCTCCCTCCTTTTGCTTCTCTTTAATCCCTTCTTCCTCTGTCTCTCTCTCTCTTATGCCTCCCTCCTTTTGCTTCTCTTTAATCCCTTCTTCCTCTGCCGCCTCGCTCGACTTCCCTTTCCTCTCTTTACTTCCTCTTCCTCTTATATGCTCCGTTCTTCGTTTTTCTTTCTCCAATTGTCAACCCCGCCTCCCCCCCACCCCTCCTTCTCTTTCTTCTTCCCCTTTTCATTTGCTTGACATTCTTTGCATTTCTCCTATTCTCTCTCTCGTCTCCATCCATCCCCCCCATCTTCATCTCGTTTTGTAGGATTCTCGTAAGCTTGCGGAGGAGAAGCTGTTGGAAGTAAAAGGAGTGACCAGCTTCACCTTCAACATTGCCACCCAGAGGTGTTACCTCCGAGTCAGACACGATCTAAAGGCCGAGGTTCTCTGTCAGGCCATCTCCTCCACACAATGCCTTGAAGCACAGCAGGTGGTCAAGAATGAGAATGGGGAAGAGGTGGGTTGTCATTTCCATTTCATTCCACTCTGTGTGTGTGTGAGTGTATTTTAAAGTGTCTACAACCGGTGTGTGTGTGTGTGTGTGCGTGCATGCTTCAGGTTCTCCTTTCGTTTGGTTCTACTCCGAAAGCATCTCTGCAAGATGAGAAAGAGAACAAGCCTGTCAAGGTACATATTATATGTTCACACAACTTTCTTCTTCCTGATCAGTGATCTTGCCCAGGCTAGGCTAGAGCTATAGGGCTAGGCCCTGTTGCTAGAGCTGTAGGGCTAAGTATCTAGGTCTACATATATATGACTGCAGCTATAGGGCTCGGGCTATAGAACTAGGGATAGAGCTATATGGCTAGGGTTCTAGGGCTAAGTATGGGGCTACATATATTTGATTGCAGCTATAGGGCTCGGGTTATAGAACTAGGGATAGGGCTATATGGCTATGGAGCTAAGTATGGGGCTACATGTATATAAAACCCGGGTAAAATAGGGGTAAAACTGGGCGAAATACAGGTTTTACCCACTGGGTTGGGTTAAATAGGTTTTACCCGGGTAAAATGCAAACACTGTATAGCCGCAGTCATATACATGTAACCCCATACTTAGCTCCATAGCCATATAGCTCTAGCCCTAGTCCTATAGCCGCAGTTACCCAGGTGATATAAAACACTTATTTGTAGCCCTGTCACAGCCCTGTCCCAGAGCCACAAGTGTCTGGGTGGTGGTGGACACCAGGGCTATTTAAAAGGCAAGCAAATACCACAGGTCATCATCACTGCTTACAGTTTAGTAAGTGTACTGCAATTACAAAAATTAGAAAGCCCAGAAACTCGTCTTCTGCCACAGCCTGACAGGCTCCTGCGAGGACCTCAGGAGATTGACTATTAAATCTGTTTAACTTGCATATCAATTGGACTTTAATCCCATGAATCTCGTTTAAATATTTAAATAAATCATATATATACTCTAGTAGACAACCTTGTCACTTGGTAAATAAATGCCGAGTGAAACACAGCTCCTGTTTTTGTCTAGTTCTTTACAGTTGCCATTTATTGAATGTCTTACTTCCTGATTACAGAGTTAATTTCTTATAATATCTTTACGGTTTATAATAAATCTATTGGTCTATTATTTTATCCTGGGTTGTATCCATGCTTGAGTAAAACCTGGGTAAAACCCGGGTAAAAGGTATTTAACCCAACCCGGGTTACACCCAAGCCCTGGGTAAAACCTGCGAACTCTGCGGCTATAGGGTATAGAACTAGGAAGAGAGCTATATGGTTATGACTATAGGGCTAAGTATGGGGCTACAAATATATAACTACAGCTATATAGGGCTAGGGCTATAGAACTAGGGATAGATTATGGCTACATGGCTATAGGGCTACATAAGTATGGGGCTACATGTATATGACTGCAATTATAGGACTAGGGCTATAGAACTAGGGATAGAGCTACAGAATATGGCTAGGGCATGTCTGCGGCTATAGGCTGGGGCTACTGTATATGGCTAAGGCTAATAAGATTGGCAGGCAAAAGCTTTGGGTATCCATAAATGCTCCTGGGATTGTCTGCGGTGCCACACATGGAGCCACTCCGTCTTTTGTGTGACTCCCTGAATTCTTATTTACAAAAAGCACCTCTGCTGTCTTCTCTGTGTTTGCCAGCACCAGCATGGCGTGTCGTCCTTTGATGCTGGCATACGAATGTGCTGTTTTATTGCAACCCTGTGTCAGCTGTGGTTTGTGTGCACGATGCACCAGCTGCTTCATTGAGCCAACCCTTGTTTGCTGTACGTGCAGACCTGGCCGCAGCTGCACTACAAGGCACTGAGAGAGAGAGAGAGGAACGGGAATCAGACTGGACTCTGCAGCGTCAGAACGAAGTGGCAATCTAACACCGTCACAGATGAACTGGATCCAGCACTGGATGTCCAGTTATTGCCCACCTAACTAACCCTACTTCCCCTGAACATCCTGGGGTTTACTAACCCTGAACATCCTGTGGTTTACTAACTTTACTAACCCTGAACATCCTGGGGTTTACTAACCCTGAACATCCTGGGGTTTACTAACCTGCTAATCCTGAACATCCTGGGGTTTACTGACCCTACTAACCCTGAACATCCTGGGGTTTACTAACCTACTAACCCTGAACATCCTGGGGTTTACTAACCCTACTAACCCTGAACATCCTGGGGTTTACTAACCCTACGGAGTACTAACCCTGATCATCCTGGGGTTTACTAACCTACTAACCCTGAACATTCTGGGGTTAACTAATTCATCTAACCTGAACATCTAACCCTACTAATCCTGAACGTCCTGGGGTCATTCGGATCCCTAGCCCTACTCCAGCCCTACAGTTGCAGCCACCAAGAATGCCATACCAACAACTACCTTAGCTCTGGCCTAGTCTCGCGGGTCAGAGATATAGTTCAATGTCTGTCTCTCTGGTGATCCTAGCCTGGTTTCCGTGTGCCAATGGACTGTGCTGTGGTGTCTGAAGCTCGCACATGTCCAAGTGTGATTCACGTGGCCAAGATGAAATATCTGGCGAGGAACTGGTCACTCGCAAACTATTATATTGACAGTGACCAATAGGATTTCTGTATCAATATCCCTTGTATATCTGCACATGAAAATCTAGCTTTTTGCTTACCTGTCTTGAGGTTTACTCACCTGTCCTGAGGTTTACTCACCTGTCCTGAGGTTTACTCACCTGTCCTGAGGTTTACTCACCTGTCCTGAGGTTTACTCACCTGTCCTGAGGTTTACTCACCTGTCCTGAGATTTACTCACCTGTCCTGAGATTTATTCACCTCCCCTGAGATTTAATTTACTCTCCTGACCTGAGGTTTACTCACCTGTCCTGAGGTTTACTCAACTGTCCTGAGATTTACTCACCTGTCCTGAGGTTTTACTCACTCGTCCTGAAGTTTACTCACCTGTTCTGAGGTTTCTAACCTGTCCTGAGGTTTCTAACCTGTCCTGAGATTTGTTCACCTCCCCTGAGATTTAATTTACTCACCTGACCTGTGATTTACTAACCTATCCTGAGATTTACTCAACTGTCCCGAGTTGACTAATATGTCCTGAAGTGTACTCACCTATGTTGGGTGTCCTAGTAAGAGTGGTGACCTGTGTTGACGAACTTGTGCTGAACATTGACTATACCTGATTGGGTTTATTAGTATGCTCATCACAAACTCTATATACTTTTTATAGAGCGTAATCAATGAGTGTACTCTCTCTTGTGACAGAGTAGTGAATGCACTCTCTCTTGTGGCAGAGTAGTGAGTGTACTCTCTCTTGTGACAGAGTAGTGAGTGTACTCTCTCTTGTGACAGAGTAGTGGGTGTACTCTCTCTTGTGGCAGAGTAGTGAGTGCACTCTCTATTGTGACAGAGTAGTGGGTGCTCTCTCTATTGTGACAGAGTAGTGAGTACACTCTCTCTCTTGTGGCAGAGTAGTGAGTGCACTCTCTCTTGTGGCAGAGTAGTGAGTACACTCTCTCTCTTGTGACAGAGTAGTGAGTGCTCTCTCTCTTGTGACAGAGTAGTGAGTGTATTCTCTCTCATGGAACTGAGAACACCAATAGTCTCCCAGAAATATTGGAAACCCGAGTAGTTCCACTGCCTTCACTCCGAACAGTGGCCAGTGCATAGGATGCTCGTGCTGAAGTAACAATGTCTACCAAACACTCTTGTGAACAAAGTGTTCATGGAGCAACCTGCACTCTGTGAGGTTAGCCTGTCCCCATCTGCTGCCCCTGGCTCAGCACACTGAGTGAGGTTAGCCTGTCCCCATCTGCTGCCCCTGGCCCAGCATACTGAGTGAGGTTAGCCTGTCCCCATCTGCTGCCCCTGGCCCAGCATACTGAGTGAGGTTAGCCTGTCCCCATCTGCTGCTCTGGCCCAGCATACTGGGTGAGGTTAGCCTGTCCCCATCTGCTGCCCCTGGCCCAGCATACTGAGTGAGGTTAGCCTGTTCCCATCTGCTGCCCCTGGCCCAGCATACTGAGTGAGGTTAGCCTGTCCCCATCTGCTGCTCTGGCCCAGCATACTGAGTGAGGTTGGCCTGTCCCCATCTGCTGCCACTGGCCCAGCATACTGAGTGAGGTTAGCCTGTCCCCATCTGCTGCCCCTGGCCCAGCATACTGAGTGAGGTAAGTCTGTCCCCATCTGCTGCTCTGGCCCAGCATACTGAGTGAGGTTAGCCTGTCCCCATCTGGTGTTCTGGCCCAGCATACTGAGTGAGGTTAGTCTGTCCCCATCTGCTGCTCTGGCCCAGCATACTGAGTGAGGTTAGCCTGTCCCCATCTGCTGCCCCTGGGTTAGCTCATCCCACCATCTGCTTCCCTAGCCCAGTGGTGTCAGGAAGCTTTGATGCCTTGCCTTGAAAAAGATGTAACTGATGTCTCCAGCAGCTGTTTGGTTTGCACGGGCTCAGCACGACCACGAACTGTATCTACCTGGAGTAGGCAGAGCGTATAATTAGGGGAAACTGGTTTTGCCCACTGGATTGCGAGTAGACTACTTGTGCGAGCTGCTAAGTCCCACAAGAACATCCCAGTCGAGTTGCATGTGCATCTATCTGCCTAACAACCAGAATACCCACTGATGGCCTACAGGATTCCCTGGCCCAGCTTGGCTGATGTGCAGGTAGTATACCTACTGATGGCCTACAGGATTCCCTGGCCCAGCTTGGCTGATGTGCAGGTGGTATACCTACTGATGGCCTACAGGATTCCCTGGCCCAGCTTGGCTGATGTGCAGGTGGTATACCTACTGATGGCCTACAGGATTCCCTGGCCCAGCTTGGCTGATGTGCAGGTAGTATACCTACTGATGGCCTACAGGATTCCCTGGCCCAGCTTGGCTGATGTGCAGGTAGTATACCTACTGATGGCCTACAGGATTCCCTGGACCAGCTTGGCTGATGTGCAGGTAGTATACCTACTGATGGACTACAGGATTCCCTGGCCCAGCTTGGCTGATGTGTGGCACAAGGAAATTCTCGTTGGGTATAAAAGGGCGTGGCATGGCAAAATGCAATTTTGCAAGTGATCGCAGCATGAATGGCCGCATGTGGGCTGGTCTGTTGTTTCTCTCACTAAAACAGCACATGGCTTGCTTGCAACATAATTGGGTGTGTGGTTAGGTGCCAGGGGAAGCTAGCCAAAGCCATGGAGTTGCACAGAAAGAAAAAGGGGAAAGAAATTAAGAAATAAAATAACAACAATGCGCATATCTTCCAAAAGTGGATTGTTTGCATGCTGCAGGTTGTGAGTTTGCTGCCTCCATGTTTGGTGGAGCTACCTCGAGTGTAATAGGTCTATATATAGTACGTGTATACACGTAAGCTGTGAGAATGGCCCAGACAAAATGCAGACAGGCTGAATGTTTGCATCTTGCCACTCTGGGGTGAAAGTGCATGTCACGGCAGCTCTTTTTATACACGGTGGGAAGCACCTCGGAATCGTCATGCACGTACGTGCTGAGGGTATATAAATCCAGCCCGACTATACAGTCCTATGCACATTAATTGTTACAGATGCTACAGGCATACATGCTTCAGTATGACCTGTTTGGTGTTGCAGGCTCATTCAGCAAAGCTCTTCCTGTCTAGACTAACTATGCTCTGCTCTTCCCTCCCCGTGTTATTGCAGGCTCTTCCTGTCTAGACTAACTTTACTCTGTCTAGACTAACTATGCTCTGTCCTTCCCTCCCCGTGTTATTGCAGGCTCTGCATGTCTAGACTAACTATACTCTGTCTAGACTAACTATACTCTGCTCTTCCCTCGTGTTATTGCAGGCTCTTCCTGTCTAGACTAACTTTACTCTGTCTAGACTAACTATGCTCTGTCTAGACTAACTATGCTCTGTCTAGACTAACTATGCTCTGTCTAGACTAACTATGCTGTGTCTAGACTAACTATGCTGTGTCTAGACTAAATATGCTGTCTAGACTAAATATGCTGTCTAGACTAACTATACTCTGTCTAGACTAACTATACTCTGTCTAGACTAACTATGCTGTCTAGACTAACTATACTCTGTCTAGACTAACTATACTGTCTAGGCTAACTATGCTGTCTAGACTAACTATGCTGTCTAGACTAACTATACTCTGTCTAGACTAACTATGCTCTGTCTAGACTAACTATGCTCTGTCTAGACTAACTGTGCTCTGTCTAGACTAACTATGCTCTGTCCTTCCCTCCCTGTGTAATTGCAGTTACCGGACTATTTGCCAGAACAGGACACAGACATGCAGGCCAGTGGCGATGGTGTAAGTTGCCCCCTGTTGACCTTAAATTTAAAAAAATACATGAAAGGAGGACTGCTGTGATGGTGGGGTGTTTGCAGGTGTTGGAGAAGAGTGGTGCAGTGGGGCAGAGTGGAGGGTGGTTTGGTGCTGTCAGCAACTTCATCAGCAGCTCTCTCTACTGGTGATATACCCTTACCTTCTCCTTCAGCATCACCATGCTCCTAGTCCTGCCCACAGAATGGAGTTCTATTACTGAATAAATAATTGCTCAAATTGTAATACAATTTTGAATCCCTTTCTCTCTCTCTTTCTCTTGCTCTCTCCTCTATATAACCAATAAACCAATAAATATCATTTCCATCTCAAATTTTTTTTATAATGTAATATACTCAAATTATATAAATGTACACACTGTTTCAAGGTTGTACGAAGGTTGTAAAAATGGACGATAATAATAATTATTTTGGAAACCAATGGGTTAGTGAAGTGAGTAGCTCATTCCTGCAACATGAGGGCCATTTGGTGCCGTTGGAGCTGTCCTTCGTCCATCCCCGCCCCTTCTTCCATCTGCGGAGCCTCGAGTCAAAAATAATGCTGAAAGTTCTGACAATTGCTTGTGATCGGCAGGTTGTCGAGGCAGATGACTCATTCCCTTTACAGCTGTTTTGGGTTGGGTTCCTGGCAAGGGCTCTGTCTCGACCTTCGTCATTGTCGCTCCCTTGGGCTTGGTGCACGGTGCTGGAATGGCGCATTGCGGAATGGAAGGGGGGTAGGAGGGAGGAGGGTGCAGAGGGAGTGGAGGAGGAAGAGCCGGAGGTTGTGTTTGTGACTGCTTGATGACATTCTCATACTGGACAAGATCCTGTGTGCTGCTCTTGGTTGCTGCAGGTGTGATGGATGATGTTGACAGTTCTTTTTTGAACATAAATGCCTTCTTCACCGCATTTGCCGTATCTGGAGCATCGTACAAATGAGGGTTCTCGAACCCCAAAGTGTTCTTTTCTGCATTTGGTCTGGCTCCTCCCAGACTTTTCCCACCGGAACTGACGGCAACGCCGACGTCTTGCTTCCCGAAGGCTTGCGTCGCTTTGGCCGTTCTCGTTCCCTTTGGCTGCTGTGATGACTCGGAGACCGGGACAGGGGGTCTTAAAGAAGGTTTAGAACCTGCACCGGCTGTCACAATTCCTCTTTTCTTAGCTCTGAATGAGCTGCATTTAGTGTGCGGAGAAGTCGCGGAGAAGGCATCCACAGGAACTGGAAGCTGGAGAGGAGTATATAGGCAAGGACTAATGCACTGAACAATGGGTAGATTTTGAGTTTAAATAGTCACTGATTTGCCAAGAAGGAAGATAAAGAATACAATCCAGGAATATTGCCCAGCACCCACCCTGACATACACACCCCATAATCTGGGAATATTGTCCCCCCGATATACACGCACCACAATCCAGTATATTGCCCCCCACCCCAACATACACACTACACAACAGGAATATTGCCCCCCACCCACCCTGACACCCCCCACAAATCTTCTGTAAATCGCTTCAAAAATAGAAGGCCAGATCATTTTTGTGCTTATAAAAATTGCTTATAAAAATCTATTAATGGCTTCATAATTTCCAATAATTTTGGCCTCAAAAAGATAGATCATTCCGTGTACTTTCCGATGCCTATATATATAGTGGTGTTGCAATCAAGCATGGTCTAATTACTTGCAGAGATCTAAAAAATAAAACTCAAACCACTCGACTATAAATCATCAACATGCCATTTATGCTTTACAGCGTATCCGGGTACCCACAGATACAGATTAGGTGAATACTACTCACAGATACAGTCTATCATCAGTACTGGCAGATTAGGTGACATACTGTCAGAGTACCCACAGATACAGTCTATCATCAGTACTGGCAGATTAGGTGACATACTGGCAGAGTACCCACAGATACAGTCTATCATCAGTACTGGCAGATTAGGTGGCATACTGGCAGAGTACTCACAGATACAGTCTATCATCAGTACTGGCAGATTAGGTGGCATACTGGCAGAGTACTCACAGATACAGTCTATCATCAGTACTGGCAGATTAGGTGACATACTGGCAGAGTACCCACAGATACAGTCTATCATCAGTACTGGCAGATTAGGTGACATACTGGCAGAGTACTCACAGATACAGTCTATCATCAGTACTGGCAGATTAGGTGACATACTGTCAGAGTACTCACAGATACAGTCTATCATCAGTACTGGCAGATTAGGTGACATACTGTCAGAGTACTCACAGATACAGTCTATCATCAGTACTGGCAGATTAGGTTACATACTGGCAGAGTACCCACAGATACAGTCTATCATCAGTACTGGTAGATTAGGTGACATACTGGCAGAGTACTCACAGATACAGTTTATCATCAGTACTGGCAGATTAGGTGGCATACTGGCAGAGTACTCACAGATACAGTCTATCATCAGTACTGGCAGATTAGGTGGCATACTGGCAGAGTACCCACAGATACAGTCTATCATCAGTACTGGCAGATTAGGTGGCATACTGGCAGAGTACTCACAGATACAGTTTATCATCAGTACTGGTAGATTAGGTGGCATACTGGCAGAGTACCCACAGATACAGTCTATCATCAGTACTGGCAGATTAGGTGGCATACTGGCAGAGTACCCACAGATACAGTCTATCATCAGTACTGGCAGATTAGGTGGCATACTGGCAGAGTACCCACAGATACAGTCTATCATCAGTACTGGCAGATTAGGTGGCATACTGGCAGAGTACTCACAGATACAGTTTATCATCAGTACTGGTAGATTAGGTGGCATACTGGCAGAGTACCCACAGATACAGTTTATCATCAGTACTGGCAGATTAGGTGACATACTGGCAGAGTACCCACAGATACAGTCTATCATCAGTACTGGCAGATTAGGTGGCATACTGGCAGAGTACTCACAGATACAGTCCATCATCAGTACTGGCAGATTAGGTGGCTACTGTCAGAGTACCCACAGATACAGTTTATCATCAGTACTGGCAGATTAGGTGACATACTGGCAGAGTACTCACAGATACAGTTTATCATCAGAACTGGCAGATTAGGTGACATACTGGCAGAGTACTCACAGATACAGCCTATCATCAGTACTGGCAGATTAGGTGACATACTGTCAGAGTACCCACAGATACAGTCTATCATCAGTACTGGCAGATTAGGTGGCATACTGGCAGAGTACCCACAGATACAGTTTATCATCAGTACTGGCAGATTAGGTGACATACTGGCAGAGTACTCACAGATACAGTCTTATCATCAGTACTGGCAGATTAGGTGACATACTGTCAGAGTACCCACAGATACAGTCTTATCATCAGTACTGGCAGATTAGGTGACATACTAGCAGAGTACCCACAGATACAGTCTATCATCAGTACTGGCAGATTAGGTGACATACTGGCAGAGTACCCACAAATACATCAGTACTGGTAGATTAGGTGACATACTGTCAGAGTACCCACAGATACAGTCTATCATCAGTACTGGCAGATTAGGTGGCATACTGGCAGAGTACCCACAGATACAGTCTATCATCAGTACTGGCAGATTAGGTGACATACTGTCAGAGTACCCACAGATACAGTCTATCATCAGTACTGGCAGATTAGGTGGCATACTGGCAGAGTACCCACAGATACAGTTTATCATCAGTACTGGCAGATTAGGTGGCATACTGGCAGAGTACCCACAGATACAGTCTTATCATCAGTACTGGTAGATTAGGTAACATACTGGCAGAGTACCCACAGATACAGTCTATCATCAGTACTGGCAGATTAGGTGACATACTGGCAGAGTACCCACAGATACAGTTTATCATCAGTACTGGCAGATTAGGTGGCATACTGGCAGATTAGGTGGCATACTGGCAGAGTACCCACAGATACAGTCTATCATCAGTACTGGCAGATTAGGTGACATACTGGCAGAGTACCCACAAATACAGTCTTATCATCAGTACTGGTAGATTAGGTGACATACTGGCAGAGTACCCACAGATACAGTCCATCATCAGTACTGGTAGATTAGGTGGCATACTGGCAGAGTACCCACAGATACAGTCTATCATCAGTACTGGCAGATTAGGTGACATACTGGCAGAGTACCCACAGATACAGTTTATCATCAGTACTGGCAGATTAGGTGGCATACTGGCAGATTAGGTGGCATACTGGCAGAGTACCCACAGATACAGTCTATCATCAGTACTGGCAGATTAGGTGACATACTGGCAGAGTACCCACAAATACAGTCTTATCATCAGTACTGGTAGATTAGGTGACATACTGGCAGAGTACCCACAGATACAGTCCATCATCAGTACTGGTAGATTAGGTGGCATACTGGCAGAGTACCCACAGATACAGTCCATCATCAGTACTGGCAGATTAGGTGACATACTGGCAGAGTACTCACAGATACAGTTTATCATCAGTATACTGGCAGATTAGGTGACTACTGTCAGAGTACCCACAGATACAGTTTATAATCAGTACTGGCAGATTAGGTGACATACTGGCAGAGTACCCACAGATACAGTCTATCATCAGTACTGGCAGATTAGGTGACATACTGGCAGAGTACTCACAGATACAGTCTATCATCAGTACTGGCAGATTAGGTGACATACTGGCAGAGTACCCACAGATACAGTTTATCATCAGTACTGGCAGATTAGGTGGCATACTGGCAGATTAGGTGGCATACTGTCAGAGTACCCACAGATACAGTCTATCATCAGTACTGGCAGATTAGGTGACATACTAGCAGAGTACCCACAGATACAGTCTATCATCAGTACTGGCAGATTAGGTGACATACTGGCAGAGTACTCACAGATACAGTCTATCATCAGTACTGGCAGATTAGGTGACATACTGGCAGAGTACCCACAGATACAGTTTATCATCAGTACTGGCAGATTAGGTGGCATACTGGCAGATTAGGTGGCATACTGTCAGAGTACCCACAGATACAGTCTATCATCAGTACTGGCAGATTAGGTGGCATACTGGCAGAGTACCCACAGATACAGTCTATCATCAGTATACTGGCAGATTAGGTCGTAATGAGAAAAGCAACCCCCAAAAACTGATCATTCATGAAAGAAAGAGCTTTCAGATGCTATGCACTCAAGGGGATGAATTTGAGTGACATGTCATCAAGGCACTTCTATGGGAAGCCATGTTATTCACGCTTCTTCTCGTCCATTTCCCCACCAGTACACAATGGAAACCACAGCATAACAAGTATCATAACTCAAGAATGGTGGACAATAATGAGCTGAAGCTTGAAACACTGTAACATTTTTAAAGAAAACCAGTCGGGTCCCAGACCGTTTACTGCACATCACATACCTGTGGCCTTGTACTGAGGGAATGCATGATGGGAGGAGAGGGCTTATTGGTCCTGTGGCTAGTGAACGCGACTGGAGTTAGCTCGCACCTAGATATGTCGTCCTCATATTCATCATCCATTTGGTTCATGTCTTCGTAACTGTCCAAGCTCCACGTGTCTTCGTCGTCTCCCTTCGGGATTTCCGGGACTTTCAATGTCGTTTGGTTTGGGTTGCTAAGCGACAACTTTAGCCGTGAAGTTAAACCGCTGCTCATGGATGAGTTGGTGATAATGGGCTTCTTCAAATTCTTTTTCTTTTCATTGGTTCCTGTGTTTGCAGCTTGAAGTTCCGGCTCTTCATCCTCATCAAAATTAGTCATGTCATAGACGGAGGGCATGGGTACTGCATCTGCCTCAGATATACACTCTTCTCCACAGTTAGAAGAAGGGCAAGCTCTGTCACAGTGCTGGGCACACACAGATGTCCACAAGGCAAGAAACAATTATTAATAATTGACTTGTCAAAAACAACCGAATTTACTAATGTAGACACTAACTTTTATTATATATAGATACATACTATATAGCAGGCACACCCAGCTCTGCCTGTATATATATATATATATATACTAATAGGGCCACCAGCTCTGCCTGTGTATATATATATATATATACTAGTAGGGCCACCCAGCTCTTCATGTTATATATACTAGTAGGGCCACCAGCTCTGCCTGTATAATATATATATATACTAGTAGGGCCACCCAGCTCTTCATGTTATATATACTAGTAGGGCCACCAGCTCTGCCTGTATAATATATATACTAGCAGGGCCACCAGCTCTGCCTGTATATATATATATATATACTAGTAGGGCCACCAGCTCTGCCTGTGTGTATATATATATATATACTAGTAGGGCCACCCAGCTCTGCCTGTGTGTATATATATATATACTAGTAGGGCCACCCAGCTCTGCCTGTGTGTATATATATATATACTAGTAGGGCCACCCAGCTCTGCCTGTGTGTATATATATATATACTAGTAGGGCCACCAGCTCTGCCTGTGTGTATATATATATATATACTAGTAGGGCCACCAGCTCTGCCTGTATATTATATATACTAGTAGGGCCACCCAGCTCTGCCTGTATAATATATATACTAGTAGGGCCACCAGCTCTGCCTGTATAATATATATACTAGTAGGGCCACCAGCTCTACCTGTATATTATATATACTTAGAAGGTAGTTTGCTGATGAAGGCTACAAATAGTGCTCAATGCTGTGTTAAAGCAGAGCTATTGAATAGTAGTAATAGAAAAGTACTGGGATGGCTAGTCCTAATAGTTTCATGCGAATGCAATCATCAGGGACAATGAGCAACTGAGGTGGCATGTGAGCATATATGAGGTGGGGTAGGCAAGTGGGGCGATGCAATTCCATGGATGGGATGGGTGTTGATGAATGTGACGATTCAAATGCTCTTGAGGAGAAACTTGTTCTTGTGCCTACACTTTGAAAGGAATTCTGATCGCTTGTTCAATGATGTTTGGCTGTCGGAGTAGATGATGTGGAATTTTTCAGCAATGCACAAGTTGCAACGTTTCGATATGGTGGAATACGATGCTGCTCTGTCGATAATGTCCCATTTTATGTTGTGTTGGGTCTTGCTGTCTTTAAGTTTCCATATGTATTTGGAGTGTTTCTCTTGTTTTCATGGTTGAAGGAGAACTTGTGGTTTGTGTAGCGTGCCTTGAAAGTTGTGAGCCCTATGTAGTGTTTTTCGTCTTGGTCGGTGGAGACAGAGGCTTTATAAACTATAGATGTGCCCATCCAACGGGCAATCTTTCTTATTTCGGCAGTAATGTTTTTGGTAAATTTTGATATGCTCTTGAACATTACTATTTCAATTCATTTCCCATTTCCTTACAACCTGGCCAGACTACATCAAAACTGGCAGTGCTCATTGTGAAAATGCATGTTTACAATGAAATATTGTGTCACCAGAAATTGGTAATGATTTTGAATGTCAAGGTGAATAATATTTTGCTGTACTAAACTTAATTTCCATCAAACACGTTTTTCGCACAAGATTTTCTTTAATCTGTAAAGGAACGCTTAAGCCACACCCAAAACACACCCATTTCTGGGACGGACCACCTCAAAACTGGCGGAGCCTCCCATGATATATAACTAGCAGGGCCACCCAGCTCTGCCTGTATATATATACATACTAGCAGGGCCACCAGCTCTCCCTGACAAAACAAAACTGACAAAGTATTGATCAAGCTACATATTGTTGTAGCTAGTCTATATGGCTGCCACACTAGGCAACATCTGTCAGTTGCACCCAGTAGCTGGGCTTGAAGCAGAGCCAAGGCACCCAGTAGCTGGGCTTCCCATGAGTCACAGCCAAGGCACCCAGTAGCTGGGCTTCCACTGAGTCAGAGCCAAGGCACCCAGTAGCTGGGCTTCCCATGAAGTAGAGCCAGTAGCTGGGCTTCCCATGAAGCAGAGCCTAGAAACTCTATCTATCTATCATGGCTACCCATTTTATTCCATTGAAGATGACCGTACCCTTTGTAAATTTCTCCCATTTCGGCAACTGCAGTACTTGAGTAGCGCTGAGGCAGCCTTGCTAGCAGCTGTTCGCATGAGGTCAGCTCTACTCCACCTTGTTGCATTATTTGTCTGTGCTATCATCAGGATCTTGAAAAGCGCATGTGCAGGTCTATCCCTAAACAAAATGGCCACTTATTAGCGTAAAAAGAATAAGAGCCACTTTCTTCATCCCAGAAAGCGTAATCACTTTCTAGGCAGTCCCCAAAGGTCACACAAAGTTTTGTCTGGACCGGACCCGAGTTTTTAAGGATGCACACACACACACACATGCAGCAACACACACACACACACACACACACATGCAGCAACACACACACACATGCAGCAACACACACACACACACACACACACATGCAGCAACACACACACACACACACACACATGCAGCAACACACACACACACACACACACACACATGCAGCCACACACACACACACACACACACACACACATGCAGCAACACACACACACACACACACACACATGCAGCAACACACACACACACATGCAGCAACACACACACACATGCAGCAACACACACACATGCAGCAACACACACACATGCAGCAACACACACACACACACACACACATGCAGCAACACACACACACACACATGCACATGCAGCAACACACACACACACACACACACACACACATGCAGCAACACACACACACACACACACACACATGCAGCAACACACACACACACACACACACATGCAGCCACACACACACACACACACACACACACACATGCAGCAACACACACACACACACACATGCAGCAACACACACACACACATGCACACACATGCAGCAACACACACACACACACACACACATGCAGCAACACACACACACACATGCACATGCAGCAACACACACACACACATGCAGCCACACACACACACACACACACACACACACACATGCAGCAACACGGATAGACATTTTGCACTTTATATATCGAGTGCTTACTTATTGGTGCTCATTGATGTGTTATAAGGTAAAGGGTCACCTTTATGTCTTTTTTGACTCTTTTTTGTTTTTGTTTTCGCAAATACACGCACACATACACACACAAAGGTTCAAGCACACACGCACAAGTGCACACCGATATCACAATTACCATCATTTCTATTTCTTTTACCTCCGCCAAGGTCATGTTTTCACCCAGTTTGTTCGTTTGTTTGTCTGTCTTAGAAACACACAAAAACTTACGGATGATTCACAACATTTATGGACAAGTTAGGCATCCATCAAGGACCAATCATTGGTGATACATGTTGCTAGACACCATCCATTAGATTTTGGTGGTGATACATGTTGCTAGACGCCATCCATTAGACTTTGATGGTGATACATGTTGCTAGACGCCATCCATTAGATTTTGGTGGTGATACATGTTGCTAGATGCCATCCATTAGATTTTGGTGGTGATACATGTTGCTAGACGCCATCCATTAGATTCTAGTGGTGATACATGTTGCTAGACACCATCCATTAGATTTTGGTGGTGACACATGTTGCTAGACACCATCCATTAGATTCTAGTGGTGATACATGTTGCTAGATACCATCCATTAGATTTTGATGGTGATACATGTTGCTAGACACCATCCATTAGATTTTGGTGGTGATACATGTTGCTAGATGCCATCCATTAGATTTTGGTGGTGATACATGTTGCTAGACGCCATCCATTAGATTTTGGTGGTGATACATGTTGCTAGATGCCATCCATTAGATTTTGGTAGTGATACATGTTGCTAGACGCCATCCAGTAGATTCTAGTGGTGATACATGTTGCTAGACACCATCCATTAGATTTTGGTGGTGACACATGTTGCTAGACGCCATCCATTAGATTTTGGTGGAGATACATGTTGCTAGATGCCATCCATTAGATTTTGGTGGTGATACATGTTGCTAGATGCCATCCATTAGATTTTGGTGGTGATACATGTTGCTAGACGCCATCCATTAGATTTTGGTGGTGATACATGTTGCTAGATGCCATCCATTAGATTTTGGTAGTGATACATGTTGCTAGACGCCATCCAGTAGATTCTAGTGGTGATACATGTTGCTAGACACCATCCATTAGATTTTGGTGGTGACACATGTTGCTAGACGCCATCCATTAGATTTTGGTGGAGATACATGTTGCTAGATGCCATCCATTAGATTTTGGTAGTGATACATGTTGCTAGATGCCATCCATTAGATTCTAGTGGTGATACATGTTGCTAGACGCCATCCATTAGATTTTGATGGTGATACATGTTGCTAGACACCATCCATTAGATTTTGATGGTGATACATGTTGCTAGACGCCATCCATTAGATTTTGATGGTGATACATGTTGCTAGATGCCATCCATTTGATTTTGATGGTGATACATGTTGCTAGACGCCATCCATTAGATTTTGGTGGTGACACATGTTGCTAGATGCCATCCATTAGATTTTGGTGGTGATACATGTTGCTAGACGCCATCCATTAGATTTTGATGGTGATACATGTTGCTAGACACCATCCATTAGATTTTGATGGTGACACATGTTGCTAGACACCATCCATTAGATTTTGATGGTGACACATGTTGCTAGACACCATCCATTAGATTTTGGTGGTGATACATGTTGCTAGACGCCATCCATTAGACTTTGATGGTGATACATGTTGCTAGACGCCATCCATTAGACTTTGATGGTGATACATGCTGCTAGACACCATCCATTAGATTTTGGTGGTGATACATGTTGCTAGACACCATCCATTAGATTTTGATGGTGATACATGTTGCTAGACACCACCCATTAGATTTTGGTGGTGACACATGTTGCTAGACACCATCCATTAGATTTTGGTGGTGATACATGTTGCTAGACGCCATCCATTAGATTTTGGTGGTGACACATGTTGCTAGATGCCATCCATTAGATTTTGGTGGTGACACATGTTGCTAGACGCCATCCATTAGATTTTGGTGGTGATACATGTTGCTAGACGCCATCCATTAGATTTTGGTGGTGATACATGTTGCTAGACGTCATCCATTAGATTTTGGTGGAGTTACATGTTGCTAGACGCCATCCATTAGATTTTGGTGGTGACACATGTTGCTAAACACCATCCATTAGATTTTGATGGTGACACATGTTGCTAGACGCCATCCATTAGACTTTGATGGTGATACATGTTGCTAGACGCCATCCATTAGACTTTGATGGTGATACATGTTGCTAGACACCATCCATTAGATTTTGGTGGTGACACATGTTGCTAGACACCATCCATTAGATTTTGGTGGTGACACATGTTGCTAGACACCATCCATTAGATTTTGGTGGTGACACATGTTGCTAGACACCATCCATTAGATTTTGATGGTGATACATGTTGCTAGACACCATCCATTAGATTTTGCTGGTGACACATGTTGCTAGATGCCATCCATTAGATTTTGGTGGTGACACATGTTGCTAGATGCCATCCATTAGATTTTGGTGGTGATACATGTTGCTAGACGTCATCCATTAGATTTTGATGGAGTTACATGTTGCTAGACGCCATCCATTAGATTTTGGTGGTGACACATGTTGCTAAACACCATCCATTAGATTTTGATGGTGAAACATGTTGCTAGACGCCATCCATTAGATTTTGATGGTGATACATGTTGCTAGACACCATCCATTAGATTTTGAAGGTGACACATGTTGCTAGACGCCATCCATTAGATTTTGATGGTGATACATGTTGCTAGACACCATCCATTAGATTTTGATGGTGACACATGTTGCTAGATGCCATCCATTAGATTTTCGTGGTGATACATGTTGCTAGACGCCATCCATTAGACTTTGATGGTGATACATGTTGCTAGACGCCATCCATTAGACTTTGATGGTGATACATGTTGCCTAGACACCATCCATTAGATTTTGGTGGTGACACATGTTGCTAGACACCATCCATTAGATTTTGGTGGTGATACATGTTGCTAGACACCATCCATTAGATTTTGATGGTGATACATGTTGCTAGACACCACCCATTAGATTTTGGTGGTGACACATGTTGCTAGACGCCATCTATTAGATTTTGGTGGTGACACATGTTGCTAGATGCCATCCATTAGATTTTGGTGGTGACACATGTTGCTAGATGCCATCCATTAGATTTTGGTGGTGATACATGTTGCTAGACGTCATCCATTAGATTTTGGTGGAGTTACATGTTGCTAGACGCCATCCATTAGATTTTGGTGGTGACACATGTTGCTAAACACCATCCATTAGATTTTGATGGTGACACATGTTGCTAGACACCATCCATTAGATTTTGATGGTGATACATGTTGCTAGACACCATCCATTAGATTTTGATGGTGACACATGTTGCTAGACACCATCCATTAGATTTTGATGGTGACACATGTTGCTAGACGCCATCCATTAGACTTTGATGGTGATACATGTTGCTAGACACCATCCATTAGATTTTGGTGGTGACACATGTTGCTAGCACCATCCATTAGATTTTGGTGGTGATACATGTTGGTAGACACCACCCATTAGATTTTGGTGGTGACACATGTTGCTAGACGCCATCCATTAGATTTTGGTGGTGACACATGTTGCTAGACACCATCCATTAGATTTTGGTGGTGATACATGTTGCTAGACGTCATCCATTAGATTTTGGTGGAGTTACATGTTGCTAGACGCCATCCATTAGATTTTGGTGGTGACACATGTTGCTAAACACCATCCATTAGATTTTGATGGTGAGACATGTTGCTAGACACCATCCATTAGATTTTGATGGTGTCACATGTTGCTAGACACCATCCATTAGATTTTGATGGTGACACATGTTGCTAGACGCCATCCATTAGACTTTGATGGTGATACATGTTGCTAGACACCATCCATTAGATTTTTGTGGTGACACATGTTGCTAGACACCATCCATTAGATTTTGGTGGTGATACATGTTGCTAGATGCCATCCATTAGATTTTGGTGGTGACACATGTTGCTAGACACCATCCATTAGATTTTGGTGGTGATACATGTTGCTAGACACCATCCATTAGATTTTGATGGTGATACATGTTGCTAGACGCCATCCATTAGATTTTGGTGGTGACACATGTTGCTAAACACCATCCATTAGATTTTGATGGTGACACATGTTGCTAGACGCCATCCATTAGATTTTGGTGGTGACACATGTTGCTAAACACCATCCATTAGATTTTGATGGTGACACATGTTGCTAGACGCCATCCATTAGATTTTGATGGTGACACATGTTGCTAGACACCATCCATTAGATTTTGGTGGTGATACCTGTTGCTAGACACCAACCATTAGATTTTGATGGTGATACATGTTGCTAGACGCCATCCATTTGATTTTGATGGTGACACATGTTGCTAGACACCATCCATTAGATTTTGATGGTGATACCTGTTGCTAGACACCATCCATTAGATTTTGATGGTGATATATACATGTTGCTAGACACCATCCATTAGATTTTGATGGTGACACATGTTGCTAGACACCATCCATTAGATTTTGGTGGTGATACATGTTGCTAGACACCATCAATTAGATTTTGGTGGTGACACATGTTGCTAGACACCATCCATTAGATTTTGGTGGTGACACATGTTGATCCATTAGATTTTGGTGGTGACACATGTTGCTAGACACCATCCATTAGATTTTGGTGGTGACACATGTTGCTAGACACCATCCATTAGATTTTGGTGGTGACACATGTTGCTAGATGCCATCCATTAGATTTTGATGGTGACACATGTTGCTAGACACCATTAGATTTTGATGGTGACACATGTTGCTAGACACCATCCATTAGATTTTGGTGGTGACACATGTTGCTAGACACCATCCATTAGATTTTGGTGGTGACACATGTTGCTAGACACCATCCATTAGATTTTGATGGTGACACATGTTGCTAGACACCATCCATTAGATTTTGATGGTGATACATGTTGCTAGACGCCATCCATTAGATTTTGATGGTGACACATGTTGCTAGACGCCATCCATTAGATTTTGGTGGTGATACATGTTGCTAGATGCCATCCATTAGATTTTGATGGTGACACATGTTGCTAGATGCCATCCATTAGATTTTGATGGTGATTCATGTTGCTAGACACCATCCATTAGATTTTGATGGTGATACATGTTGCTAGACACCATCCATTAGATTTTGGTGGTGATACATGTTGCTAGATGCCATCCATTAGATTTTGGTGGTGATACATGTTGCTAGATGCCATCCATTAGATTTTGGTGGTGATACATGTTGATCCATTAGATTTTGATGGTGACACATGTTGCTAGATGCCACCATCGCCAGAAGTGATATAACACTCGGCATTGTAGGCCATTTTGTTAGGAATAACAAAATGGTAATAATACCCCCAACTAATGACAACAACAACAACTAATGACAACAACAACAACTAATGACAACAACAACTAATGTCAACAACAACAACTAAGGACAACAACAACAACTAATGACAACAACAACTAATGACAACAACAACTAATGACAACAACAACTAAGGACAACAGCAACAACTAATGACAACAACAACCAAGGACAACAGCAACAATTAATGACAACAACAACAACTAAGGACAACAGCAACAACAACAACAACTAATGACAACAACAACAACAACTAATGACGACAACAACAACAACTAAGGACAACAGCAACAACCATAACTGTGTATCTTACAGGCCCATCATCTTGGAAACTCTGTGTTTTCTTCTTGGATGACCATGGCTGCATCCTAACTCCTGTGCTGTGGCTGGGGCTAATGCCAGGCCGCTGCTGCCGTCTAGAGCCAAGCTCATTCATGATGTGAGATATCTCGGGAGTAGAGGTGGAGAGCTGCGTTTGACGCAAAGGTTGCAAAGGGTTCTTCTCCTTCGCATCATCGGATTGGCCCTGGCACTCACCTTTCACAATCATTTCTGAAAATGCATGTGTCGACACACACACACACATGCACACACACACACACACACACATGCACACACACACACACAGAGTGAGAGAGAGAGTAGTGAACATGCATTCCATAATGCATTAAATTATAGAAGTCTACATCACATAAGAGAGTCAGAATGGGGAAAAGGATATGACGTTCTTGTTGAGTTTATTCACTCGACGTTTCAACTGCCTGCTCTAGCCTTCCTTCATCAGGGGCATTGCATCCATATTATATTAACTGAGAGTCCGTTGATAGAAAAGGGGTGTGTCCTTACTCTAGAGCTCCATAATTCAACATGCTTCATAGTTCTCCATTTATATTGTTATTTAAAAACAGTTCTGGTCTGTGTGCTTTCTTTTGGTGCTAAAATTGCGGGTAAAGGGATTGCCACACTAGAATTACATGCCCTCAATCTGGGGGGACCCAACAAATTCGTGAAGTCCGCCAGATGCCATGGATTATAATTTGAACGGCTGAAACCGTGTGTGGGGTTCAGTGGTCCTACAAGCTCCAACAGGAGAACAACAGAACACTCTTAAGTGGCTCCCGAGTTGGGGGCACTCGGCCCTACCAGCAGCGTCCTTCAACATCAAGCCAGAGAGAGATACAAGGACATTGTGTGGTGGAGCACCTGCCACGCCATTTTCTTCCTGTCTTTTCATATGCATAATGTAAGTGTTTGTGCACATTTTCTACAGATGCCCACTTATGCATGGCTGGTCACCTGCTACACATGCCCACTTATGCACGGCTGGTCACCTGCTACACGCGCCCACTTATGCACGGCTGGGCACCTGCTACACACGCCCACTTATGCACGGCTGGTCACCTTCTACACATGCCCACTTATGCACGGCTGGTCACCTGCTACACGCGCCCACTTATGCACGGCTGGGCACCTGCTACACACGCCCACTTATGCACGGCTGGTCACCTGCTACACGCGCCCACTTATGCACGGCTGGGCACCTGCTACACACGCCCACTTATGCACGGCTGGTCACCTGCTACACGCGCCCACTTATGCACGGCTGGGCACCTGCTACACACGCCCACTTATGCACGGCTGGTCACCTTCTACACACGCCCACTTATGCACGGCTGGGCACCTGCTACACACGCCCACTTATGCACGGCTGGTCACCTTCTACACATGCCCACTTATGCACGGCTGGTCACCTGCTACACACGCCCACTTATGCACGGCTGGTCACCTGCTACACGCGCCCACTTATGCACGGCTGGGCACCTGCTACACACGCCCACTTATGCACGGCTGGTCACCTGCTACACGCGCCCACTTATGCACGGCTGGGCACCTGCTACACACGCCCACTTATGCACGGCTGGTCACCTTCTACACATGCCCACTTATGCACGGCTGGTCACCTGCTACACACGCCCACTTATGCACGGCTGGTCACCTGCTACACACGCCCACTTATGCACGGCTGGTCACCTGCTACACATGCCCACTTATGCACGGCTGGGCACCTGCTACACACGCCCACTTATGCACGGCTGGTCACCTGCTACACAATATGCTGGCTGGCGTGAATGAGGGATGTGTGTGTGAAATATGGCTCTGAGAAAGGAGAGTGTAGCTACGAAGCAGCTTTCCCTAAGATGGGAAACACGAGGGGAAGACACAGGGGGGGGGGGTTTGCAAGCCCTGCCCCCCCCCCCCCCCCCCTTTTTTGCTCCCGAATAACCATAACTGGCTTTACAAGTATGAACAAGAATGAATTGAATAAGTGATTATTGTTGGTGGTTGAGGTGAACACCAAGAAATGGCGCTGGTTCAACTGCAACTTGTTAAAACCACTTGTTAGAAAAGTGATCAAGTGATAACATAATTACAATGTATGATGATGGAATGACATGTGATCAAGTCACATGGCAGTTCAGACCGAATTCTTACTAGCTATGTGTACTAATTGAGGGGTCAATCCACTAGCTGTTTTGATATGATGTCTGGAATGTTTTGATATGATGTCTGGAATGTTTTGATATGATGTCTGGAACTGGCTCAAGAGGATGTAAGCAACTCAACTTGGGGAACATGTTTAAAAGGTAACTGAGTAGCTGAATCCTGATGACAATTTACTGTTTTATTTCTAAAATGTAGAACTCAAGAGTCTATTCAAGAACCATCTTCTAGTCAAGGACCACCTTTTCAGGAACCACCAAAGAAAAGAGTGTGCTCTGGCCCTGAACCTGAACTGAAACAATGTGAACACAGCATATCTACATCATCCAATGAACTAAGTAACATGGCAGATCACTGTACCGAAATTGTTGATCTCAGAATGATGATCATAGCGGCACAAGGTTCCTTGGATAATTTAATTTTAAGGCATCTAGCTGATGGTCTTCCTGATGCCTAAAAATTCCCAATACCTTACCTCACACTTGCTACCATCCCCATCTGAAGTGCTTTATTCTCATACATTTACCAAACAGGATAAAACTTGGAAAGTATCTTGGATCAATTCACATATACGGCCAGTAGCCAAATAAATTAGTGCATGTGTAATTAACGTGCGCGTGTAATTAACTAAAAATAAATAATTAACTTAAAAATAAAAATAAAATTTTAAAGGGCTAGGGCCATGCTTTCAGTTAATTATTTATTTTTCACACGCACTAATTTATTTGCCTACTGGCCGTATATGTGAATTGATCCAGTATCTTTTCAGCTTCGCTGGATTCAGCAATCCCCTGGCTATCGTACAGTAAAGTAGGAGGAATTTGTCAATACTGTGTTCTTTTTCCAGAACCACCTAATAGGCTCAGAGCTGGTGGTCAAGGTACAATACCTGGCATGTTAGTGCTATCCTCATATCAAAGGCCATACACAAAGGACTAGGTAAGGATGGAGTGCTTGTGCACCACGAGCAGAATGTTCTGCATCGTCATGCTGCAGAAAGCAGATCTTTTCAGGCTTAATTCTAGTAATCCTGACAGCGGAGTAGACAACAGTCTTATGAAAATGAGAGACAAACAAGCAGAGGAAGACAGAGAAATTCTTCACCAAATTGTATATGGTGTAGAATTTTTAGCAAAGCAAGGCTTGGCTTTCAGAGGCCATAGAGAGGACAAGGTGGATTTTGCAGATGCTTCTGCCAATAAAGGCAACTTTATAGCCACAATGCAACTCCTAGGGAAAGGAAAAGCTACTCTTCAGAAGCATCTTCTGTTTGCAAGTAAAAATGCTAAATACACTAGTAAAACAATCAAGACCAAATAATTCATGTGTATGCCTGCAAAGTAAGGGAGAGCTTAACTAAGGGGCTTAAACTCGAGAGTTTGCCATTCACCATCATAGAAGATGAGGTTACTGATCCTCACGCAAACCAAGAAATTCTAGCAGTGTGTTTGAGGTATGTGGATTTAAGTTCAGTGCAAGCCCCCAAGATCAGAGAATGCCTTATTAACCTCGCTAACATTGAGAGAGCAAATGCTTCAACAATAGCAAAGAAGATCTTAGAATCACTTTCACATTCCTCAATATCTTTGGATCCATGTAATATACGTGGCCAAGCTTATGATGGGGCTGCCCTTATGTCATCAGAGAGGGATAGTGTCCAAGCAGAGATTCTCGGTTCTACATCCATTGTTTTTTGCACTGTCTGAACCTTTCAATTGCAGCTTCATGCAAGGTTCAAGAAGTGAGAAACCTCATAGGCTTAATAAATCAGTCATATTTCTTTTTGAATAAAAGTCCTAAGCGACAAAGGTTTTTTTGAGCGAACACTGACAGTATATTTACCTCAATCTTCACATTCTAAGCTTCCTGGACTACGTAAGACACGTTGGGTGGAACACCACATATGCTTTGAAGTAGATGTATGAGTGCTTTATTATCATCTTAGATGCTTTTAATTTCACCTAATGATTATCCAGCTTTGCTTTCAGATGGTGAAAACTGGAATTGGGACAGGGAACAAAAGCGAAAGCTCAGGAGTTGCATTCATCACTTTCTTCTTTCCAATCAATAGTTACATTTTTAATAACAAAAAATGTCCTTGATGAGGTAAAAGTTTTAGCTACTAAACTTCAGAAAAGAGACCAAGATATTGTTGATGCATACAAGATGGTGGATAGTATCACTGAGAACATCAAGACAACCAGGAATAACGTTGACATGATTTTCAGCTCCTGGTATGATGAGATTCTTCAACTTGCAGACAGTATTGGAACTTCTGCATGTGTTGCGAGGAAGACTAGCTTACAGAGGAACCGAACCAATGTTCCCAGCGAGAACCCACGGAGCACTACAGAAGTTGCTATCCCACTTCTGGACTCTCTCCTTGCTTAGATGAGTGAAAGATTTTCGATGAACAGCATCATGTTCATGGTCTACTCAGTCTTCTACCCACAATTATTGTAGAAATGGATACACATTCCACTGA
This sequence comes from Cladorhizidae sp. MBARI D1340-BT2, assembly GCA_028752905.1. Lineage (NCBI taxonomy): Eukaryota > Metazoa > Porifera > Demospongiae > Poecilosclerida > Cladorhizidae > Cladorhizidae sp. MBARI D1340-BT2. The sequence goes on from JAQNBH010000013.1 coordinate 7,419,466, forward strand.
CATAATGTCGGCCAGGTTACTACTTTGGGAATGTGACCTTCTGTTTCCCAAGTCCCTTGGTAACGAGCTTAGGAGGTGGAGAAGTTTGTGGCAAAGCAAGGAAAGTGAACCACAATGTGGCCAGCTATCGGGTTCTTTAATTCCTGATAATTTGCTACTAGCTCTTGGAGCATGTGATAAGGATTCTATCCCTAACATTCATAGCCTTCTTGTTATTGCATGCACAATACCTATCACTAGTGATGAAGACGAGAGATCATTTTGTTTAATGAGGAGATTAAGACCTACTTGAGGTCTACAATTAATGAGGAACGTTTGTCAGATCTCTCGGTTATCGCAATGAATTTTGGTGAGAGAGTTCCTGTTGATGAAGTCTGTCAAGCATTTGTTCAGGCACATCCAAGGAGGCTCTTCGAACCTTCACTATTTGATAACTAGTCAACAATATAATTACATGTATGATCAATCACACAATAATATTGAAGTTTCCACAATAATTGAAGTTCAGATATGCATTACACAATTATGCCAAAACCACACCTTAAAGGGGTGTGTTCTAGGGTACGACTTAACAACCCCCCCTATTATAAATCCTAAATCTGCCCTGAACACATACTGCACATGCAGTAACAGCTCCAATAGTCCGGCTTTGGCCCGACCACTTCCAGTACCTTATTAATTTTATGGGTGTGATTAATTAGGAGGCACGTGCAAATTTTATGCCAGTTACGAATAGCACCCGCCAGTGAACGATCGTTTGCGTCGAGTGAAATCGTATCTGGATTCCTCCGTGTCACAAGAATGAGTGAGCAACAACTTGACGATGTCACCTGCTCACAAGAGGCCTCACAGACAAACTTACATTGTTTCCTTGATTAGAGCACACCCTTGAATAGAACACACCCTCTAATACTGAGCACAGCTGGGCAGTTCAAGAAATGAATAGGGCTGTGTAATTGAGGATGTGGACAATGACTTTGTAGGTAAAGGATGGCTATAGTATTTGGTTGATTTTGAAAACTTCTTCTGCAGTACTAAAATATTGTGTCGGCAACTGCATGTGCAATACTCGTGTTAACGTAAAGCCACACCCACTTCCTGGCCTGACCATCTTAAAATAGCCTGAGCCTCCTCAGAAAGTCACGTTTGGATTGGTAGGTCTGATATCCATTGCTGGGTCTCTGAGTCCAGCGTGGAGATAACCTCCCCTCCCCTTGGTGAGCACGGAGTGGGCGCGAGGGGACAATGCGGCCTCAAGTCTGTCCTTCACCACCATCACGTCACATGTTGGATTCTCTGCCGGCTTCCATCTCGCCATGCTCAAAGCAAATTACCCAACTCTTGCATGGATGCAATTCAACATTGTCCCAGTTGTTGGGGGAGGTCCGATCCTACAACGTTCAAGGAAGACAGAAACTTGCACGCGGTTCTCCTGCCTTCCAGGTTAGCTAATGCTGTCATTAAATCACCAGACACTAGGATTGAAGTCATCTCATCAGAATTATCAGAATACTGAAGGGGAGGCCACGAAGAAGCCAACAAGACCGGCAGACATTATGAGATTAGGAGTGAGGTGATCGTCAGGTGGCACTGTTGGCAGACATTACGAGATTAGGAGTGAGGTGATCGGCAGGTAGCGCTGTTGGCAGACATTATGAGATTAGGAGTGAGGTGATCGTCAGGTAGTCTGTTGACAGACATTATGAGATAGAAGTGAGGTGATCGTCAGGTAGTCTGTTGGCAGACATTATGAGATTAGGAGTGAGGTGATCGGCAAGTAGCGCTGTTGGCAGACATTATGAGATTAGGAGTGAGGTGATCGGCAGGTAGTGCTGTTGACAGATCACCTGACCACTGAATGAAGATCATGCAATAGTTTCAGTTTCACTTGTTCTGAATGTGTTCAGTGATGCTCATCATTAGCATAATCTCCTCTCTATTAACTATTCTTTCCTCTATATACCATCATTAGCATAATCTCCTCTCTATTAACTATTCTTTCCTCTATATACCACCATCATTAGCATAATCTCCTCTCTATTAACTATTCTTTCCTCTATATACTACCTTCATCTCCTGTCTATTTACTAAGCACTCGTTCTCTTTCCTCTATATACCACCATCACTAGTATAACCTCCTCTCTATTAACTATTATTTCCTCTATATACCACCATCATTAGCATAACCTCCTCTCTATTAACTAAGCACTCGTTCTCTTTCCTCTATATACCACCATCACTAGCATAACCTCCACTCTATTAACTATAAGCACTCTCCCTTTCCTCTATATACCAACTATGTAGTCTGCACATGGTGAAAGGTGTGCCACTCCATCGCTGCATTGAAGGATTAGTGGTCATCATCACCATCAGCGATCACTCGGAACCAAGCAGAGTTGTCCCCCTCTCCCCCCCCCCCCCCCCCCCCCCCCCCCCCCCCACCAAGTCCTTTCGAGCTTCTGCCCTCGTTGTCTCCAGTCAGGGGTTCATTTTCTGGCTGCACTGTTCCTCTGTCTTCACAGCTGCTGATGTTCCCTAATGTCTTCTTCCTGATTTGCGGCTGAGGACTTAAGAGTCGCTCTTCATCTGATCCTTTCCTCTTGACTTTATTGCCATGGGTGGCCCTACCAGGAGGGCGGAGTCCTGATGGCATCGCTCTTGGGGTTATTAAGGACAGCAAGGTGGCAACTCACAAGAGAGAAACTCAACTCTGACATTGTGAAAAATTGTGAAAAATGGAATGTCCAGGCAAGAATCAAACCCACGACCATGTGCACACCAGGTGACTGCTGGGACCAGACATGCCCTAATGGAACTCCAGCACCAGGTGACTGTTCTGTAGCTACTGGGAACCCACATGCCCTAATGGAACTCCAGTATCAGGTGACTCTTCTGTAGCTACTGGGAACCCACATGCCCTAATGGAACTCCAACCAGATGCTTGCTCTGCCCGCTGAGTTGCTGGGACCCACTGAGCGACTGGGAACCCACAAGCAACAAATTGGAACTCCAGCATGCATCTGTTCCTGGATAGCTACTAACTATGAAGCCCACCAGCTCCCACGCAGCAATTGCATTTCTTCGATAGTCAAACCTGCCAGTACCCACCAGCCCTCTCTATGAGGAAGCCTCAGCATGTCATGTGTGCTATAAATAGATACCAGCTGATGTCGCTAGTGCTGCTTATTTACACACCTAGACCATGTGCTATAAATAGATACCTGCTGATGTCATGTGTGCTACCTGCTGATGTCATGTGTGCTATAAATGTGTGCTATAAATAAATACCTGCCGATGTGGCTAGTGCTGCTTATTTACACACCTAGACCACGTGTTATAAATAGATACCTGCTGATGTCATGTGTGCTATAAATAGATACCTGCTGATGTGGCTAGTGAGTGCTGCTTATTTACACACCTAGACCATGTGCTATAAATAGATGCCTGCTGATGTCATGTGTGCTATAAATAAATACCTGCTGATGTGGCTAGTGCTGCTTATTTACACACCTAGACCACGTGCTATAAATAGATGCCCGCCGATGTCATGTGTGCTATAAATAAATACCTGCTGATGTGGCTAGTGCTGCTTATTTACACACCTAGACCATGTGTTTATAAATAGATACCTGCTGATGTCATGTGTGCTATAAATAGATACCTGCTGATGTGGCTAGTGAGTGCTGCTTATTTACACACCTAGACCATGTGCTATAAATAGATGCCTGCTGATGTCATGTGTGCTATAAATAAATACCTGCTGATGTGGCTAGTGCTGCTTATTTACACACCTAGACCATGTGTTTATAAATAGATACCTGCTGATGTGGCTAGTGAGTGCTGCTTATTTACACACCTAGACCATGTGCTATAAATAGATACCTGCTGATGTCATGTGTGCTATAAATAGATACCTGCTGATGTGGCTAGTGCTGCTTATTTACACACCTAGACCACGTGCTATAAATAGATGCCTGCCGATGTCATGTGTGCTATAAATAAATACCTGCTGATGTGGCTAGTGCTGCTTATTTACACACCTAGACCATGTGTTATAAATAGATACCTGCTGATGTCATGTGTGCTATAAATAGATACCTGCTGATGTGGCTAGTGCTGCTTATTTACACACCTAGACCATGTGCTATAAATAGATGCCTGCTGATGTCATGTGTGCTATAAATAGATACCTGCTGATGTGGCTAGTGCTGCTTATTTACACACCTAGACCATGTGTTTATAAATAGATACCTGCTGATGTCATGTGTGCTATAAATAGATACCTGCTGATGTGGCTAGTGAGTGCTGCTTATTTACACACCTAGACCATGTGCTATAAATAGATGCCTGCTGATGTCATGTGTGCTATAAATAAATACCTGCTGATGTGGCTAGTGCTGCTTATTTACACACCTAGACCACATGCTATAAATAGATGCCTGCTGATGTCATGTGTGCTATAAATAAATACCTGCTGATGTGGCTAGTGCTGCTTATTTACACACCTAGACCATGTGTTTATAAATAGATACCTGCTGATGTGGCTAGTGCTGCTTATTTACACACCTAGACCACGTGCTATAAATAGATGCCTGCCGATGTCATGTGTGCTATAAATAAATACCTGCTGATGTGGCTAGTGCTGCTTATTTACACACCTAGACCATGTGTTATAAATAGATACCTGCTGATGTCATGTGTGCTATAAATAGATACCTGCTGATGTGGCTAGTGCTGCTTATTTACACACCTAGACCATGTGTTATAAATAGATACCTGCTGATGTCATGTGTGCTATAAATAGATACCTGCTGATGTGGCTAGTGCTGCTTATTTAAACACCTAGACCAGACTTGTGAAGCTCTGAATCTCCATAATTGGGAAACACTCTTTTTACATGATTTTGACAAGTACCACGCCATTTTTGATTTTTTTGGCTGTTCATTTTGACCAGGCATTGGTCTAATAATCATAAACATAGTGTTGATTGGATGTGCTCTAAATGCCATGCCAAGTTCCCATGACATTGTCATCATGAATATTATCACAGCCTACATAACCAAACTACCAGTATGCATTTTAGCGAATACATGTGGCACTACCAGTATGCATATCATTATAGCGAATACATGTGGCACTACCAGTATGCATATCATTATAGCCTGCACACTAATACATGTGGCACTACCAGTATGCATATCATTATAGCCTGCACACTAATACATGTACCAGCATGCATATCATTATAACCTGCACACTAATACATGTGGCACTACCAGCAAGCATATCATTATAGCCTGCACACTAATACATGTGGCACTATCAGTATGCATATCATTATAGCCTGCACACTAATACATGTGGCACTACCAGTATGCATATCATTATAGCCTGTACACTAATACATGTGGCACTACCAGCATGCATATCATTATAGCCTGCACACTAATACATGTGGCACTACCAGTATGCATGTCATTATAGCCTGCACACTAATACATGTGGCACTACCAGCATGCATATCATTACAGCCTTACACTAATACATGTGGCACTACCAGTATGCATATCATTATAGCCTGCACACTAATACATGTGGCACTACCAGTATGCACATCATTATAGCCTGCACACTAATACATGTGGCACTACTAGTATGCATATCATTATAGCCTGCACACTAATACATGTGGCACTACCAGTATGCATGTCATTATAGCCTGCACACTAATACATGTGGCACTACAGTATGCATATCATTACAGCCTGCACACTAATACATGTGGCACTACCAGCATGCATATCATTATAGCCTGCACACTAATACATGTGGCACTACCAGTATGCATATCATTACAGCCTGACACTAATACATGTGGCACGACCAGTGTGCATATCATTACAGCCTTACACTAATACATGTGGCACTACCAGTATGCATATCATTACAGCCTTACACTAATACATGTGGCACTACCAGTATGCAATATCATTATAGTCTGCACACTAATACATGTGGCACTACTAGTATGCATATCATTATAGCCTGCACACTAATACATGTGGCACTACCAGTATGTATATCATTATAGCCTACACACTAATACATGTGGCACTACCAGTATGCATATCATTATAGCCTGCACACTAATACATGTGGCACTACCAGTATGCATATCATTATAGCCTGCACACTAATGCATGTGGCACTACCAGTATGCATATCATTATAGCCTGCACACTAATACATGTGGCACTACCAGCATGCATATCATTATAGCCTGCACACTAATACATGTGGCACTACCAGTATGCATATCATTATAGCCTGCACACTAATACATGTGGCACTACCAGTATGCATATCATTATAGCCTGCACACTAATACATGTGGCACTACCAGCATGCATATCATTATAGCCTGCACACTAATACATGTGGCACTACCAGTATGCATATCATTATAGCCTGCACACTAATACATGTGGCACTACCAGTATGCATATCATTATAGCCTGCACACTAATACATGTGGCACTACCAGTATGCATATCATTATAGCCTGCACACTAATACATGTGGCACTACCAGTATGTATATCATTATAGCCTGCACACCAATACATGTGGCACTACCAGTATGCATATCATTATAGCCTGCACACTAATACATGTGGCACTACCAGTATGCCTATCATTACAGCCTGCACACTAATACATGTGGCACTACCAGTATGCATATCATTATAGCCTGCACACTAATACATGTGGCACTACCAGCATGCACATCATTATAGCCTGCACACCCTGCACACTAATACATGTGGCACTACCAGTATGCATATCATTATAGCCTGCACACTAATACATGTGGCACTACCAGTATGCATATCATTATAGCCTGCACACTACTACATGTGGCACTACCAGTATGCATATCATTATAGCCTGCACACTAATACATGTGGCACTACCAGTATGCATATCATTATAGCCTGCACACTAATACATGTGGCACTACCAGTATGCATATCATTATAGCCTGCACACTAATACATGTGGCACTACCAGTATGCATATCATTATAGCCTGCACACTACTACATGTGGCACTACCAGTATGCATATCATTATAGCCTGCACACTAATACATGTGGCACTACCAGTATGCATATCATTATAGCCTGCACACTAATACATGTGGCACTACCAGTATGCATATCATTATAGCCTGCACACTAATACATGTGGCACTACCAGTATGCATATCATTATAGCCTGCACACTAATACATGTGGCACTACCATTATGCATATCATTATAGCCTACATGAGGCACTACCAGTATGCATATCATTACAGCCTGCACACTAATACATGTGGCACTACCAGCATGCATATCATTATAGCCTGCACACTAATACATGTGGCACTACCAGTATGCATATCATTATAGCCTACACACTAATACATGTGGCACTACCAGTATGCATATCATTATAGCCTGCACACTAATACATGTGGCACTACCAGTATGCATATCATTATAGCCTGCACACTAATACATGTGGCACTATCAGTATGCATATCATTATAGTCTGCACACTAATACATGTGGCACTACCAGTATGCATATCATTATAGCCTGCACACTAATACATGTGGCACTACCAGTATGCATATCATTATAGCCTGCACACTAATACATGTGGCACTACCAGTATGCCTATCATTATAGCCTGCACACTAATACATGTGGCACTACCAGTATGCACATCAGTATAGCCTGCACACTAATACATGTGGCACTACCAGTATGCATATCATTATAGCCTGCACACTAATACATGTGGCACTACCAGTATGTATATCATTATAGCCTGCACACTAATACATGTGGCACTACCAGTATGCATATCATTATAGCTAATACATGTGGCACTACCAGTATGCATATCATTATAGCCTACACACTAATACATGTGGCACTACCAGTATGCATATCATTATAGCCTACACACTAATACATGTGGCACTACCAGTATGCATATCATTATAGCCTGCACACTAATACATGTGGCACTATCAGTATGCATATCATTATAGTCTGCACACTAATACATGTGGCACTACCAGTATGCATATCATTATAGCCTGCACACTAATACATGTGGCACTACCAGTATGCATATCATTATAGCCTGCACACTAATACATGTGGCACTACCAGTATGCCTATCATTATAGCCTGCACACTAATACATGTGGCACTACCAGTATGCACATCAGTATAGCCTGCACACTAATACATGTGGCACTACCAGTATGCATATCATTATAGCCTGCACACTAATACATGTGGCACTACCAGTATGTATATCATTATAGCCTGCACACTAATACATGTGGCACTACCAGTATGCATATCATTATAGCCTGCACACTACTACATGTGGCACTACCAGTATGCATATCATTATAGCCTGCACACTAATACATGTGGCACTACCAGTATGCATATCATTATAGCCTGCACACTAATACATGTGGCACTACCAGTATGCATATCATTATAGCCTGCACACTAATACATGTGGCACTACCAGTATGCATATCATTATAGCCTGCACACTAATACATGTGGCACTACCAGTATGCATATCATTATAGCCTGCACACTACTACATGTGGCACTACCAGTATGCATATCATTACAGCCTGCACACTAATACATGTGGCACTACCAGCATGCATATCATTATAGCCTGCACACTAATACATGTGGCACTACCAGTATGTATATCATTATAGCCTGCCCACTAATACATGTGGCACTACCAGTATGCATATCATTATAGCTAATACATGTGGCACTACCAGTATGCATATCATTATAGCCTACACACTAATACATGTGGCACTACCAGTATGCATATCATTATAGCCTGCACACTAATACATGTGGCACTACCAGTATGCATATCATTATAGCCTGCACACTAATACATGTGGCACTATCAGTATGCATATCATTATAGTCTGCACACTAATACATGTGGCACTACCAGTATGCATATCATTATAGCCTGCACACTAATACATGTGGCACTACCAGTATGCATATCATTATAGCCTGCACACTAATACATGTGGCACTACCAGTATGCCTATCATTATAGCCTGCACACTAATACATGTGGCACTACCAGTATGCACATCATTATAGCCTGCACACTAATACATGTGGCACTACCAGTATGCACATCAGTATAGCCTGCACACTAATACATGTGGCACTACCAGTATGCATATCATTATAGCCTGCACACTAATACATGTGGCACTACCAGTATGTATATCATTATAGCCTGCACACTAATACATGTGGCACTACCAGTATGCATATCATTATAGCTAATACATGTGGCACTACCAGTATGCATATCATTATAGCCTACACACTAATACATGTGGCACTACCAGTATGCATATCATTATAGCCTGCACACTAATACATGTGGCACTACCAGTATGCATATCATTATAGCCTGCACACTAATACATGTGGCACTATCAGTATGCATATCATTATAGTCTGCACACTAATACATGTGGCACTACCAGTATGCATATCATTATAGCCTGCACACTAATACATGTGGCACTACCAGTATGCATATCATTATAGCCTGCACACTAATACATGTGGCACTACCAGTATGCCTATCATTATAGCCTGCACACTAATACATGTGGCACTACCAGTATGCACATCAGTATAGCCTGCACACTAATACATGTGGCACTACCAGTATGCATATCATTATAGCCTGCACACTAATACATGTGGCACTACCAGTATGTATATCATTATAGCCTGCACACTAATACATGTGGCACTACCAGCATGCATATCATTATAGCCTGCACACTAATACATGTGGCACTACCAGTATGCATATCATTATAGCCTGCACACTAATACATGTGGCACTACCAGTATATATATCATTATAGCCTGCACACTAATACATGTGGCACTACCAGCATGCATATCATTATAGCCTGCACACTAATACATGTGGCACTACCAGTATGCATATCATTATAGCCTGCACACTAATACATGTGGCACTACCAGTATGTATATCATTATAGCCTGCACACTAATACATGTGGCACTACTGTATGCATATATAGCCCACACCCCACACCCAATACCCAAGCAGCTGCAGTAGAAGTGTATGCTTTACCTTTTCTTTTGGCTTTTACTCGCTGCAGAACAACAAAGAAAGATAATAAATCTCTTGAGGTGAACAGGTCTCCTATTACTGCACACCAACCTTGCTCAGCATGTAAGCCTGTTTCTCCATCTCACTCATCTTGTACCTCCTTGCAAAGTCCTCCAGAGAAGACTTCTTCCATTTTTTATCTGCGAGGAAAGAAAAATAGCAACTAGCTTTCCCTGCATATGCTATTCTAATAAGAGCCCCCTTGCTTACTAAGCCGCACTTCACAAAGGAAATAGCACTCATTTTATATTACCTCATGCCACATCCACACATGTATAAAGTAAGATGTAGACCTTTCAGTGAGGGAGACATTATGTCATCTCTGTGTGTGTGTGTAGGTAGGGGGGGGGGGGGGGGGTTGGAGGGGTAGGTGTGTGTTACAGATTCGGCCATAATATAATCGGAAACTTCTTGACCCGAGGAAGGTTTTGTCGTGAGAATCAGTGGCCAACTACCATCAATGTTTGGCAGTGAATCTTTGGATTGATGTAAAGACATAAGAGAGTGCATGTGCATCTTCTTTGTCGTGGCTTCTTCAAGCTCTTCAACCTTCGAATGGAG